>JANRMT010062833.1:7911903-7973696 GCA_026402145.1 Polypterus bichir lapradei
TCTATCTATCTATCTATCTATCTATCTATCTATCTATCTATCTATCTGCTTGTATGTGTGTTGCATTTCAAGATGTATCAAGAGTTGGTAGTGACACTTTTACTTCTCATAGCAAGGTCACTGAGTAGTTTTTAAAATGTCTAGTCCTTCGTAGATAGATACTTGTTGCCTCCTCTTACTGGAAGTATTTTGTCTTCTCCTTTCACCTTTCTTGCTTTAGAGTATGTAAAAAGCACAAACAAAAAATAAAAGTTTGTCTTCAGAACATACTGTAGATAATACAGTTATAACTTAGATTATAATTTTGTGAAAGTATTCATTTTTGCATAATGTTGTCTCACTACTATTCTATCATTAGTTTTGCCATGGGAGCTGTGTGGTATAGCGGGTCCATAGCTCGGAAAAAGATGGCCGATTTTTAAATAAATAAGCATGCCCTGAATGTGCAGGCTCCAATTGGGTATGAGTTTGTGTGAATACATTTCACTCGGTGGTTAATTGAGGAACTGCCTGACCGCACTGCATACAAATGTGGAGTTGGGCAGACCAATCAGGCACCTAAATGATGCCATGGAGGGAGTGGCTTCTCGCACCCATACCCAATTAGGAAGCAGGGGATAATGGAGTCTGCATGAGACAGAAGGAGGGAGAATTTGAAAAGAGAAATAACAGAGGTTAATGGACAGAGAGAAGGAGGGCAGCAGCAGCAATCTGGTTGACTATTGACTATGGAGCAGAAGCAACCATTGTGCTCACAGTGTGATCTCACTGGGAGGAGCCAGTAATTGGCAGCAGTGGGAGTACAGTGTGCTCTCACCAGGTATTGGCAGGGGTGTAAGTGGAGCAGAGCTCAGTGGCTCCCCATGGAACACCATGCGATTGGCTGCAGGGACACAGGCCAGAGTAAAAGGTTGTCTTTGCTGTGGGGCCTGATTAGGGTAAGACAGAGAGATGTCAGTTTTAAAAGGAAGGCAAAAGGGTTAAACATTCTGAAGGACATTTTCCTAGCTGTGTTTTTAACCTAATTTTTATTGGATTTATTTATTGTGATTTTAACCTTTTATTGAACTTTTGCACTGCACTTTGTTTTAAACACCGTTTGTTTTAAGTATTTTTAATAAAAGCACTGGATCACCTTTGCACCAACCCCTTGCTTTTTGTGTTGTGTACTTATCCGCAGGCTCATCCCTTGGGTACACTATCGGCGGTAGCAGGTTCAAGAGGCTCCCTACAGCAACTCAGGTGTGGAGCGGACCCACACCGTCACAAGCTGCCATATAGTTTATGGTCACTAGGATCACTGATCACTGCCGTCATTGTGGATTCTGTTATGACACTATACAAAGTGTATTATATACCTAATTTAAAACATTTAATTTGAGATTAATTTTAAATAAACAGGTACAGCTTAATTTATTTATTTGACAAATGTTATCAATTCAGTGCTTCCACCCAATGTAATCATTACGTTTATTTACTTATTTACTCATCAACTGATTGATGAATTGATTAGCTGTATTTATTGTCCTGTGAATACATTAGTTTCTGCTGCTTCATGCATCTGAATTTCCCCATTTGATTAATAAAGTTTATCTAATCAAATCTAATATACCTTTTTATCAGATGAAGTACAGACAGTTCCTGTTACAATTTGGAGTTTAGTGACTTAGTTTGGAATTTAAGTGGCATTTTTGTGCAGCTGGAAGTCTGCCACATCTGCTGCCTTGACAGGCCTAGTGTGCCACTAAAGCTTAGCAGGATGGGTAATGCCCACTTTGTCCTACACCCCCAACCCCTGAATTTCGATGTAAGCACAGAGACATAAGAGCTTCAGTTTTAACAGGATAAGCAACTGAAAATGCTGTGACAGGCCCAAGTCATTTGTATAGCCTAGAGTACTACATTTTAATTATTTATGTAAAGCTTGTGGTATATGTGCCTGAATGTTAGAAAATACTGCTAAAGCCATCCAAATTGAATGTCTATGAAATGGAATACCTTTAACTTTTTACAAATGTAAGGTAAATACTTTTAGATACCAAATGTTTATTATTATTATTATTATTATTATTATTATTATTATTATTAATAATAATAATAATAATAATAATAATAATAATAAAGTCAAAAATGAATAAACAATACCTTAACAGTCTTACTTCAGGATAATTTATCCAATCATTAAATGGAAACAAGATTAGAAATTGACAATCTCAGATTCCGCCTGTCTGAGTGTAACAATTGATTTAATCAAAAATGAATGAATCCATACTGTTGGTAGTCTGCCCAGATCTTTTTCTCAAGAAGATTAACCAGCCATAAAAATTACAACTGTATTTAAAGGTATTTTTAGCTCAAAATGTAATTGTATTACTGTCTCTGTATTGTATGAATGCTTTATCAATTTAATTCATTTGTTCATTAGGACTGAAAAAGTCTAGATGTTCACTAAACCAGATATGAAGGACTGGTCATTTCTACAATATAAGGAAATCACAATGAAGACTTAATTATGTATTATTACTGCTACCATCAGTAAATAACTTATTCAAACTGTATTGTATGGTGTGACTGAAGCAGACTTTTAATTAAGTGTTAGTGTTAGTACTTCGAGGGATATTTGCCATGCCTCAAATTCAATTTGATAAATAAAATACGTTTCTTTGCAATTTCATTTTACCAGCAGTTCTTCTGAAACATAATTAATGGGAAAGATAGCTTCTCCCATCACTGTTATGACTGTTTTAGCAAATTATAAGTTAAAAGGAACCTTGGCACATAAGTAGCAGCAGCACCATATAAATGGACTACTCATGTAAATATAACTTAAAAGGCATGCAATGTCTAAGATGTTTACTTGGTATATCTCTGAAGTACTGCATTACTGATGAAGCCATAGTTACAGAAACCACTCTCAGTTTTCCTGTGGGTACATTAGTACCACAGGAATATAATTAATGAAAATGACAATCTACTACAGATGTACAGTCTTTAAATATACAGAAATATAAAAAACAGAACATGAATACTATACTTTAAAGATTTCCTTTCTCATGCTGAGAAAATAAACATATTCCAAAGTGTTATTATGTTATCAAATAAATTCAAATTTTCAGTGATTTTTCAGTTGTATGTATCAGCAATTCCACAGTGTCTCACATCTGTTAATTCATTATTCTAATATTTATGTCATTAAAGGATAACTTGTATTTTGTCTTCACAATCACGGTGAATGTGACTTTGCCACATACAATTTTCTAAAGTTAATTATTTTTTATAAAATTACAAAAACTATGTCTTTTTTTGTGGTTCTAATGACACAGTCCAAACACGAATCCTAAAGCTTTAAGATTTACCAAACATATCTGCAATTTAAAACAGCATATCTTCTGTGTTAATGAGGCATGTTTGTGACACCGAAAGGAACATGGAAGTAAAAAATTTTATTATAGATTCTTGGTGCTATTTTCTTGAAAAAGGATATATTTCTGTTTTGCTTTTAGATTTTGTTTTCACATTTTTGACTGGTGCCTGACCAGTCTCCAGTTGTTCATAGCCTCTCTGTAGATTCACCCTGCATATTTTTCTCCTTTAGTCTTTCCAAATCTCTTTCATCAACAATTATGCTCTGTCATCACTTTTAACATGTAATGATCTGTACAAAAGTGCTCCGAGTTTTGATATAGTGGGAGAGCTGTCAGTATGGTATGAAATTATTTGATTTGATAAAGTAGCTACCAGCAAACCTTTTTGACTGTGTGTGATTCAAAACATGCACCTGAATGACATACATACAGTGGTTTGATGGCAGCTGTGTACTCAAATAATTTTTTTTGCTAAAATTACACTTTACATACAGTTCCACATTCCATAGCTACATCTTCAATTCAGATATGTGTAACCATCCAGCAAAAAAAAAAAAAAAATCCAGTTAGTTATTGCTGCTTTTTAATACATTGTCAGGTCTGCAGTATCTGTGATGATGTTATGAGTGTGTCACCTTCCTGCATTGTGCTTTTCACCTATAGCTTACTTTGTCTACCCTGTACTATAGGGTGGCCCTGAAGTGCAATGCAGTAAAACAAATTAAATCAGGCAAAAACAAATTGGAAACACAAACACAAATCAGAAAATGCAAAAACAAATTGAATACGCAAAAGCAAATCAGAATGTGAAAAAAAATGAAAAAGCAAAAACAAATTGAATGCGCAAAAGCAAATGAGCAAACACAAAAACAAATCAGAAACTGCAAAAACAAATTGAATGAACAAAAACAAATGAGAAAATACAAGAAAAAATTGGAAAAGCAAAAACAAAACAAAAAATGCAAAAATTTATTGAATCCGCAAAAGAAAATTGAATACACAATAACAAATTACTATATGAAAAAACAAATGAGAAAATGCAAATGCAAACTGAATAAGTAAAAACAAATCAGAAACAACAAATGCAAATGGACCAAAACGCAAACAAAATGAAGACATCGCAAACAAATTGAGAAGCATGAAAACAAAAAGAGCTGTGCATAACCCAAATGGAGGCAGAATAAATAGTAACTCTTGACCAGAGCCGACTGGGCTTTCACCAGTAATTGGGTTTGTATCCAGGAGAAATCTGACATGTCTACTGTAAGCATAGTGTAACGAATTTGATGCCTTGGTACCAGATATAACAATTTGGTCTAAAATAAGCCAACAAATCACATTAAAAAAGATCAATTGTTGGTCATGTATGTCTTGCAACACTTTGGTGAATATTTGCTTGCCGTCACATACTCAGCATGTTATGGTTTTCTAACAGTCAGTACAGGACTGACAAACTTTGTGTGTGTAATACTTTAAATGGATCTCTGGCAGGTATACAAATGTTTTAATGTCCAGTCATTAAAAAATAGATAAATAGACAGTAGAGATGTGGCATCACTGTTTTCACCACACACCAAACATTTCAAAGAGTAACCAGGCTAAAATATGAAGACAGACACGAAAGACTTTAGGATTTAGCAAAAAATTTTTATATACTAAAAGGACTGTCTGTCTCTTTTCACACTCACTTTGTAAATATGGTGATATCAAATGCTGAAAGTGAAATATAACTAAGTATATTGCAAAGTCACACTGGATCTGGGACTGAAACGATCAAAACTGCTCTTGCCACAAACTGCTATTAGAGACTCCACAAAGTAAAATAGTTTTACGTTTCATCCATAAATGACATTACTATAGCACCCTGCATCTGAATGTGAGAGGGACACGCTCCTCCAGTGGACGTGCACTGTACAAAGGAACCTAAATACCCGGAGAAGCCATCTATAAAAGCAGTCCCTTGAGTGACGGGTACAAGGGGGTAGAGATCGTGCTTCCCCCGGCATCTAAAAGTTCATCTGTTGTGATGCTTGGCCTCTGGTGAGCCTCATATGTGGATGCTGGCCTTGGGATGGCTTACGGAACTGCGAGAAAATGTGGTGTATGGGTTGCCTCTGACCATTAGTGAGCAAAGTGACACGGAGCTGGGATGCATGTAGAAGTGAACGGTAATTTTTTAGGGCCACATCCAGCAGTCTAGCTTAAAGCGGCTGATTCCATTTCTTCTTCTCTCTCATCCCCAAATTGTTATAATACATTTTAGGATGACGCCTAAAAATACAATGTTGTTGACGTGAAAGATTACCCGAGCTGTAAAAGCTTCCAACGGCGTTATTGCCATGTGTTACTCGGGCAACAGTATAGATGTGTCTTGCCCAAGCATAAGGCCCGGGTGTTACCCGCAACAGTGTAGATGCATCTGCTCATATCCTCATAATGGTGTCTCATAAGAAATGCCTCTTATTCTGTCTTCAGGCAGTGAAATTAAAATTGACCGAGAAACCGAAAGTGATTCTGGTGAATCCAAAAGTGATGCTCATGTCACTTACACATGTGCAGTGTGCTGTACATTTTATTATTATTATTAATAGTCATTATTATTAGTATTTTTATTATCATTATACTTTCTACACATCTAACTTTGTAAGGTTGAAAGTTGAGATTTTAAAAAAATGTAATTTTTTAAGCTAAAAAATACAACACTTTTTACATGTTTTCTTGATAAAAAAAGTAACACTAAGGATGTTAAAATGGCTAAATCTCAAAATAAAAATCAATTTTCATAAAGCAACATGAATATGCTGTTTTACAATAAATTTGCAATTTCAAAGGATGGATGAATAATAACCTTTTTAGCCTGAAACATTGATATATTCAGTACATTTTAAGGCTTTTGGCCTAGTTCCACCCTTGAACTTTAACTTGGAAAATATGGAATTTATCATTTAAGGATTCCCAAGATCAGAATGTCACTACAGGGGCACAAAAGTAGTGCCACCAAAAGTTGCTATGATTCTCAGAGAGCAATCCAACTCACATTGCCCATTACATAACATATTCAGCTATTTATATATTATATATTTAGTGAAAATTCATGCTGTATAATAACCATACCTTAAACACAAACATAATTAAATTATTAAAGATTAAATATTAAAATGTATAACCTGTTAACAAAAGTCATCAATCTTTTATACATAATGTACATGGTTTTGTGATGTTTTGTTGTCTTCTGAGGTTTGTTTTAAAATTTCTCCAGTCCTTTATTCAAATAAAAAACATAACATATACAGTTTAGTTTTGCTTCTAACTTCAAAACTTAGAAGCAACAGACAACAGATAACTGAAACAAAAACTATAACAAAAAATATTACCAGTTGAGATACAAATTCAAACAAAGACCAGTTAAATATACCTCACCCAGAAAACTTTCTCTATTGGTACTCTTGATCCTTTATCAATAATCTAAGAACATGACTTCCTTATTTCTCAAAAGTTAAAGAAATAACAGATGGATATGTTATATAACAGATGGATATGTTCCATAACGAGCCCCACAGTATACTTTCATAATACATCTACTGCTATTATTTCTGTATACAAGTCCCAGGAGCCAGCAGCAGAGTGCGTCAAACAAGCCACTCTCTGACAAAATATGCATCTTTTTATATCTGAAAACAATGCCTACAAGTGAAACAGCTTCAACAGTTAAATAGTCATTAAATATATTTAGATGTACACTAATCAAGATGAACATATATTTTAATTGCTATAACCATAGAGCTATGAAGGCATCATAAAAATGGAGTAAAAAAAGTTGATAAATATGCTCCTACAACTAATTCACCCTTTTTCATTCTGGGAAAATTGCTCAAAGTATCAAAATATAATGCTGCCCTAAGAGGATTTTCACAATAATTGGTGTGAGCCATATGTCAAGTTAAGGTAGATGGAACTTCCTATGTGATTTTTCAGTATTAATTACAGTAACATTCTGTGGAAACCATAAAAAATATGCACTCACTTGCATTTTTTATATTATAACAACTGGACTACACAGTAAACTGCTGTGCTAGAGTCTTTTAGATTAACAAATTCATTTCACATCAACAAAAGAGGGCTATGTAAAGAAAGAAGGTTAGGAGAATTAAAACTACAAACAAATGAGGAATAGCAGAAAGAAAACATGAACATCAGGACACTGCATTGTTTAATGAGGAGTTAAGAGGAGTTGTAAAGGTTATTTAAAAAACTTGCTGCTTTTATTATTTTGACAAAGTGATTTCAAGATTAAATGGTGACAAATTAAAAATGTCAATTAATAATAAGATCAATGTGCATACAGATAAACAATATAATGCATCTTTTCTAAATTAGCTGCTTTGTTTACTGATTGATTTGACTGATTTTACAAATCAATGGGTGTAACCTTGGGTTTAAGGCAACTACCAGCCTTAGGCTGGAGGCCTTGCACACTGAATCAAGGTAGTGTCACCAATCATTTCTTTGAGATATGAGAAATAAATACAAATCTTAAATAAAACTCACAGAACACAAAGAAATTTACAAACGCACACATGGACCTGCATTTCAAACTAGACCCGGGGAGTTATTAGACTGTAGTGGTGTAAACTATAACATTAAAATGTTACATCTTGCAAGGCTGATAAGGTATTACAAGGACAAAAATTGCCACTAGGAGTTCATGAGACAAATAACATGCCTAACAGGATTTAGGAAAAAAGGAGTCCATGCTGAGAATTATAAAGAACATTCTGAATGGGTAAGAAGTACTCTGATGATGTATTTGATGTTCAGAAATAAAGACTTGAGGAGAATCAATATGGAGGGAGACACTATTAAGGGTGGACAGAAGGTCAGCACCACTATATTGAGTCACTTATTACATCTTATTTATTAAATAGTTTTGTAACAATGAGTGATAATCAAAAGTAATAGTGATAATACAATGCAATTACATGTGTTAGTAGACTACATTAAATATGTACTTTTTAACAGTACTTTACATTGGTGTTGAAAATAGAGCACAAACAGGTTTGTGGTGTCTCAGTAGCTTTCATACACAGCAGACTGCAGTATTATCTGATGTGAAAATGGCTTTGACTGATGTGTGTTAGTGGTGGAGTTTCTATGGCAAATTGTTTAATTTTCTTAAACATTACATTTTTGAAAATCTACCCAATACAGTAGTATTCAGGAATTAGCAATTGCAAAATAACTCTTAATGCAAAATGATCAAAATGGAATTAAATCAGTACCAATAGTACCCTATGAAAGGAAAAAAAAGAACTGAAATAAGTTCCTCATACAGCAATTAATATTAGTTAAAACATGATATTTTGTTATAAATTATATAAATAAGTAAAAACTTGGGAGGAACTGATTTTTTGTATAATTGAAATACAAATGGTACACAATGGGCAAGAAGATCAGGGGCTTGTCACAAATGTTTATGTATATCTGGGACTGAAAGATTAGGGACTGGGTGCCAGAGATCAGGGACTTAAACCACTGAAGCTTCCCACCTCCCAACACCATTTTCCATTTCGAAACCCGTCCTATATTTATATCATTTAGGGCAGCTTCACCTTCCCTGTGTTATTAAATAGTTCAAGCAATATATAGCTGCAGGTTGATAAAATTCCTTCTTTATGATAATAATCTGCAGATAATATTGTTCAGTCAATTCAGTCTTATATATGCTTACATAATTACCTTCTCCTTCCATTTATTTCAGGAGAAGTGACCTTTTTTGTTCTCTTTACTTAAAACAGCATGAAGAGGGTGCTGCTGTGTGAGCTATTTGCATGTGTTCTCAGCCTAGGGTCAGACTCACTTGCGTTGGGCATCCAATCGTCTGTCACACTAGTAAAAGAGGGAAATACATAAAATATACAAGTTAAAGCAACTGCTGTCAAGCTAAAAATTAAAGGGTAAACTAATTCTTAGTTGAAGTTGCACAAAAAGCTTTTCCATTTTAAGATGGACGAGTTTGCAAATTCACCAATGCTTTTCAATGGGAAAGTGTGAAATTTTAAATCTTTCTATAGTTTGAGATTTTGCAATGGAAATAGAACTGTCTCAACAAATTGTTTTGAAGAATAAGTATGCCGTACCTCATCAAAACTAGTCCACAAGGGCCAATTTGTTTTATGTGGACAGACAGACAGACAGACAGACAGACAGACATGGGCTTTCATAATAGGTGCTTTGCACATTTTATGTGAATGCAACTAAAAATAATTTAAGACTGTAATTAAGCTATACATTACAATACACAGTAACAAAAAGTGTATAACTCACCAACTGTGTTGCCAGAGCTTGGATTAAAAGGATGAACTTGGATGTTACAGTAAGCATGTAGCTTTAGCAAAAATGGCTACCTCAGGTTAACTGAGAAATAAACTCCAGATGGGATATGAGACACCACAGGTAATGGAGTGATATCTGTAGGCATACAAGTGGGAGATGAAAGGAAGTTTCTGGCTTTGTTGTATTAAGAGGAAGTGGTGTAGTGAGTGAGACACCCTTGTTAAGTAAACAAGCCCAGTCGGGCAGCAGACCTTCCTGTTTTGTACTTTGGGGGTCTATATATTGAATACTTTGTGTTTATATATTAACACTATGCCTTAACTTATATGTTTTCACGTTATTCTAGATTTGAAAAATGCTGAGGTGGCATTCAGTCTTGTTATGATGGTTGCTACTCAACAACTAGAGTTACAATAATGTAAATGTAAATTTCTAAATGTAGTTTGTTTTTTCTGAAAATGATATTACTAAATATTGATTATTTTCTATCCATTAACCTTTATTTCCTATGATATTTGTAATAGCGAAGACAGTCTCGAGTCAAATCAAGTGGGTTTATTGTAATACTATATATACACAATGTTGCAGTATACAGTGACATAAAATAATGTTCTCCAGAATCGCAGTGCAATATATACACAAATAGTATATATAACATAACATAACATAGGACCAGTGCAAGACATGTTAAACAAAAAAAACTGTAGTATAATAATAGATAAGTGAATAAATAATAGTTAAATGAATATGCAGTTATAAATTCAAATAGATAGTAATAAATAATTTTGTGTTAACAATAGCTGTTAATACACACAATAGTAGTAACAGATGTCCTGTTCATAGATGGACTACTAGAAACAGATGTGAAGATCTGTTTATTGGGAAGTGGACTAATCAAAAATTAATCTGAAAGCAACAGCGAAATAAGCTTTCTAAATAAAACATTCACAAATCACCACATTTATGCTGTGAAACATTTATGCCATAATTAATCTTCTTCTTCCTTTGGCTGCTCCTGTTAGGAGTTGCCACAGCCGATCATCTTCTTCCATATCCGGCTCTGAGCCCT
Organism: Polypterus bichir lapradei; assembly: GCA_026402145.1. Classification (NCBI taxonomy): domain Eukaryota; kingdom Metazoa; phylum Chordata; class Cladistia; order Polypteriformes; family Polypteridae; genus Polypterus; species Polypterus bichir. The sequence continues at coordinate 7,922,671 of JANRMT010062833.1, forward strand.
TTCTTATTTGCAATGGTGATGGACAGGTTGACAGATGAGATTAGACAGGAGTCTCCGTGGACTATGATGTTTGCTGATGACATTGTGATCTGTAGCGATAGTAGGGAGCAGGTTGAGGAGATCCTGGAGAGGTGGAGATATGCTCTTGAGAGGAGAGGAATGAAGGTCAGAACAAGACAGAATACATGTGTGTAAATAAGAGGGAGGTCAGTGGAATGGTGAGGATGCAGGGAGTAGAGTTGGTGAAGGTGGATGAGTTTAAATACTTGGGATCAACAGTACAGAGTAATGGGGATTGTGGAAGAGAGGTGAAAAAGAGAGTGCAGGCAGGGTGGAATGGGTGGAGAAGAGTGTCAGGAGTGATTTGTGACAGACAGATATCAGCAAGAGTGAAAGGGAAGGTCTACAGGATGGTAGTGAGACCAGCTATAGTATATGGGCTGGAGACGGTGGCACTGACCAGAAATCAGGAGAAAGAGCTGAAGGTGGTACAGATGCTACGATTTGCATTGGGTGTGACAAGGATGGATAGGATTAGAAATGAGTACATTAGAGGGTCGGCTCAAGTTGGACATTTGGGAGACAAAATCAGAGAGGCGAGATTGCGTTGGTTTGGACATGTGCAGAGGAAAGATGCTGAGTATATTGGGAGAAGGATGCTAAGGATAGAGCTTAAGAGAAAAAGAGGAAGGCCTAAGAGAAGGTTTATGGATGTGGTGAGAGAGGACATGCAGGTGATGGGTGTAACAGAGCAAGATGCAGAGGGCAGAAAGATATGGAAGAAGATGATCCGCTGTGGCAACCCCTAACGGGAGCAGACGAAAGAAGAAGTAGAAGGATAACATGGCCAAATTTAGAGCAACACATACCTATTTGTTAAAGAAAAAATTCTTTGATGTCTGTTAATGAAGATTGTATTGTTGATAAAGAAACTGAATTTAATTTGGCCATTTATGATAAAGGTACTGGTTTTGAAGGTACTTGCAAGCAATGCAATATTTACCACTTTGGGGCAAACCAGTTGCCATTATTTTTTCATGAACAGCCATATCTGCTTATGACATACTATTTCGCTATAATGGTGCAATTATCTTTTCATTATATGCAGTTAAACTCAATGACACTTGAGATAGCAAAAAATAGTGAGTTAGCTAACTGCGACAGGGATATTCTATAGGAGTTTATTTGCGAAGATAATGTTTTCGAAACAGAAGGCAGCTTTTAGTTTTTCTACATTACAATAAATCTACAGTGTGGTCCAGATCTAATTATGCAGATCCAGATCATCTGGATGACTTTGATTTATGCGGGGATGATTCCAGTTCGGCGCAAAGACAATTCTTCATGTCGTCAGTTCGCACACTTCTCGATGGTCCAGGATTTTTCAGGGTGATTTTCTGTGTAATAAGCTTAATAAGTTATAGCATAATGAAAATTGAATAATTAGATCTGGACCACCCTATATTGACTTTACTTTGAATTAAATGAAACATGTTTAGTCAGTGACATTTTTTAGGCTTATTTTTTCACCTACCACAATTTGTTATGACATATAAGTTTGAATACAGCAAAAAAACTACAAAAATGCACAAAAAATACCCGAGTCAGTAAGTCATCTTTCTCAGAGGCATTGACTTCTGTTTGCATCTCCAAAAGAGCAGACCTCTATGAACGCGGGAGCAGAAACCAGACCTTCTGGAGCCCAAATCGCTTAATACTCATTCAATTTGATATTATACTTATTATCCTTGCTTATGGTATTCTTTTTATTGAAGCAAATTCCAGTGCATAAATGGAAAATCTATATCTCAGAAATAAACTTTATAATTTAATTTACTGATTAAATGTCAAAAATAAATTTTAGTCTGCAGCATAAAAACAAATTAATCTTTAGTGGAATTTCACCTCATGTATGTTTGACTTTTAGCAAAGAATATATTAAAACTCTTAAAATGCTCTTTGAGGTTTCTGAAAAATAGTTTGAAAATATGGCTGTATGAAAACAGAATACAACTATACATTCAAGGCAGATTAAGGTGTTTACATCTGCTATCAGGATGTTTAATTCCTTTCATTGGTTCCTCTTGTACTGCATTCTCATAAAGTTTGCTCTAATGTTACATTACTTACTATCAAATACAGTGTAATGTATAATTAAGTATAATAAAATACATTGGTAAAATAAGTACATTTATTCTAGTTTGTATTTTTTGTTAAAAGCTAAATGAGTAATTGACCTATTTCAATTATAATATTTTGATTACTATTGAGCCTTTTTTATACCATTTTCAGCAACCATAAAGAAAGGAAAAAACAGAAGGTTTTAAATTGTGTAAAACAGATAGATAGATAGATAGATAGATAGATAGATAGATAGATTTTTTTAAGGTGAAGACCTTGAAAGAGGAAATTGCTCTTATCTTCTACTTGTAGGCACTGCTTACCATTAAAAGCTACTGGCACATATGTTAGAGAAGAATGCAACACATTTTAATTACTTGAACAAAGCCCAGAAAGGCAGAGGCACAACGCTTTAGTAACCATTCTTCACTCTGAAATGTCACTACTTAAAATATAATGCAATAAAACAAAAGAATGGCAAAAAGAAAGAGTGCAATTCTCTAGGGGTCTGAGGCAAGCATGGTTAAGAGATCAGCTGTCTGACACCTTCCGCCCGTGCTTATTATATTTTAGTTATCCTAACTCCTAGGGGCCAAGAACACATAAAGTATAGAATTATATCCATATAGAAAGTGACATGAATAAGGAGCTCATGGAAATATGTTCCTAATCCTGTAGTTTGCCTTGCTACCACAAGCAACACCTTTTATTTGTTAGATTAGTGAGTCCTGAATCCCAGTTCTCACTTATTACACAATGTCGATTGGTTGATTTCTTATTTCTTGACAGTCACTGAAAAAGCAGTAAGATATAACATTGCATTAAGATATCAGTCAGTTAACTGTAGTATTTTAAATGATTGGGGTACACAGAACATCTTTGTTCATCACTGAAAAATACAAAAAAAGCTACATTTTGTCAGCCACTTACATTTGAATAAAATACTTTTGAAACTGACTATCCTCTAATTCCTAGCCTACAGTTTAACAAACAAGATGGAACAAATCTCAAAGTATCTAGTATACTTTTTATTTATTTTTATAAGCTGTCTTGTATTTTGTATATATCACCCTGAAGCATTTTACATTAGCAGTGAGTTACCTCAAATTCATTATTTTTGAAATGGAAGGTCACAAAAAGAATACAAATTACTGTATATACTGAACTATGGGTTTGAGTTAATACAAAGTGTTGTGATGTCAGGCCTGAATGCCTTAGCTATTACTGGACTATAATTCTTCAAACTTGAAATAATACCGTAAAATGTACTTAATATGACAGCACTAATGTGAGTTAATAAAACAGAGGAGTTCAGGCAAAAGGCAAAGGGAAAGGGAGCAGTAAAAAAGAGTAAAAGTGAAGCAAAAAAGACAAAATAATGCTAACTATTTATTTATCTGTCCATTCTTCTGCATATTCCTGTTCAGGGTCATTGTGTTCCAGTGCAGCTCCTGGCAGAATCAGGCTGAAGGCACAGAAACCAAACATAGACTGGGCTCCAGTAAGTATTACTAAAATAAAAAAGCAAATGCAGAATGAATCCAAGGTAGTCTTTTTGGAGGCACATACTCCACTGACATGTTAGATACCCAAACATCTTGTAAAATAATATTTATTTTTACAGTTTTTGTACCAAAAATGTTTTAAAATGACCTAGCAATATAACTGTTTAAATTAGGTTACATAAGTATTATAGTTGCAAACTGAGCTGTGAAAAATTAACCCACCTGCAGCTATTAGGTTTGTAAATATTTCTTTATAAATAGAAAACAGGCTTATCATCAGGTGCACTTACATCTAATTTACAAGAATGTTAAAACTTGAGATAGCCAGATAATTTGGGAATCTGAAGTTGTTTGCCTCTCAATTACATCACACTCCTCTGCAAAAAGATAATAATATAAAAAAGTCTTTTGCATTTGCATATTATCCATTTTGCTTATCAACCATGACCAACTATATTAACTTTAAAAGTAAGAAAACTGCTTTTTCTACTTGGATTTGTTTGTGTTTAACACTATGATACCCCACCACAAATTCACAAACTTACTCAGTACATCTCACAGATACATTGGGATGCATCATCAATAACATTATCTGTAGACCTGGGGTGTTTGAGGTCATTCAATGTCACACACCTTCATCTGGGGTGATAAATCCCAGCAGCAATCGACAACGGGGCCTCCCTCTTTAGACAGAGCCAGTGGCCCTTTCTGTGGTATCAGTGATTATCCCAATGGCCTTCTTCTTTGCCAGCCCCACCACACCACATTGGGTCATAACTTTACATAGCAACTGGCCTGCAAAGCCCTACTAGCGCACCTCTTCTTGCTCAAAGCGAGTGTTCCAGTCTTGTCAAATCAAGTCAAGATTATTTATAAAGCACTTACTGTATATAAAAAACACAGACGTGTTTACCAAAGTGCTATGCTGTACAATTAAATCTACTCTCTATATATAAAATCCTAAACCTAAATGTGCAACAATTTTATGTGACTTATTTGTCACACTTTAAATCGGGCTTATTTTAAAACCTACATATATATGTTTGGTATCATTCTTTTTAGAATTTATCGAACTTTAATGTGATGTTAGATTTTCAGATTTTTATCCTGTTTTTAAATTATAAACCAAAATATCAAGAACTCACGTCCCGCGAGACAAAACTTTGTGCCAAGAGATTTAAACACGCCTAGGGCCGGTAATGAAAGACAAAGACTAGATGACAAAGATAGTTGCTGTATAGGCTTTTAAATGTCCAAAGTGCCACATGAGATGCAGATCACGTGGCACGGCAGTAGCAGCAAAACAGCAGCTGATCGAGCAAAGAGGAGGTAAAAAAGAAACTGTATTTGTTTCCCATTGTATCACCGTTTAAGAGGGGGTTTTGGTAGAGCGACCGCGTCTCCTTGGGGTGCGTTCAGCCCCCCTCTTTACAACGTGAACAGCAGAGACGTGAAGTGGCTGAACTGTAGGGCAGGCCAGGGTGGTTGGCAAACGAAGCAAGCAGGGGGTAAGCCCCCTAGTAATAATAATAAAAAAATAAAATAGCATAAAACATAATAAAATAATATTCCCTAATTACTGTCATATCAGAGGCTATCCAATGAATAAAATACAAGCCAACAACCCTTTTAACTTGAATTAAAAGCCAGGGAAAAAAGGTGTGTTTTCAGCCTGGATTTACTGTACAAATGCTCAAATTAGGTGCAGGATTAATCTGCAGCAGCAAGTTGTTCCAAAGCTGTGAAGCAGCCATCACAAAAACATAATCACCCCTATTCTTCAGCCTTGTCTGAGGTATCAGCAGTAACAACAGGTCAGATGATCTTAGAGACTGAGACAGGGCAAAAGGTTTAAGGAGACTGGTGAGGCAGACCAGTGCTAAACCATATAGAGAATTACAAACAAGCAATAAAAGCTTATAATCAACTCTGGAGGATGAAAATTCACCTATACAAACAGAAAAGTTCCTGTCATTAAGGTATGATTTAAACCAGTCTCACACATTGCTCTACCAGCTCCTTGGTGAGCTTTCTCTCATATGCATCCTCCATTTGCATTTCCCAGGGTACAGTGAGTTCTAACATGATTACCTTTTGATGGAGTTCAAAACAATGACCATGTCTGAATAAAGTGTTGTTATGATGAAGTGTTTAGGAAACCTTAGCTGCTTGCCCAAATCTATTCTCAACTGGCAGTCTGTAGCTAAAGCAAGGAGGCGAGCTGCTGGTCTTGGCTGTGGGGTGAGCTTTTCTCCAGCCCTAAAAAAGGATGAGATCTTTTTCAGGCAGTGGTGTTTTGCTGGTGATAATGGCTGAAGCTGCTCTAACAGCAACTGCTTCGAGTACCTGTCCATGCCGCCAGCAGTAGCAGCCTTCTGCAAAAGTCTTTGGGCAGCTGCTGAGAATTTGTTTGGAAGGTCCTCTTCCAGAGCAAAGATGGAGTTTTGGTCTTTCCCCATACAAAGAGGTTTGATGGACTTGGTAGACCACCGTCCAGACACAGTGGTAGTCTTTGTGCAGGATATTTTCCCATGTAATCTTGTGCTGCACTGTCAATACCCAACTCATCCAATCAGTGCCTGTTGATGACACTTTTGGGTCTCTCAAGTCTCTGTACCGGATTGCCTTTCTTGTCTGCAACACTGTAAACACCTTCTCTGTCAGGCCACTAAAAGGGAGCCAGAAGACGTTACTGCTACCATACTGTACCATTCTGATAAGACTATAGGGTCTATATAAGACCCAGTGACCTGTGAAGATAGCCGCTGACCTCCCTCTCCAGAGACTGAACTGTTGACATACATATTTAATATACCAACAGTAATTTGGGCAGATTTCAGGCCTTGAATCTTCCAGGTAGGCCTTTGTTCATCTTTTTTAACCACATAGGTCCACCAAGGTCTTTGGTAGTCTTCTTGATGGAAACAGAGTTCTCAAGGTTGGAGTAAAAAATCTTTCTAAGACTCCTCAAGCTGCTCAGTGATAGATGGAATAGTAGCACAACATAATGAGATGCAAAACGTCTCCACTACTCACCCATTCTTCAACACCAAGGTCCTATATTTACTGGGTTTAAACTGTCTAGGCTTTGGAAAATCCATGAGGCACCAGTCACTGTTGTTTTCATGATCTTGAGATTGTCCATGAAGTCTCTGATGGGGAGTTTTCACACCCTAGACTTGGTGTTGGTCCCTCTGCACACCTGATTTGACAATCATGTTCATGGCAATGGCAAAATATATTACACGATGATTTAAACTGCATTGTGTTTATAGGCTATACAATGTCCCAGCGGTCTAATGGTTAGCACTACTCTGTCATAGATCAGGAGACGGTGTTTGAATTCTGCATAGTCACTATTAATGTACAGTTTCTCTCTGTGTCTGCATGAAGTTTCTGTTAGTAGTTTGATTCTCCTCTTGTAGCCACAAAACATGAGCATTAATGTATCTATATGCTGTAAAATAGACTTCAGAGTATGACCTGTAATTGGTTGTCCAAAGATATGGACTAATAAAGCCTTGCCCTCAGTTTAGCCAGGAAGAGCATTAGCTCCTTGTGTTTTTAGCCATTTTGAAAGATGGATGTTTGGATTATGTCTAGCTTCATAATGTGAAACAAAGTATACTCATATATGTTTCATTACCTTTTCAGTTTCTGAAAAAAACAAAATACTAAATATGTGTTGAATTTGTAGACAACCACCCATTCAGTGTTTCACCTGCCTAATCCATTTCAGGGTCATGGATGATGTAGTCTATCCCAGCAACATTGTGCAGAGGACAAAAGCAAACCTGATCTTCAATTTACATGAAACCTAAAAAATGATAGCATTCTTATTCCATATTTAAAAGGATAGATACATGCTTCCTTGAAGATGTCTAAAGAGTGTCTAGCTGGCAAAAACTTATCAGAGGACAGAATAGCATGAGACTGGCAGCATACAGGAAATTTCTTCTACCAGCTGCCAATTATGGAAGATGAAACTTGCTGGTGACTGGAGAGCTACTCTACTAGCCAATTGGGGTAAGTGAGAAATACTTGGAAGTGGTAAATCCAGAAAAACATATGCCCCAGAAATATTTAGTAGGTGGAAATGTGCATTATCTCCCTCAATATGCTAGATGGCATCAGGCAGGCATCAGAAAGGACAGAAGAAGTCATCTGAAAATCAAAGAGAGCAGGTATATTGGAATTTGCCTTGTCTATCTATACTTTTAAATGAGAATTGGTTTATCCCAGGAATATTTTAGGTGTTTCCTGATTTGTTTTTCAAAATTTACCTGGAAAAGTTGTTCCACCTCTAGACAATTAGCTGAAAACACATTTTCACTAACTGGCTGGAGTGTGGCAGATCAGATGTTTATTTTTAAACCTAGTCCTTTAAGAACTACTGAAGAATAAAGGTGCAGTGGTCCCATGGTTCACCCAGGGGCACTGTGGTTTCGTGTACCTAAGACTTTATAGGTACACACCAATTTTGAAAGTAATACCAGTCTTACGCAGGGGCAATCCTGGGAGAGAATTTAGAGTCAGGTCAATGCCCCAGTAATCTTTGAGTCAGCAGATGAACTGAAGCAAGAATTCAAGTGGTGAGGAAACAGTCTAGGCTACAAAGAATAAGAAAGAGACATCAAGGTTAACTTACCTAGTAGATATGGATCAATGCCTGCTCTAGTGAGTTTAGAGTCCATAGCATTTGTAATAATGTTGGAATGCATGGGCAGACCTTTAATGCCTTATTTTCTGTGCTGTTTTCATGACCTACTATAAGAAAAAAACAAAAACTGAAGCCCCGGGTGTGAGCCATACAAGTGCATTATGGTAGTGATAGGGAATGAAAAAACCCAAGGAAATGAAACATTAGGCCAAACACCTTCAAGGCCCCATCACTTGCTGTTGTGATTTTAGTTTATAGGAATAAAAGTGGATCATGACCCAAAAAATGATTGTGATGATAGGTTATTTGATTTATTGACAGATCAAAAGGCAAAAATATATTTCAGACAATAGCCAAGCAATACCAAAACCAAGATGCAAAAATGCTACAGTGAAGAAAAGGCTTTGCAATACAAATCAAATAATAAAATAAAAATTACAGCAAAACTTCTCATTTTCTTATGAAAATAAGGCCAAAATAAGTGATACATTAAAGGCAAGAAATTCATGAACAAACAAAACCAAAATAATTACCAAACTAATATAATCCATTTTTTAAAGAGGGAGAAAAGGGGAGCCACGGACAAAGAGAACACATCAATGCTCCAGTGGTTAGCTAGTGGTCTGCAAACCTATTAAATAGGGCAGCCTGAAATGACAGCCCTGTTTGCCAAACACCTGCAGTTGTGGGGCTCTCAGCCCCTTAGACTCCACATGAGCAGAGAAAGTAAAAAAACAGCATGGAACAGAACCCTTAATGTTATGAAATGCTTTTATTTTTCCTTCACTGTTTTGTAATGATACATGGCCAAAGTGGTGTAAGACAACAAAAATGGCCACCAGTCTGTCCACAAGGGGTGCACACAAAGGAAGGCTGAGCTCCACCAAGACTGACTGGCTTCAAAATATACTCCTAAATCAAAGTTCAAAAATATATTCTTAAATGTTATATTAAAAAAATGCCCAACTAGGGAAGGGATGACTGTAAACCTTTGGCTACACTCTTAATAATAAAGGTGGTTCTTCAGAGCGATGCCACAGGGTAACCATTTTTGGTTTCCAAAAGACCCATCCACATGAAGATTCCGGAAAGAAGCTGTATTTATTTAACTCCGTAACAAGCTCCATACAGTAAATAACCATGAAAAGATTGCTAAAGGCTCTGCCTCACCTGCCTCCCCTGACCGTATGTCCCTGGTTTAAGCTGATTCTCTGTAATAAACAAATGCCACAGTACCTGAACCCACCGTGACTTGTCATGAGGCTTAAAGGTTCATCCAACTTATTTAAAAGTAATCAAACAGTCAGTCCACATTTATACAGACAGACCAGTTCTGAGTCCTTTCCACCTTACTATTCTCCTGGCTCTCATTCTTCACACTTGCCATCTTTGAATGGGCTGCTCCTGCTCTAAGGTGCAAGAGGCAGTGGTGAATGCAGTGCTACTTGTTGAATATGGAAACATTTAAAATATTCCACTTGAAACTAGTAGTGGGAACCAATGAGTTCCTAACCCCATACATAACCACAATAAACACAGTCATGGGTTCAATTGCATTTATAATTACTTATTTGGCTGATGCGTTTATCCAAGGCAAGTTACATTTATGATACAATTGGCTACATTTCTTTTATGTTTTCCAATTGGAGCATAGGCAGATCAAGTGAGTTGCTCATGGTCACACAGTGTTAGTAGCAGGATATAAACCCACAGCATCAGGATTTGACATTCAAGGCATTAACCATTACAGTACACTGCCTTTTTCCCTTTTATTAATATTTTTATTTTAAGAGACAGGAAAGTATGATCAAAGTAATCAGTACAGCAATACAATCCTCTTCCTCCACTCTACATTAGGCAAGCCTTGTCCACCACCTCCTGATTCTAACTGTCCGGTCTAGGTGAAGCAGCTCCTTTTATCTTTGACTCTGGAGTACTTCCAGGGATAGGACAGGGTCCACTGAAAGCACTTCTGGGTCAGATGGGAGTCTCACAAAGTAGACTCCTTTATCCCCCTGCAGCTCTCCTCTTGTGGCACCCAAAGAACCAAACATGGTTGTATTCCAGGACTCTAACTCCCAAGATGGCCATGTGGGTTCCAGAAGGGGACTTGAATCCCTGGTACAGTACCCACATGCTGTTTTCTCCCCCTGTGTTTCCAATAAATTGCACTCCCTGCCGGGTAAGGATTCCTATTTCCATCTAGTCCTTTATAGTGGTATCCCATCCGGGTAAGGAATCACCCTCTGGGATGCCCGTCCATACCCTACAGCACTCACACACTTTACAATGTTCAATATTATGGACATAGTTAGCCTTTATATACTTCCAATCCTCTTCACTCACTCTATGATAACTTTCATGTTCACAGCTTTCCTAGATGGCAGTTGAGACGATCTGACCACTCAATCCTGCATCTGCAATTACAACAGCATGTCTTCGATTTAAAAATTCATTTAAATTAGATAGTAACAAGCCAGTGGCCATATCTTAATAACAAATAAATAAATTGATTAGTAATCATTAAAAATAAAGTTTGTTCAAAGAAAAAGAACAGGAAGAAGAGATAGAGAGAACTCCTGTAAAAGGCAGCTTCCAGCGCAGTGCCCGGAAAATGATTTTGTAAATCCTTTACTACTTTTGAAAAAATTACGAAACCAATGTAAAAAGAGAAAACTTAAAGAAAAGTCATTACATAAACGAAAGTGATTGTTATAAACAAAACAATTTAAAATGAAATGAAAGCACACAAACAATTGACAATACTAATATTAGGGAAAGAGCCCTGGCAAAACTGTGTCACCAGTCCTAGAAATAGGAAGCAAAATGATAGATGAACACCTGCCTATGTCATCTAACTATTAATAATTCGATCAGCTTCTGTTTTCATAATACATTTTTAAGAAATGATCTTTACTTAGAAATGAAACAAATATTTTTGCCCCAATAAAAGATCTTTTAGAGAAACAAATATCACTTTTCTCTCAATTGAGCTATTGTTACTTTTAAACAGTTTGTATCAAAAATTCCAAACAAGTCTAAAAGCTCAGCTAACAGGTAAATAAAGTATGTAGACTGAGTTTGAAAGCAAGCTTCAGTGTATGAGTATTAGGTAACCTCCTTTCCGCATCACACGTACACATTACCTTTTTTAATAGTGCTATGTGCTTCATGTCTGACAGCTTTTAAAGCTTTTTTTTCTTTCAATTTGAGGAAGCAAATTCAACTGGCTTTGTTTCTCTAAGATATGAAGAGGGCATGTGCAGGCTGACAGCACACAGCTGAGATACATCTGGATTGAAGCCTGGGGATTGCAAAACTGCTAGCTATACATAATAAGGCATCTCAAACATCTCAAATTAATCTGCTCTTCAGATTATATGAAAAGGAGTAAATGTAATTACAAGCATGTAAAAATGCTGATTAAATCTTATCTATAATTATTATGTCTTGACAGTATATCAAAAAGAATGAAAGAGAAAAACTTAAGTATAGGCAGATAAAAGTGTAGATTGACTGCTAAAAGCTGCTGGTAGATTGTAGTGTTATCACCATTCTAGGAGCAGTGTATGATATAAATCCACATTTAAAAAGTCATAAAGGCGCATTTGCAAGTTTTGCTCCAGTGTCACGTAATAAAGCCTACAGTTATAGTACAGCATGCAGTGCATCAAGTGTGTAATTGTTTACTAAAACTCCACTTTTATCACTGAGCATAATATGTAAGAATATTAGAAGCTTTAATAAAGCGTAATAAAAGCACTTCTTACCCGAGTTACTTTATGTCATTAATCATGCATTCACTAGTTCAACATAGAAGACCTATCTCAGTAGCACAGGATGCAAGGCAAGAACCATCGTAATCACCCACTTTTTTTTAGATGAGGGAATTAAATAGGAGTACATTAAGATAATCATGGGAAAAGGGAAAGCATGCAAATATCTCAGAGGTAATGCCCAAATAGGGCTTGGAACTCATGGCTTTGGATCTGTGTGGCATCATAATGAGAGTTACTGTATAACACTATACTGTTTTTTATTTAGTTTTTACATTTAGTACAAACATATTTTTAAAATATAAACAGTGTAATGTTAAGAAATTCAGTGCAATACTAGAGATATTAGTATTCATATATGATTATTACAAGCTGTTCTTACTTCTTTAAAAAAATGCATATTACATATTTTGTGTTATGTCTGCTCTAAATCTAAATTTCTGAAATTACATTTGATACCTATTTTCATTATCACATGATTATGCTTTACTGAATTATATCAAATCTAGCCAGTCCTCCTGTCTTTTAAGTAATTATAGATATGAAATATGTTTAGTTGTACTTTATCCATGTCTATAGTATGTAACTTACTGTTCTTTTGTGTTTATTCGATCCTTTCATTTAATATATAGGTAATTACAAAAACTTCCACTTTTTTGAGATAATGTTATTTATTGGCCAGGACATCTGTAGCGAGAAATCTGTAACAAGCCATGTTTCAAATTGTTATTTGTGCTGCTTTTTATTTTCATATAACCCTATCAAAAGTGGACCTTGTGTATAAATCATCCCCAGTATATTTTCATGTCTTTGTTCTAGCCTGCATTTACCAAGTACAGTATACCCATTTACTTTATTCTCAATATGCACCTTATTTTAGTGTTGATATCTCTGGCATTATGAAACAAATCTTTGCTGTTGCAGTGCAGTTTTCCTTATGCATTTGGTAATTGACATTGTATCTTCTAGAACCCTAGTTTAATAATTTTCTGTTAAACTCTCAGTGCTCCTTCATAATTCAGGTTGGACCTGTCCCAAAAGAAACCAAATGTCCTATAAGTCTAGACATTTATTTCCTGTTCCTCAATACAAGCTATCAAATTAAACTTCATGAAATCCAATATATTGAAAATGTGACCCATAAAGCAGCTTGGAGAAATCTGCATTATCAGTCCAGCTTATAAACTTACAAACTCCCCTTTAATCCATTTCTCATTGTGGATAACAACACTAGAATCTTCCCATGGTGGCCACCAGCTGTCTGAACAGTGAAAATAAATTATTACAATGAAACAATAGAGAGTATCATTGATAAGGTAAATGACATACAGTAGAATCCCAGTTAACCAAGATTCCATATTATCTGAGGCAAATGAATAATTGCAATACACTACTTTTATCATTAATACTGTACTGAGCATGTAAATACTATACTTTTAACCTTGACTATACTGAGAAAGCTATCAAGGAGCTGATGACTGTGGGAATGTGGGCATGACCAACTCACCTCTCCCCAACTGCACACCTCAGCTATTATCACTGTCTCAGGCAATGACCACATACACATGCTCTACTGTTTTGTCCATTTTTTTTGTTTATATAATGACGAATTGTGCATAGAAAATCCAACCAAGATTTTTCATACAGATACAGTCTAAATGGCATCAGAACAGCACTTTTGCTGACACTACACCTGATGACATTTTGATTCTAAGGTGACTACAGAACATTGTGGTAAACATTGGTTTTAAAAACACAGTTTGCAGTTGGTGAATTGTCAGCTTTTATGAGGTACTGTTTAAGATATTTTGAATTTATATGTACTGTACTGTGCATTTTGTAGTATAATACAAAATGTATGTTGTAGGAATGATGAGTGACTTTGAAGCAACCATAAGGCACTCAAATCCTCCCTGTCCTTAAAATGGTGTTTTATTTATTTTCATTCAGGGAGGCCAGGAACACACCCAGCCTTAACTCAGCTCACACCCTCACAGAATAGAGTATATTAAATAAATAATGAAGCAAACAGAATTACACAAATATTCAGAAGTCCACCAAAAACCCCAACAGTGATACCAAGTATTTAGCTACACACAGTTACAAAAGAAACCTGATACAAAACTAATCACTAAACAATAAACAATGAACACTTACAAAATATTTCAAAAACATTCCAGTACAACAGAGGCAGTCAATGGTGAGAAATGAAATGAGATCCCATATGAACAGCCTCCTGAATGTTATTTAATTGATATGTGAAGATTTGTCGAAGCTGGGAGCACTCTCTGTTCAAAGACTTTTCTAACCAATTCACATGAACAATCAGGCACAGGACAAGTACATAAATGCAGGGAAAATTATAATTGTGTAGTTGTAATAGAGAAGTATAGGGGAAAAAAAAATTAGACAATTGAGATTATTCCAGCTTCTCATGGTTTACTTTTAAATTCTGCGCCATATCTTGTTTCTCTCAGCAACTGCCCAACGGCGCAGTACTCCCAGGGCTGCTGGGAATTGTAGTCCATTTTAAATAGCACTTCTACAATTTTATTTTGCCCACCCAGGGACACCAATAAAATGTAGAAAAGTGAGAAAGGATTTTAACTTGGCTAATTATATCCACTTTACTTTTTGCAATTCCAGTGATTAATTAAATAAATTGGTTAGGCTCCTACTTTATTTTCCTTATCTTTTTCTCTAGGAGGTGGTCTCTGACCATCAAACTTATATAAAGGCAACTGAAGCACACTCATTTTCAGAAACAGAATAATACCAGATACTGATAAACACAAGGATTATAGAAATATATATCTGTATATATATTGACATAGAAGACAGGACGCAAGACAGATGAGACAGACAAACATATAACACAAAAAAAAAAAACTGGCTGTTTACTGACTATTTCAAGTCCTAATTTAACATGACACAAATAAACAGTTTTATGATACCAAGCTTTTAAGGATGATGTACAATGTTGAGCTGATGGGTTCAAGTGGAGGATTCTTTTTGTGTTGGAGTGCACTGTTTCTGTTAGTGATGTGGTCCTTTGTTTGTGGTGTGCTTTCATTTTCTTGGCTCACTGTTAAATTTCCTCTGCAATTTCATAAGGAAAAACATTATTCTTTTAGTTTAAATGCTGAAGTTCTCTTCTTGAAGTAATGGCTGCTTCACAGTCTTTTGAGACTGGGCTTAGTCACTGGCACAGTGCTTGGCTTAGAAGAGTAGATTTCAGCTTTCAGATTCACAAAGAGAAAGTGGCTCATCAGCACTTTGGTTTCAGAGAGAGGTCCTTGGCTTTCAAAGACTGCAAGCAGATTTCTTTAAGTCAGATGAGTGCACCTCATTTTTGAAGAAAAGGGTAACCTCTCCTGATTGGATTAAAGTCATTTCCAGTTACAAAACCTGTGCCTGCTCATAGGCATGTTGTTTTGTCCATCAGAGTTGTTGAATTATAGCTCTTTGTTTAAACACGTAGACCGGGTGGAAATGTTTCTCTGGTATTGCTTCAGTTTGGCCAGTTGCAGGGCCGCATGGAAGTTGTGGTTCTGGAATGGAGCCGTATTGGGAGCCCTTAGGTGTCACCAGATGGAACAGAGTTGAGTGTGATATGAAGGTTCAACCTGTCCCAGAAGAGCTTTCTGGGTGGAATGTTGTGGCAGTGGAAGTAGTCATTTTTTCTACATTGAGTTTTAAGGACAGAACCGTGAAATTTATTAAATTAAATTCTCGAAGATACACTGAAACACTTGGGGGTACTTTGGTTGCTAGGGTGGGGAGGGCCCTCCCTTCCCTCCCTTCCCTCCCTTTTACTGCAGTGAGATTTATGGACAGTGTGTCTCATTCATGAAACAAATTTGTTTGTAAAGCATTTGTAGGGGAAATCCAGTATTTATCAATGTTTTAGTAAGGACTGTCTGTTCATAAAAACAAATATATCTCACACATGCTCAGGACCAAGTGTAGTGTGTGTGTAAATAATAAAAAGCATGATATATGAATGCCATTTGCACAAAACACATTTTAATTGAATAAAATAAATACTGTATAAACATGCAAATTATAAATCATAAGATATCACAATCTCTGTTAAATTTACTACTAGTTTTATGATTATTCAACAACACGGATGTCTTGTTTTCTTTCTCAGTAAACACATCACACAGGTCTGTGCAGTAATTGAGTGTATTTTCCTATAATTGGGCATCGATCTGTGCCTAATTTGATTGAATGTAACAAACTTTGCTGATCTCGCACTATTCCATGATTTGGCCCAGGGAACACTGAGTAGACAGCATAGATTCCGGGATTCCGCTGATGTGTTGGCAGAGAGTGATGAATAGTTGATTAGTCATTTTAGACTACCCAGACTCATACTGGTACATTTATGCACTATTATCAACCCTATTCTGAAAAGAGCAACACCAGGATGCCATGTCATACTTATACATTTTCAAGTCCTGTCAGCTTTTCACATTTTGGCTACAGGGTCATTTCAGCGGGAGATCGCAGACTGGTCTGGGATTTCTCAGTCATCTATGAACTGCATACTACCTGGAGCATATTAATACTAATGCAGGATTATATACAGTTCTCATCTGGGGGGGAAAGGCAAGTGGAAATTTAGTTGAGGGTTTTACAAGCTGGCCAACCTACCGAAGGTCATTGGTGCAAAAGGCTGCACACATGTACTCATTAAAGCTCCATCCAATGATGTAATTTGCCTGTATGAAAAAATAACACTTCCATTCTATCAGCATACAGCTTATATGTGATGCAAAGTGTGTGCTGCTCAACGTCTATGCCCGATGGCCCGGGCTTCTATCGAACCATGCAAGCTATGTGTTTCTTTGCATCTAATTTCAAATCAAATCATTTCTATTTTATTTTTTGAACAGTTCACTCTACAGAAGACACTGAATCAACCACATTTATTCAAGCAATTTCCTTGCCTGATCCGGTGACACCACTACTCAGACTAGAGAATAATGTTTCTTTTCTTTTGTTAACTTCTGTTAGAAGTACCATGATCTCTGCTTCTTTGAAGTTTTTTTTTTCTTTCTTCTTTCTCTTTTCACCTTTTTGGTAGATCATGGGCATGGTTGGCAGCACATCCATGTGGATTCTGGTAATAAACTGACAGTGTACACGCACCTGACAATTTACGATTGGTACTTATGAACCTACGCTGGATATTAAGAAAAAAATCAAGGTTTTACTCATTGCTTGTGAATGTGGAGTAAGATTTTAGTAAAATCACACAAATGTGTTCCTTAGTTTCATGAATGAGACCCAGTGCCTTTTTTCCGAATTTGGAGCCCTGAAATAGGTAACATTAATTTTTCTCCTTATTTGTAGAAATTAGATAGTTTTACCTCAATATCTCTTATATAGACAGTGCCGGGTACTGCTGCTAGTTATAACTAATTATAGAAGGTTCCAAACTGTAGGTGATTTTAATTTTCATATTGAAAACAAAAGTGATCCTAAATCAAAATAATTCATTAACCTACTGCACCCATTTGACTTTAGCCAGCACCTCAGCCAGCCTACATACAATGGCTGACATACCCTGGACTTAGTAATTTAAAAAGGACTAAAATTGACATGAAGAAGGTCATGGGTATTTGTATATCTTACCATTTCTGCATTTTATAAATATATAAATACTGGTAAGTTGAACTAAACAGCAGCATATTGTTAAAAAATTGCATTTTGATGGAGCTTCTACATTGGGTTATATTCTAAATATCAGTCCAAATTTAGTGCTTAAAGTGGAAAATTTGAATGCTAAGGTGAGAGCTACAGCTAACATAGTGGCCCCTGAAAAAATTGTGAAGAACTTCTTCAGCATTAAAATACCCTGGAAAACTCTTAGAGTGTCTGAACTTAAGACCAACTACTGCAGAGATGGGCATAAATGGAGAAAAACTAAATTAACAGTCCCCTATGAAAAGTTGAATCTTCTGTCTTTCACGCTGTTGTATCTTAAAAGGTTCATTTAATATTGTCAGCACAAATAAATTAATTTTGGAAACAATGTAAATGAATAAAAGTAGTGAGAAAAATAAATACATAATTAAGTTTCAGGAATTCACAAATCATAGCCCAAGCCCAACATAACATAAAAGCTATACTTCCCAGTTTCTTTAAAAAAAGACATTTTTCTTAACCCACCACCCTACTCCAATCATATTGTACACATCATGAGTGTTTCATACAGAAAGTAAATACACTAAAATTAAAGCCTTCAGTTTTAATATATTACATTTAATTTATTCTCTTTTAATTGGATTAATTCAAACAAGGACCGTGACAGTGCTTAGATAAGATAACCTGTAACTGAAGCTAAGATTCGGTCTGATTTATCATATAGTAATGCAGTCATAGTGAAATTCTTGGTTTGGGATGTTTTCTCTGTGAAAGGAATTGAAGAGACAAAATTAGCCATTAAAAGGTGAAACAGTATTTGGCCTATTAGTGTCCACAGTGGGCTGCTGTTTTTCTACATACTTTGGTAACCTGCAACAAATTTTCCACTTGGTAACAGAAATGAATAAAACTTCTCAATTTTAACAGAGGTCTTGAAAAGTATTATAATTAAATAGACATGTGAAACTTGATTGAGTTCTGTTCACACTGCTGTATGTGTTTTTGAAATTATAAAGCAGAGAATTTCATAAAGTTATTTCTGAAGATACCAGTGAAATAAATCTTTGTATCTTTCCATTCCTTTGTACATTTTTTCTTTCTGCATTTTATTTTGTTTTGAAAGCTAGATCCTATCCTTGGTAGCAGCGAGAACAAAAAAAAAAATCCTTTCCTGCTATTGTTACATGGCACATTGTTCTATTACCCAACCACAACATAAAACAACAAAAACAATAATATTTATTTTTTGTAGCACATTTTCATAGATAGGATGCACACATACATTTTTTTACTTTCACCTTTGCTTTTAATGCTAAGGAATCAAGGTTAATTTTAACACCTTCACTATTTTCATTTTTGCCAACCACTAAGATTTCTGTTTTTTTCTTATTTACAGCATCTTGAGAAAATTACTACTCATCCATTCAGAAATATAAGAAAGACACTGGATCAGAAAGCCCTGAGCGCCAGGGTAATCAGGAGCTTTAAATAAGTAAAGCTGCATGTCATCTACATAACTGTGTTAGTTCACCTTGCGTTTTGATATTATTTGGTCTAATGGGAGCATGTACATTGCAAAAAGGCCCTTGTGGTATACTGTATAGATTACCATGGACTTTCGAACAACAATTTCCATAACTAACAATTTTCTACCTGTTAAATATGATTGAAGCCAAAGATACTGCTAGAGAGATCCAGACATTGTCTAAGGTGATTACAAGAATACTGTGCTCTGAGATGCTAAATGTTCTCAGATCTATGAGAACAAGCACAGATATGAGGCCTATATTTGCATTAATCTGTGGATTACTTTTGCTAGTGTAGTTTCTCAATAATGATTTGTTCTTAAACCTGGCTGAATCCTATCAAGAACATAATGGTTAAGTAACCAAATCACCAGGCCCAGATAATATTTATCCTCTTGTTCTTAAGGAGGCTAGTGAGTACATATATAAACCCTTGACACATATTTTTAGGAAGTCACTGAGCACTGGAGAGATTCCGAAGGACTGGAAAATGGCAAATATCATCCCATTATATAAAAAGGGTGACAGGGCAGATCCAAGCAACTATAGGCCAGTAAGCTTAACATGCATCACAGGAAAATTAATGGAAGGAATTATTAAGGATAAGATTGAGCAACACATGGCAAGGACAGGAATTATTCTGACCAGTCAGCATGGGTTCAGAAGAGGGAGGTCGTGTTTTACTAACATGTTGGAATTCTATGAGGTTGCAACAAAAGCATACGATCAAAGTGGAGCTTATGATATTATTTATCTGGACTTTCAGAAAGCATTTGATAAGGTGCCACATGAGAGGTTTGGCATCAAGTTAAAAGAAGTGGGAGTTCAGGGTGATGTTTTTAGATGGGTGCAGAATTGGCTCAGACACAGGAAGCAGAGGGTGATGGTGCGAGGAACCTCATCAGAACTGGCCGATGTTAAGAGTGGTGTTCCACAGGGGTCAGTGCTGGGGCCGCTGCTATTTTTAATATATATAAATGATTTAGATAGGAATATAAGTAACAAGCTGGTTAAGTTTGCAGATGATACCAAGATAGGTGGATTAGCAGATAATTTGGAATCCGTTATATCATTACAGAAGGACTTGGATAGCATACAGGCTTGGGCAGATTTGTGGCAGATGAAATTTAATGTCAGTAAATGTAAAGTATTACACATAGGAAGTAAAAATATTGTGTTTGATTACGCAATGGGTGGTCGGAAAATCGAGAGTACACCTTATGAGAAGTTTTTAGGAGTCATAGTAGAGCTATCAACTTCCCGACAGTGTTCAGAAGCCATTAAGAAGGCTAACAGAATGTTAGGATATATAGCACGATCTGTGGAGTACAAGTCCAAGGAGGTTATGATCAACCTTTATAATGCACTGGTGAGGCCTCTTCTTGAGTACTGTGTGCAGTTTTGGTCTCCAGGCTACAAAAAGGACAGCAGCACTAGAAAAGGTCCAGAGAAGAGCGACTAGGCTGATTCCAGGACTACAGGGGTTGAATTATGAGGAAAGATTAAAAGAGCTGAGCCTATACAGTTTAAGCAAAAGAAGATTAAGAGGTGACATGATTGAAGTGTTTAAAATTATGAAGGGAATTAGTACAGTGGATCGAGACTTGTATTTTAAAATTAGTTCATCAAGAACACGGGGACACAGTTGGAAACTTGTTAAGGGTAAATTTCGCACAAACATTGGGAAGTTTTTCTTTACACAAAGAACGATAGACACTTGGAATAAGCTACCAAGTAGTGTGGTAGACAGTAAGACGTTAGGGACTTTCAAAACTCGACTTGATGTTTTCTTGGAGGAAACAAGTGGATAAAACTGGCGAGCTTTGTTGGGCTGAATGGCCTGTTCTCGTCTAGAATGTTCTAATGTTCAATTAACTGCTGAAAAACTGCTTTTTCTAGAATTTTATCTTATAAAGGCCGGTCAGAAATAGGTCTAAAATCATTTTATAGTCTACTATTATAGTCAGTCAGTCAGTGTCTAACCTGCTTTGTCTTGAGTATGGTTGTGGGGGGTGCTGGATCGTATCCCAGCTACCACTGGGTGCAAGGCAGGAACAAACTCTGGACAGGATGCCAGTCCATCACAGGGTGAACACACACACACACACACACTAGGGCCAATTTAGTGGCACCAATACGCCTAACTTGAATGTCTTTGGAGTGTGGGAGTAAACCAGGTACCTGGAGGAAATCCCTTTCAGACATGGGGAGAACATGCAAACTCCATGCTGGGACAACTCTGGACATGAACCCAGGTCTTCTAACTGCGAGGCAGCAGTGCTACAACTGTGCCACTGTACCAACTCTACTATTATGGTCTTAACAAGCAAAAATCTAAAATTATAAATCTCTAGAGGGAACCTTTTTAAATGTTGTTAAAGGATGCAGATTACAAAATCTCAAATGAAAAGGGCTCAGTTGAGTACTTCATTCTGTATACATAGAATCAGCACCATTATCAGATCGTTCCCTCATTTCATGTTAAAACCTTTTGTTCCCTTAAAATTCTGACTTGATCTGGAGAAAATGCAGTGTAAAGTCAAATGCTCATAATAATTAAATGCTAATTTTTGGCACTGCCTAATAACCAGACCAGAATTATATACCATTGCCATTTTTTGTGGTAGAATGCCATATTCAAGGTTACTATATTACAGAATAAGGAGGACAGATTTTGGCATATTTTTATGAAGTATTTGAAAAAGTTTTGTAATAATAAAAGATAAGCAGTGATATGTCATTCCTTGTTATGACAACAGAAATGGCCAAAAGCACAAATGTCACCCTTGTAGACAAGCTAGAGATAGCATTTTTTTTAATGCTTTGACTACATTTGCATGTATCTAATTATTTTCTGAATGTTGTTTAAAAGCACAAATGGAGCTTCTTATTATTAAATTATATACAGTAAACATAGGTGAATATGGATCCAGTCATTAGAAGATAATAACAAGTAATAATTTACTGGCAATTTAGCAAAAATAGAATGTTTAGAACACTTTGTGTTGAACAAAATATAGACACCTTAGTTTCAAAACACTTCATTTTGCAGTGTAAAAAAACAATAAACACAGCAGGCAAACACACGCAAACTTTTTTATTTTAGAAACTTGAGTGAATACAGCACTTAACAGTAGTCTATGACAGTTGCTTTGAGAAACTGCATACAAATTATATTTTGTTTTCTAATAAAGAACAATAGTTTTATAGTTTATAGCACATGATAACAGCAGTGTAGTGCTACTTGTATAATAAGATTAGTTCAGTATCAAAACATTGGTGTTTAAAAATTACACAAAAAAACCTAACAGCATTTCAAAATCTTACTGTCACTAATTGCCTGTGGATGTCTAAATAAGGCTTCTTAACAAGAATGTCAAGCAATGTAACTCACGCAGGTTTGCTTCAATTCCTCTTTCATAAAATGGAAAAACACGAATAAAAGAATTTTCATAGCGCTAACTTACAAAACACAAAACAATAACTGTCATCACTATTTCTGCAGACATCCATGCAGTCCTATTCATAACAAAAAAGAACTATATTCTGGTTTTCAGTAATTGCATATCTAATAAAGTCTAACAATTTCTAACACCTCAGAATGTGGAGAACTGATTTTAATTATGGAGCATATAAATGCAGCTCTAAATCTTCTTACACCTTTTATCAGCTTAGCAAATCTTTAGAATTTCATCTTACACTTTTTTTATTTTGCTGTGACTAATTTGTTCTCCTTTCATCAAGCCTGCTAGTCTGTATATAGCATTAACATGATGAGTTTAACTATTAACTTTAGATTCTTTAATTCAATATATTTGGAGCTTTCAATATTAAGTATCCATAATATCCTCAAGTATTAGATCTTAAGACTGTTTCTTCAATACCTTTCTCTCTCTTTAGCATGAAGGTATGCCGGAATATGCCTAATAGAAAAGGACACAATGTCAATAATGCACTAGATCAACGATAGTAAAGCAGGTAGCTGTTGTATGAATAAAAAAAAGAACCAAGAAGAGAAAAATTAAAAACTAATTACAGTCAAACTGATTAGAGTTAAAGCTATCAAGAATCAAACAGTGAACATCTACAAGAACTGAAATTTCATTATGTATACTCTCAGTTTCTTTTTAAAGGTTTTGATTACTAATAACATTAAATCTAATGACCATTTATTTAAGATGGCACTCCAATTTGAAACAAATACATGTTGATTATTAAACACAGTAGGTCCCTTTTGGATATCAGTAAGAAGTATACTACAGTATGTAATGTTATACTTGTTTTTCGCTTAAATGGATGTAACCATTTCAAAGAAAAAGATTTTAAATCTGGTGAAGGCTTATCAGAGGGTGTAGGATAAGACGTTAATAATTCTTTCATTTAGTCCACAGAATCACTAAAAGTGTTCTACCAAACCAATGTTGTCTTCAATTGGTGGAAACAGAGCAATACTGAATATACACAATAGTACAGGGTACTGTTTTAACTTTCTTCAAGCAAAACTTGCAAGAATCAAATCAACAATAGTAAACAGCTGTCTTCTGTATAAATAAAAGAAAAAGAACCAAGAAAAGAAAAGTCTTTACCAGAAAGGTAAACATGCAGAAATAAATGGCTTACATTTGCTGTATTTACATATTTTAACATAAGTGTGTGTTATATTTTTACATATATAAAATCAACTTGCTGTATGAAGATTTAGAGAATATTAAGAAAGATCATAAAACAGCAATCTAAATAGGCAGAAGCAACAGCAGTACAAAATTAAAATGTACAGTCATAGCAAAGAAGCATCAGTAGAGAGTGCACAACTGTGCATCAGCCATATAACTCGCATATTAATAGATTTTCAGATTACCAACAATATATTTTCTAAAACTGCTCAATGTGTTTGAGGTGTTTTCTTTAAGAAAGCTCCTTTACTGTTGTGATCTGCATAAAATCTAGTATAATTGCACATTCACATAAAAATCTTTTATTCTGAAATACATTTTTAGCGCTTTGTTTGGGTATGCTTTTTGATGGTTGAATGCTGATGACATTACGAGACATCTTCTGTTGACACAACCAGGTTGCTCTGTTGTTTCCAGCCCTGCACATCAGCGAGTGAGGTCATGGCAGCCACCTTACTGAAGAGTGACTTTTGTGTTGAAAGTCTGTGTGTACTTTTTTACAATAAAGGAAAAACTTTCTTTGCTAAAAATGAATTCAACATCACTAAATATTTAATACTTACCAGTTTTATTATTCACCCCCCACCCCAAAAACCTTTATTCATTTTTGAAGTACTTACCTCAGATTCCAACTTAGCACAAATTTGAAAATATTCTTTAATTAAGAATCTCTGCAACTTATTAAACCTTTTGATTTTATGTAAATGGACATCACACCTACATTTTTAGTGAAATCCAAGGACCTCAGAATGCCAGTTTGAGAGATAAGTGATTAATGTAACAAATTCCATTTATCCTTTACCACCAGGGATAAGAATGAGTTTCTTGGTGTTAATGGATAAGTTTGCTTCTTTAAATCTTCAAAAGTGGTTAAATATGTGATAACTGTGCATTGATTACACCTAATTTCCTGCTGCTTTTTAATACTCTTCCTTGATACCTGTTTTTGACACTGTTTTGCAAGGTAGATAATTCCATATTTAGTAAATATTTTAAGTAGTAATTGCTCAGAGAGTAAGTATGGCACAAATTAAATCTAAAAACCTGAAGCTGGTTTTTAATGAAGGTGTGTAGAGCAATGAATCTGAGCTTTCTATTTGCATGATGACACAAACTAAAGCATGTCAGTGAGTGCGAGATATGTAAGGCACCACTGAGGTGTTCTCAGAATACCATGCGTTCCACATGTACAGCAATAATCATCCAAACTGGTTGGTTGAAATAATAACAAAAAAAGGAATACAAATGGAGCTGTAGTTTTTATTTTCCGTATTTTACATACTGCTCAAATTGAATAATTTAATTGGTGAAAACCTCTTGCATGTCACTGGTTTATTCCTTTTGGTATAATACATCAAACATTTTTTTTCAAAAGACAGTTCATAATTCTTATTCAGAAATTCAAAGTTTTCTTTCAAACCCAAGCATAATTAATATTTATGATCTAGACATGTCAGCTTCTGTAGCCGAGGATCGGACCACCAAGATCCCCACCTTCGGCCACCACCCAACTCACACTGCACCCGACTTCCTTGGCCCCTCCTACAGGTGGTGAGCCCTTGGGAAGGGGGACCCACGTTGCCTCTGGGCTGTGCCCAGCTGAGCCCCATGGGCCATGGGTGCAGGCCCAGCCACCAGGCGCTCGCCATCGAGCCACAACTCCAGGCCTGGCTTCAGAGGGGGTTCCCGGTGACCCGCGTCCGGGCAAGGGAAAATGTCATCCAAGGTTTTTTGTTCTTCATAGGAGGTTTGGTTTTGGGGTTCTCCGGGAGTATGGCGTACTGGACCCCCGATAAGGGCTGTTCAGTCCCTGTACGATCGGTGTCAGATCTTGGTCCGCATTGCCGGCAGTAAGTCGAACTCATTTCCAGTGAGTTGGACTCCGCCAGGGCTGCCCTTTGTCACCGATTCTGTTCATAACTTTTATGGACAGAATTTCTAGGTGCAGCCAGGGCGTTGAGGGGGTCCGGTTTGGTGGACTCAGGATTGGGTCACTGCTTTTTGCAGATGATGTTGTCTTGTTTGCTTCATCAGGCCGTGATCTTCAGCTCTCTCTGAATCGGTTCACAGCTGAGTGTGAAGTGGCTGGGATGGGAATCAGCACCTCCAAATCCGAGACCATGGTCCCCTCCCGGAAAAGGGTGGAGTGCCCTCTCAGGGTTGGGAGCGAGATCCTGCCCCAAGTGGAGGAGTTCAAGTATCTTGGGGTCTTGTTCACGAGTGAAGAAAGAATGGAGCTTGAGATCGACAGGCGGATTGTGCGGCATCTGCAGTGATTTGGATTCTGCATGGGTCTGTCGTGGTGAAAAAGGAGCTGAGCCGTAAGGCAAAGCTCTCAGTTTACCAGTCAATCTACGTTTCTACCCTCACCTATAGTCATGAGCTATGGATTGTGACCGAAAGAACGAGATCGTAAATACAAGCGGCTGAAATGAGTTTCCTCCACTGGGTGTCTGGGCTTTCCCTTAAAGATAGGGTGAGAAGCTCAGTCATCCAGGAGAGGCTCAGAGTAGAGCCGCTGCTCCTCCGCATCGATAGGAGTCAGACGAGGTGGCTCGGGCATCTGATCAGGATGCCTTCTGGACACCTCCCTGGCGAGGTGTTCTGGGCACGTCCAACCGGGTGGAGGCCCTGGGGAAGACCCAGGACACGCTGGAGGGACTATGTCTCCCGGCTGGCCTGGGAACGCCTTAGGTTTCCCACGGAAGAGCTAGAAGAAGTGGCTGGAGAGAGGGAAGTCTGGGCACCTCTGCTCAAGCTGCTGCCCCTGCGACCCGACCTCGGATAAGCGGAAAAGGATGGATGGATGGATGGATGGATGGATCTAGACATGGAATTGGTTAATCAATAATTATAGTGAAATAACATCAAATTACAGTGCCTCTTAGCAAGATATGGTAAACTGACAATATTCTGCTGGGACATTATTTCAAGGAATATAACATTTGTCTTTCTTTGGGTATGACAGATGGAGTTCATCAGGTCTATTTCAAACATGTTTTCATAGGCCAAAGTTCATTCTCCACAAGAACAGTAGGTCATTACTTTAGCTGGTGAGGACATTGTCTTTTGGCTTTTTTTAGCACTCAATTCCATATTATTTGGACATTTTTATTTTAAAAACCATAGTAACTTATTGTTCAAAATAATAACTTTTGAAAATGGTGTATTTTGATGAATAACACAAATCAGAGCACAGCCTTGGCCTAAGAATTTAGTGCATTACAAATGATGGCACAGGCAAATTTTCTTTATGGGATAGCAGAAAAGATGGCACGAATATTACAAATCACAGATTTTCAGTGTGCAGATAGATTGCTGGATTTGCTGATTGATAATGCACAGCAAATCTTAAGCAAATAATCATACTGGGAAACTTTGTATAGAAAGGTTTTAATGTACGCCTCAGCATCATTGGGCCCTGGCCAGATAGTTGAGATGATATATATAAATGTTAGTGGTGAGTGAAGTGATGCAGTGTCTAGTGAGCATTAATCTGCCAGAACTTTTAGAAAATTGGCAGACCACAAGATTAGGAGATGAGTCTAAATATTAAAGTACTACCAAGGGTTGTAACATGAAAGCCAAAACTACTGTATGGTGAGGCCACAGAATATAAGGCTAAAGTACAGTAGATGATTCAAAATACTAAAATTTCAAAAGAAACACTCACAAAAGGTGTTTAAATTTAATTGATACAAGAAAAATGACCGGTCGATGATGTCAGCTTAAATAATGTGGCACTTATGATGTCATGCGATGTGACTCCAAAGGCATGCGCTTGATGACGGGCAACTGCATTTTATTAGCAGGAACACAAAATTGTGCTCCCCACTAAAAAAACAAGATGGCATTGTGGTTAATCTAAAATAATGATAAAATAAAACTATAGGTTCCAAAACAAAATGAAAGTGAAACTTTTTCTGACAGAAAAGGTAGTCAGTAAAAACACTTCATGAGCAATCACCAGGTGATAGGGACATGGTCAATAACAGGAAATCAGAGGAAAGTCAAAAGTACAGAGCTAGTTTCCATTGCCAGGAGTCACAAAAAATAAGACTCATAAAACTGGTATTTAGATCATTCTCAGACTGAAATCTCTCAAGAATGCCCATAGTGACCTTTATATGATCACATCAATGACATCACCCGTCATACATTACCAGTGTACCATGGCAAAGATTTCAATGCCAACAACCACGCAACTACCCCTAAAGTGGCAAAAAGATTGTAGATTAATTGTATCTCTGGAAGGAAACACACTCAAACAAAAAGCAAAACGCACCACTTAAAACAAAACTGAAATATGAATAGTTCAGAACTTAAGAAAAAAAAATACAAAGTCCTGAAGAAAATGTTATTGAACTTAGAAAGCAATAATGGAGTTTGTGGTAGCCGGTCTGGACACAGACAGGTAGACATGGTTTTAATTCACCCCCACATGTTTATTTACAATTGCTACTATTTAGAAAAGTGCACCATAACCCCAAACTCCTCCAAAGTCCAGGCCTTAAAAAACTGCCTCACTCTCTTCAGCCCGCCACCTTTTCTATCCTCCCGAGCTCCGTCCTTCTCCGTTCCCAACTCAAGCCAACGAATGGAGGGAGGCAGCCCCTTTTATCTCTACCCGGTCGTGCTCCAGGTGCCTCCTGATAATCTTCCACCAGCACTCCCCAGTGTGGCGGAAGTACCGGCTGCACACCCGGAAGCACTCCGGGTGTCCCTGGTCTTCTTCCCCCCAGCACTTCTGGGTGTGGTGGAAGTGCTGAGGGCCAGGGCTTTCTAGGCACCAGGGCGCCCCCTGGCGGTGACCACGGGCCCCTATAGGGTTGAGCTTCCAAGCTCAGTTCCCGTGGTTCCCAAAGCCACCAGGACGGTCACCCCCTTGTGGTCTGAAGGAGGCGTAATCCCTCCTCCGGTCCTTCCGGGCATCCCGGCTGGGTTCCACCCCCAGCCGCTTGCCACAAGTTACAGAGAATAATATCAAGTACCACAGATTATCACAGAAACAATACAAATTTATGGAACAGTAGTTTGATGAAAGAGTAGCAGCAAGACTAACATATGACATATGGTTTTAAATTTTCAATTAACAATAATAAATAAAATAGGCACTACCAGAAGCATAGTGTTAATCTACAGAATATTATCAATACTTACGGACTCTAGGTGACAGCGAGTGGTTTCCTCTTGTCAAAATTGGACCTGGTGGGTGGTCAAGTCATTTTTGGAAACTACTATGCAAAAAAAATTAAGAGAAACTTAAAACAAGTTAATTTAATGGTAGTTTAAATACTGTGTATGTAGTGCAATCACAGTAGAAGGGAAACATTGTTATATCATTAATGAAATGCAGAAAAAATACCAAAAAAAGCTGTAAATAAATTCAAACATGAAGATATGTGAAATGCAAAGGGAGAAAAAAAATTTCAAAGTGACATTTCTTGGGAAGAATAATAGTCATAGAACAAAATGTTATTCTTAGTGTTACATAATTTGAGGTTATACCTGTGCTCATTAGTTGTGTTTTTTTTAAGATAACATCCAGTTAGTGAGAAACAATATGCATTGAATTATAGTTTTGAATATTTAAAACGTTTTCCATATATTTATTTTTTAACTATTTTAACCACCTGATGGAATCAGCACCTTCAAAATGTATGAAAGATCCCTAAAAATAAAACTAAATACTTTTAGGAAAAGACTACTTGGCTACTCAGTTATGTTGCTTGTGAGGATATATTTCTAATTAAAAAATCAAGTATGTTAATGATCACAAAGAAAACCATATGATATTTGCAGAGCTCTGAACTGGGGTTTTAACAGGTTTCAGTTGCAATAATAAATGGAGTAAGAGTGCTTACAGAACTGTCAGAATACAAATATTCACTGACATTTTAAGATCCACACAGACATTATACAGTATAATGGTTTAGTCTGGTAATGCTTTACCCACATACTCAAAATTAAAAGACATAACAGCAGAAACCTTCCTTCTGGATAAAGCAGCCTCTGCCAACACTGGAGTAGTAAGTTACATTAGGCACAAAATAGAGACAAGATATTTTCAGACATTTAGGTAAAGGCATTGACAGCCACTGGTTGGTTGTGTTCAATAAACTGCACTGTCAGAGAAGAAGGGACACAACAACAGGTAGTCTGCCACTCAGATTGAAAGTCATCAGTTTAAAAGACAAAGACCAATGAGGCAACCATTGTAGCAAAGTGGTGTTGTGTTGGAATCATCAATGGTACCATAAAATGTTCAGAGTTCCACTTGTTTCCCATTTCATGCATTTGCATTCCTTTGAGTTCTCTCCAGAGACTCTGGCCTCCCCTCACAGTGAAAGGCATTCTGCCAGTTTGATTGATGACTGAACCATTGCCCAGTGAAAGAGATATTGGTATATATGTCATGTATGTGTGAAGTGCTATAGACATCCACATCCAGGGGTGGTTTCTGTCTTACACCTCATACTTCTGAGATAGACTTATGCCTTTTTAAGAATACATACACAGTGGATTCAACTATTTAAATAGAAAAAAAGACTTTGTGATATCTGTCTCAAGCCTGAATAATTTATTTTAACAAGGATGTTACATCAAATTATTTAATTATTCCCTATTATAATCAGCACCTTATTATTGTTTTATTATTGTTTTTAACTTTTCACATTCCTACACTTCCATTCTCTTATTGTGGTGGTTGAGGGTGGGCGGGGGCGGTGGCTGAGCAACACTCTTGTAGTTTTTTCTTTTTAGTACATCAAAGGGACTTTGATTTCCTACAGATACCCAAGAGTATATGTGTGTGAGCCCTGCAATGTCATATCCTATCAGTCTCTTGTTTAATAATATATGATGCCCTTATAGCAGGAATGTGTGAGTGGCAGCCCCAGAAAGAGTGTGTTTTAACACTGTGTAAGAACACTTTATCCACTTTAAAGCTGAATTTATCTGAAATAGAAATTATGGAGATTCTGGACAGTCAGGTTTCCTCTTGGTAAACAAAAGTCTGTAGACATGTTCATTGGCAACAGTCAAGTGGACAAATATAGATGTGCATATGACGTGTCCCTGTCAAGGACTGATAGCTTGTTCATGGTTGGCTCTTGACTTGTGACTATTGCTGTTGATCTTAGCTGCAGATATGATGAATGAAATTCTTGTTCCTGTTTTCATCATGAGTGTGAAAAACAAAACCTCACTCATGCAGAATACTGAATTATTTCAAAACTTTACAAGCCTGAGAATGGCAGGTTTACGTGTAGAAGGTACACTTCTCATTAAAAAAAAATATATTTTTTTTAATATTTGCTGTATTTGAAATTTAATTAAACATCCACGCTTCACTAAAGACTATCATCCCAACACCAGAGCCTAATAATAATTAACTAGATAAGATATTAAAGTAGTTTTTCAGGCTTTCATCACTTTGTTTTACTTCTGCATTTAAATTATTTTATGTCATTTCTTACTGGTCATTTGAACTTTTCCATCTACTTCTTTTCTTTGGTTTGTTCATGTTTTGGGGCTCATTGCATCACATATTGATGAAGCATACAGTAGATAACCTGTATGTGTTTGGATGAGTCGAATGTGTGCCATACTAAATAAAGTAGATGTACCTCTTAGGAATTTGTACACTTCCAAGTGAGGGAAATAGTCTTTGTTTTTGAATAAAATGTCAAGTTATAACGAATAAAAATAAATCATTTACTTATTGTTTTTGTTCTTAGTGTTAAAAACCTAATGTTGCATAAAGGAGTCACAGACATAGTAAGAGAGGTGTGAGGCCTCCAATAACAGCCATAAAACAGCCTGAATCTTCACCAGCCTTTCCAGATAAGGCTACACCACAGGCAGCCACCCCTACTGTTAACAGTAGGCTTCAGCCTAAGCAGGCCCCAGTATGTGAAGATGGTGTTGAAAGTACAAAATGTAATGCAACTTCCAAAAAATATCAACAATGTCTTACAAGGGAGAGGATAGCTGCAAACCTCTGGCTTTCAGGGACAATCTAATCCAAGACCATTATAAAATGAATAGAATTTACTGACCAAATGTTAGACAACAGCAAAAATAGAACAAAAAGAGCAAAAATGGATTGAAAATTAAGATAAAAATGATATGCTCTGAGTTCAGGGTTTGTGATTGTCTGGTTTTCAAGAAGTGGATTTGGCTGAAATCACAACCCTTAGCCAGGGGAAAAAAAAACCTTAGTTTCACGAGAGTGGGGAAAAAAAAAACAAGCAAAGGAAAACTACATTGTTTACGCAGCAAAAACCATAAGACATATTTGCTTTGCTGTGACGACAAGACCAAGGGGAACTTTTGCTTAGAGGATGCAAGATGCAAGGGAAATTTTGGGGAAAAAAATAAAAACGTCTTAATGTGTGTGAAAGAGGACACAAAGAAAATCTTTGGTGTTTGATGGAAGGAACTAAGGAACAGTATGTAGGGGTTGTGTTAAGTAAATCAATCATTTATAAACTAGGGAAGTTCAATTGAGCAAAGAAATCAGGTACCAATAGAGCCTTAAGAGATTTGAAAGAGACTGTGATATATAGAGCATGTGGAAACTGAGCTTAATATAGCACTTGTAATATGCTGTTGTATGTGAAGTGCTCACAAATTTGGTATAAGGGATTTTTGCATTATATGATTTTTGAGAGGAGGGGAAAATATTTTGTTTCAGTGTTTGAGAAGGTTTGTTTGTGAAAACAATACATTTTGACGTACTCTGGCCAGCATTGTCCCTCAGCTATCTCTTTAGGGGACATACAATTTTGAGATTGTGCCTATCTGAAGAATTTTAACTATGAAACATTTTAGTTGTGACTTTGCTTTGAAATTTCAGTTACAGTTTTGTCTAGTATTAAGAATATTTTTGCCATTGAAAGTAAAATAAGCAAACTAGAATCTGTATATGATTTTTATCTAGCTATTAGAACATTAAAAAGATTTAGATGAGTACAAGCAATTCAGCCCATCAAAGCTCCACTTAATTCCTCCAAAATATTATCAAGTCGAGTTTTAAAGGTTCCTAAAGTCCTGCTGTCCACCACACTACTTGTTGTGGTTCTAAGTGTAAAGAAAAACCTCTAAATGTTTGTGCAAAATTTACCCTCAAAAAGATTACAACTGTATCCCCATGTTTTTAAAGTAACAATCTCGATCCACTGTTATAATTTTGAAAACTTCAGTTCTTAATCTTTCTTTGGTTAAGCAGAAAAGGCTCAGCTTTTTTAATCGTACTTCATAACACATCCTCTGCAGTCCTGCAATCGGCCGAGTTGCTCTTCTGTGGACTTTTGTCTTGCACTGTTATGTCTTTTTTTGTAATCTGGAGACCACAACTGTACACAGTACTTCAGATGAGGCCTCACAAGTGCGTTATAAAGCGTGAGCATAACCTTCTTGGACTTGTACTCCACACATCATGCTATATAACCTAACATTCTGTTAGGCTTCTTAATGGCTTCTGAACACTGTCTTTAAGTTAATTGTGACAAGTCACCTACAACTCCTAATCCATCCATCCTTTTTCCAACCTGCTGAATCCAAACACAGGGTCACGGGGGTCTGCTGGAGCCAATCCCAGCCAACACAGGGCGCAAGGCAGGAACCAATCCCGGGCAGGGCACCAACCCACTGTAGACAACTCCTAATACTTTCTTATAAGATTTACTTTTAGTTTTCAGATCACTTTCCTGTATTTAACAGTTTACATTTACTTACATTAAATTTCAACAGCCACAATTCTGTCCAAGCCTGTATGCTGTCCATGTTCCTTTGTAATGATTCGATGGATTATACATTATCTGCCATTCCTCCTGACTTGGCATTGCTATTTAAATTCCTATCCAAATCATTTATATATTTTGAAAATTGTAGCGGCTCTAGCACTGCCCCATGTGGGACACCACTGTTATCTTCAGCCTGTTCTGATAATGCATATAAATGGCAATTATCATGTCTATAGGTATAGCATAAACATATAAAAACAAGAGAATAATGGATAAAAATAATAATTAACTTGTGCACAAATGTACATCACAGAACAGCAAAAATGTATAGCTGACAGCTTCTGCAAGTTAGGGTGATGCCAAAAGTTTACTAAAATTAATAAGGATAACATCTAACATCCATCAAAAGTCAACCATGATTATAATGAAAAAACCACCATCACCACTCAAAAATATAAAATATGGATACATTTAAAACATTGGAATGTTAAATTTGCTATTCTGCTGTAATAAGATAAAAATGTTACATGTATAAGTAAAAATTAAAGTACATAATAAAATCTTAAAAAGCAATAATGCAAGATTAAGAAGTTAATGTAAACACGAACTGTCAGTACCGTGTAACAATTGTGACAGTAGGGGGCACTATTTCTCCCTTGAACCCTCAGGTACCACGCCAAACACCAGGTAAATGTCCAATAATTATTATTTATTATAATAATAATGAGCACTAACCACCACTAATCCACACTACTACCATACAATAATTCAATAATCAATCAATCCTCCACACCTCCCAGCAGCTCAGTTGCACTTCCTCCCAACTCCGGCTCGTCGTCTGGGAGTTCCCAAAGTTATTTTATAGTCCATGACCAGGAAACATTTCTTCTCTGGATCAACTCCACATCTTCCTTCCTCTGGTGCCCCGGAAGTACTGTGGACTTCCGTCCTCGTGACCCCGAAGTACTTACGGGGTGGCGTAATCATAAAGGTCCCCAGGTTCTTGGTGAGCTCCCCCTGGCGGCACCCACGGTACCCAACAGGGCTGAAGAGACGGACTCCATGTCCCATGCTGCCCTGCAGGAATCCGAGGAGCCATTTCTATCGAGGGGAGCTGCTATCTAGCGTTCCGGGGGATGTAATGTCCTTTAGAGGCTGTTTTCCCCAGTTGACGTCCTGTCCGGGCTGAAATGTCGGCTGTCCCTCACACAATGTATAGCAAATTTAAGAAGTATTTAAATGGAGACGCAGTTTTACATGCTGCTTCCCTTGTGTCATTTATATAATGTGCTACAAAACACATGCAGCATCATGAAAATCAGAGAATAACACCATTGTCTAAATACATTTCAAGCTGAATGTATGCTTACACAGTATTTGAACATTATACGTAAGATATAGTAAATTAAATAGTAAACACTATAGCCACCATTGTATGTAATATTTACTTTTTAGAGCCATTGAATATTCGCTATCAGCTAAGCATGGCCTGTGACCAGAGCCCTGGTGTCTGCTTCTGTCACTGATAGCAATTGTGTTCATGACATTTCCCCTGTTATCTGTAATCTTACAAGCTTTCTGCTTATTTTGCAAGCCCCAGGTGGCCAACACATTTCTCGATTCTTGAGCAGTTGCTTCTCCATTCTTGAGGAAATTATGCTGCTTGCAAGAATCTACTTTTCAGTGTAAAATTCTTATTAATATAATGAACCATTGTGTTCAGTGATATTTCCATAGTTCTAGTCAACTACAAAGTAGCTGTGGTTGCATAAAATGCTACTTGTTTCAGATCCTTTTCAATTTTAGTTGGACATTTGGAATAAAGTAAAGGAAATGCAACTTCGCAATAATTTGGTGAGGGGATGGCATATGTCTGGGTGCTGGATCATTTTTTCTACAACCTTGGTTGCATACAGTTTTAATTGGAGCTTTGTCATTTGATAAATAAAATGTGATTACTCCTGTTATTTGATTTTGCATTCAATAGCCTGCTGGATACAGATGTGTCATAGTGTAAAACAGGTCATGGTTATCTGTGTCATGAAATAAAATCACTGGGACTTGGTGCTCTTTGCTTAGGTTTCAATTACACACTAGACTGATTGGTTGAATTTTAGATGACTGTATAAATGAGTGCAGTGCTACAACAGGAGAAAGAAATTCATACTTTTTAAAAGATGTTGTAATTATTCATATGACACAAGTGCCTCTGATTTGCCAATGTGTTTGTGCTTAGAGAATGTTTCTGTGATTGTTTACAACACTCATTTTCTGTTTAGAGCAGTTTATAACTGGGAAAGCTTAAGCACTAAAGACTGTGACTGCTAAATTAAATGCAGGAATCACCACTTTCACAATTAGTATAATAATTGTGTTTAACATACAACAAATTTTGCAGCTCTACTTCACACAATCATATTGCCTGACTCCGCCTCACTCCACTCACTTTGAATCAGAGGCACCGTGAACTACACTCACATTCCAAGATGATTTCCAAGGGTGTTGGTGGCCACATACTCAGATCAATGGATTAAATCAGCGGAGTGAGCCTCGTGACTTCAGCTTTTTAAGTGCTTGCTCATCTCTCTCCCTCTCTGTCTTTCTTTCTGTCTCTCACACAACAGCAAGAATATTTATTTATATAGCACATTTTCATACAAAAGATGTAGCTCAAAGTGCTTTGCAGGATGAAGAAAGAGAAAAAAAAAACAAAATGTAAAAATAAAATTAGGCAATACTATTTAACATAGAATAAAAGTAAGGTCAGATGGCCAGTGAGGACAGAAAAAAACAAACAAAAAAATACCAGAAGGCTGGAGAAAAAAATAAAATCTGCAGGGGTTCCAGGCCACGAGACCGCCCAGCCCCCTCTAGGCATTCTACCTGACATAAATAACCTCAATCAGTCCTTATGGTTCTCAGGCTTCACATGGAAGAATTTGATGATGATGTTCATGTGGACCTCTGGCCTTCAATCCATTAATGTAGGGACTGCACAGTAATTTGATCGGGTGGTGGTGGCACAGATTGCCACCACAGAAAACAGGATAAAGAACAGTAGAAAAAGTAGGGGTTTCGGAGCCACCATGAACGATAATGATAATTAAATGCATATACAGAATATCAGGGTTAAACTAAAATGAAGCTATGAGAACGCCATGATAAAATAATGAGTTTTAAGCGTATTAGCCTGTTGAATTTCTATTGGTAAGCTATTCCAGATTTTAGAGCATAACAGCAGAAGTTCTTCTTCTTTTAAGTTTAGCTCTTGGAATAATAAGTGTACACTCCTTTGAAGATATAAGGTTACGATTTGGAGTGTAAGGTAAAAGACATTCTGAAATATAGGATGGAGTGAGATTATTTAAGGCTTTGTTAACCATAAGCAGTATTTTAAAGTCAATTCTAAATGGCACAGGTAACCAGTGTAGTGACATCAGAACTGGAGAGATGTGCTCAGATTTTCTTTTCCTAGTTAAGATTCTAGCAGCTGCATTCTGCACTAGCTGTAATCGTTGATGTCTTTTTTGGGTAGTCCTGAGAGGAGTGCGAACACAAACAAAACAAAAGCGTGAACTAATCTTGCAAAGTTATAAGAGATCTAACTTTTGCTATATTCCTTAAGTGAAAAATGCTGTCCTAGTAATCTGATTAATATGTGATTTCAAATTTAGGTCAGAGTCAATAATTATCCCTAAATTCTTTACCTCTGTCTTGACACACACACTATACACACTACACAACATCTCAAAATGGCTCTGCCATTGAGCATAAGCTGGTATATAAAAAATACCTGTATTTTGTTTAAAAATGATTCATTCATCAAATGGTGCTTTAAATCCCAGTAAGCAGGAAATAATCTCTTTCATAAACACAGATCTACACTGCAATCACGTACACGTATATTTTTTAGGTTTAATCAGGCAATCAGTTTAGGATGTGGTAGTATTAAACTAAATTACTATATTTAAAATAAATATCTGCTGCTCAGCACCGTGTGCTTGCCATTTTTGCCATTTATCTTTGTGAAAGTAAAAGATTTAATGTGACCTGCTTAGCATTTTTTGGATAAATAAAAGCTCTGTAGTAACCAGAGCCTTTAGTCATAGGTTCTCAGTTTCTAGGAGGTGTTACCTACTACTTTTCAACAATTTAAACTAATTTTTTGAGTGTTACTTTTTGCTCATTGTCTTTCTCTTCTCAGTGCCTTGCGGTGGCACTTGGTGTATCTTAGAGTAGATGTGTCATTATTAATAATGTTAGATGTGTGTGGTATTCCGGTAAAATTGTTATTGTTCACACTGTATAGCTCCCACAGTGTGGATGTGACCTTGTTGACCTGAGGCAGTTGGAACCGGATTAGAAGTTTTAACACTTTAATATACTTATTAGCAGATAAAAAAAAAATACTGTATATACTGAGCAAAATAATGATAACCTTGTCTTTAGAGGCTAAGCAGTGCAACATATTCTCTACTGCTGGCCATAGTAGTTCAGGTTGTGCATCATTTGCCAGCACAGCTCTGCAGTTCTTAACCCTATGTGTGATAGAAGCTGCTAGAAACTCAGTTAAAAGTAATAGTTAAAAATTAAAATAAGGAATGCAGTGATCCCTCGCTATATCGCGCTTCAACTTTTGCGGCTTCACTCCATCGCGGATTTTATATGTAAGCATATCTAAATATATATGATGGATTTTTTGCTGGTTCGCAGATTTCTGTGGACAATTGGTCTTTTAATTTATGGTACATGCTTCTTCAGTTGGTTTGCCCAGTTGATTTCATGCAAGGGACGCTATTGGCAGATGGCTGAGAAGCTACCCAATCAGAGCATGGATTATGTATTAAATAAAACTCCTCAATGATATACAATATGCTTCCCGTGTGGTGCTTCGCATACTTAAAAGCTCTAACAGCACCTATTGATTTTTGATTGTTTGCTTTTCTCTCTCTCTCTCTCTGACATTCTCTGCTCCTGATGGGGGGTGTGAGCAGAGGGGCTGTTCTCACACTGGCCTAGAGGATACGGACGTTCCTCTAAAAAATGCTGAAAGACTAATTTCACATTGCTCCCTTCCTTGCAGCTGCTTTGTTGGGCGCTGCATCTCATACATAAAAGATTTTTGATTGTTTGCTTTTCTCTCTCTCTCTGTCTCTGTCTCTCTCTGACATTCTCTGCTCCTGACGCGCACTCCTTTGAAGAGGAAGATATGTTTGCATTTTT
This sequence comes from Polypterus bichir lapradei, assembly GCA_026402145.1. NCBI lineage: Eukaryota > Metazoa > Chordata > Cladistia > Polypteriformes > Polypteridae > Polypterus > Polypterus bichir. Next base: position 7,961,559 of record JANRMT010062833.1, read on the forward strand.
TTCATTGTGAGACAGAACTGTCATCTCTGTCTTGTCATGGAGCACAGCTTAAATTTTTGAAAAAGAGACAAATGTTTGTCTGCAGTGTTTTAAAGTCCCTGTCTCTACAACCTCCTGTGTTTCTGTGCAAATCTGTGACCCAAGGTGACAATATAAAAATAACAATATAAACGAATGGTTTTTACTTTGCGGATTTTCACCTTTCGCGGGGGGTTCTGGAACGCAATGCCCGCGATCGAGGAGGGATCACTGTAGATGGAAAGTGCCAAATATTTTCAGTTTCAGAACTTTCTGTTTTTATGTAAGAAATAAATTTTTAATAGACCCCGTTCCCTTCCAAAATTACTCTTGTTTTCATCAAGAAGAAGGCTATTTGTGGACATCTCTCTCTCTCTCTTGCTAGACACCACAAAATGTGTGGGAGGCCATCAGTCAGTCAACCCAAAGTTTAGTTCTGAGGATGGCATGATGTAAAGTACTGCCCGAGTTTTTGTTTCATGCACTAAGGTGCCATTTTCAACTTTTGCAGTGTCTGTGTCACATCTATTTTCCGGAGTATTGAACTTTTCTTTGTTTTTTTCTCTTCCCGTCCCTCTCCTTTATCAATAATAAAATGCAGTGTGTAAGCATTTAAAAATGTTACAGTTTGAAGTATTTTAAATAACATAGAGCCCACAATAGTCACTATATATGGAAATATGCTTTATCAGAATTAATAGAATTGAATTTAACATATGGCCAAAAATCATTTCAAAATATTAAATCCTTGCTGAAAACATTTAATCACATTCAACAAAGCTTTGTGCAATCACCTCTAAATGCACTGAGCTTCACTCTGTTGACAGAGGTATAATGATTTCTAGTATGCAATAAATTGCCATTTACTGCAAAAGGCTGTTGGCCACATTAAAGCTCTGTAAAATGTGATTTCTGCACGTTTCTCATCATTACACATATTTTCATCAACATGAAATGATCAGTAGTTCAAAAAATACAGACTTTTAAAATTAGTTGATGCCCAAAAATCAAAATAAAATAATATAACATTCTTAAATCCACTTAATCCAGTTCAGGGTCATGATGACAAAATTCAAAACAAAACTCAGAAAAGCACTCTACTATGATTTGACAGGATTTTAAGCATAGCTGAATAAAAAAGACAACCTGGACAAATTGTTGCTGTTTATGTGTCTTAGTTCAGTATTTGCTCTTTTCCAATCCTTTTTGGAAGCTATTTTGCAAAAAGTGCCCCTGAAAGAACTGATTTTAGTGATTTACCTAACTCCATAACAACCTGAAACAACAGCAGCTGCTGAGTGGGGCCTGGATTACAGAAGAGATTATTAGCCATAAATGACAGTGCCACTAGTGACATACCTAAAAAATATGACAGTAGGTATGAAGCACATTTTCACTTGGTGACAAATTAATCTTTAGGGATATTTCAAGTGGGATTATCACTCCAGTAATGGACCTGTGGTTCTGTAAACAAAAAAGAAATCAGTACTTGGTAAATTTGTTAATAATGCCTGAAGCACACATATAGGCGTGCACTCAGATTAATATAATGATTGAAACTCTGTAAGACACGTATCAATTCTTGTAATCTGTTTAGATTGTGTATTTATTTCACAGTTTTATATCTGGAAAAAAACAAATACATCAAAGCCAAAATGGTCCAAAAATATACAACAGTATAATCTCGGTAAAACAAACACTAATCATACTTTCTACATTCATTAATTATCTAGTTTTAGTCCCAAGAATAAAAGAAAATTCCACATTGTCAATATTTTCTTTTTACAGAGCATTGTAGGAAGACTGGCATCCTGAGAGCAGCCAGAAGAGATTTCCCTCAGGATGTTACAGAGAGAGAAACCAAAGACCCCAAAGACCTATAATGGTTACAGGGTTCTACTGGGAGAGGCAGAGGGATATCTAACCTGATGTTCCTTTGGTCAAGGCTTTTGACCTTCTGAAGTGACTTTATCCAGGTCAAGAATTTTCTTGAGTCTGGATCCAGAAGGGGAGTTTGAGGTAAAGACACAGTGGCAGGAAAAAGTCACCAGGACCATAAGAGAGAGATTCAAGATGAGAAGGAGAAAGTTATTTTATAGTGCTTAAGAAGCGGCAAGTGGAGAAGACACCTCACTACACCTGGGCTTCAAGCCTGGTGGGGCTGCAGATTGTTTGAGTTGCACATAAATGTAGATTTAGACCACACCCCCAGTAAAAAAATGAATTTCCCTCAGGTTTTTCCCTGATTTTTTTTTTTCACCAAAATCAATTTTGGCCATTATTGCTGTCAAAGTGGACACATTCAAGCATTAACAAGGTAATGTGCTTAAGGCTCTTGACGCCAATCGATTTAACAGAGTAAGTAAATGTACTCCTCAAATCCACACCAATCCATTGACATTTTACCCCATATTTTCCATTGCATGTGATCAGGTGTCAACATTCATTTCTGGGTCTTTCACCGTACCAAAAAATCTATTTTACAGTCAACACAACATTGGGTAGATGACATGTTAAATTTATGTCAGGTTCAATGTAGTCTTTGTATTTCCTCTCAGTGTGAACTTTAAGGTTTTTCTAAAGAAATGTCAAACTACACTCTACACTTGGTAACCCATTTTTCTGTGATGTTTTTATGCCCTTTGGCTTGAAAGGACTAGCATGTTCAGCACACGCTATATAAAATAGAGTAAAATCACACTGTTGAATGACCAAGCAGCAGGGCTGTTTTCTGCAGTCCAAACAATTTTGACATATTTCAAAATTTACGCAACATTCAACAATCAGTTCTAAAAATACACACAGTTGAAAGAAACCCAGGAAAATTGCAAAGTTTGCTTACCTGTTTATAACATTGCCTTTTTAAGATATGCTGGTATATAGTTTTGTTTTTTAATATGTGTTACTAGCCTGTATATATTGTACTTACACAGCAAAATAGGCAGTGATATGAAGAGTAGCATATTGAACAGTAGTTCAACTTTTGGGTTTCATCAGTCATAATGACAGAATGATGCCATTACAGAAAATGAAAGTAGAATTTGTGAAAGATTAATAAGGACCAGTATATTATTTAATGCACTTTTCTATGCATTTAAATAAAGTAATAACTTTTATTTTATATCCCTATGAACAACACACTGTACAAATGTTTATTCATTTATTTTGCAAACCAACTTTATCTATTACAAAGGTGTAGGAAATTGGAGTCAAGAAAGACATCAGCACTGGATATGACACCAGACATCAGTAATTCATCCTCATTTACCCATACTGAATTACTTCAGAGCAGCCAAATATCCTAAAAGAATTGGCTTTTTTGGGGGGTTGCTTGGAGATGTTGCAGACTATATCTCTAGCAGAAATTGTGGCTAAGGAATCAATCCTGATTAGTGAAGTAACAACATATCAATTTCTACATTTACAGCTCTGCAAATGAAAAGGTGCACCTAACACGAAAGTTACCGTCTAACCTCTTAGGTTCTTTCCTTAATGGGGGATAGGAAGATGTGTCAAAGCCAGTTATATAACTGTTACCTGTCTGACTGTCCGTATCGGCCCAATCGTTTGAAAGTATTGGACCTCCATGGCACCAGAGCAGTCTTTACTTTCAAACCTTTACTTCAACCTAGTTACCACCAATAGAGGCCTTCACAAGAGCAACCTCTCATGCCCTTAAGGGACTGCAGTTTGGGAAGAAATGGATAATTTACTTTCTTGGCTCAGTAATAGCAATCATACTGAGTGCTGAGTTAAATCTTTCAATATATTTATTTACATCAAAACCAAAAGCAGCAAATAAAAGCAATACAAAACAATTATGTAACTTGGGTGGGCTCATGCAGTGTTCATTTAGTTACAGATCATGATTCCCAGATGTTCTCTTTTCTTTATTTATAAATTACTGGCCATAACCCGTTTGGTACCCGCATAGTAGTGAAACAGAACAGGGAGAAGGGCCCTTCCCAGCTTACTATTCCTTACATCGAGCTTCCCTCTCCCCTCGGCTCACAGCCTCTATCTCATATTAACGTGAATATATTGCTCCTGCAAGGAACTATGATTCTCAGCATGATGAGAGAAATTGCAAAATCAACTGTAATGTTCAAGCAAATTATAGAAAAAAAACGATCTTACTCTGTTAAGTAGTTCTCTCGTTCACTAGCTAAGCGGAGGTAAGGAACGCCCCGAGGCTGGCTCATGAGTGAGGAGGGCCCCCTCCCTCCCTCCCCTTGGCCTACTGTGTGTCTCTCAGATTCGCACAAATAAATTGGTACCACAAGTGAACTATGATACATAGCACAATGAGAGAAGTTGCAAAATCAACTGGAATGTTCAAGCAAATTATAGAAAAAAACCCAATCTAAATCCGTTAAGTAGTTCTCTTGTGAAAAGCAAACAGACAGACGTTGGATTTTACATATAGAGAAATACTGTATATTCATAATGAAAATAAATTAAGGCAAAAAAATATCGGAGAGAGATCTGTGAAAATCTCAGGCATTACTGGCTCTAGCTTTTTTACAGCTCTAGGCAAAAGTGAAAGTTTTGTGGCCAAACCACAGAGTCTTGAAGGCAATTTTCACATTGTATTGCAGATCATAGAGCAGGGTTGGGGAGTATTCTCTCTTTGTGCTTTTGTGCGAAATGCACACGGTTGTTGGATCAATGAGTGGTGTGTGGTGGGGGGACCCTTGAAGATTTATGTAAGTTATGCAAAAATGTCAGATCAAAGGTTGAAAATGAGTGGAAGATCACCCAGTACCAACGGCAACATCTGTTATAGTTAGGAAAATACTGTCTCCCGAAAATTATGTCACTATAGGCAACCACCTTATTTTTTTAGAGTCATCCCTAAGCAACAGCTAGGTACTTTTCACCTAAGAGACTCCTTTCAAGTGCCAATTTTTCCAAACAGCAACTGAAACAAGCTGATGCAAAAATGCCAGAAAAACAACAACTGAACGAAAAGCACCATGAAAGTATGTCAGAAAAAGCAGTAATTGATTTAAATGTCTAATTTAAAGGCAGCCACACTTTCCCTACTATCTTGCACACATGAAACACCTGGGGCCTCAAGTATAACGGCGTGTGTAGAATTCGCACTATAACATGACGTAAGCACAAAAGCCGAAATGTGCTTACGCACAGAAAAATCCAGATGCAGGAATCTGTGTGTACTCCAACTTCCGCGTTCTTCCGCTACATAAATCCCGATCAGCGCGAAAACTAACGCACGTGCACGCGCCTTCTGTCCCGCCCCAACTCCTCCCAGAATTACGCCTCTTTGAATATGCAAATCAATATAAATCGCCCTTAAGCTCAGCCTTCTGTGAAAAGACAATGGGAAAATCACGGGGGAAAATATAAGAATTTCAGCGAATACCAAGTGGAGGCAAAGGAAAAACATACTATTTGTTTATTTAAACCGTGGTATAATCAACAAAAGAAAGTTGATCGAGTGACATAGCGTGTTGGAGAAACTTGAAAGCTCATGTTCATAAAGTCGCACAGTGCCGGAAATAAAAAAGAACTTGTCAGATATCAAAGTCGCCGTGAAAAAGCGAGTCGTAGCCCACTGTCTAAGTGTCATATGAAAGCTTATTAGGGTACAGAGAAAAAAAAGGCACACAGTGGGAAAAAGCACGAAATGTCAACTTCAGTCTTGAAATTTCCACTTTAATCATGTAGTTTATTTTGTCATTAAAGTAGAACATCATAAACTTCATCTTAAAATCGTTTAATTAACCAGTTTCTCAAATCACATCGTAATTAAAGTAGCATGTTAAATGCATTGTATGTGATCTTCTATGTGCTCTATGTATGTGAATCACTACTTATTAAACATGGGTTTCATGGCGCAGTAATTGTGCGCGACCTTCGATGAAATTATTTATTGCAGCAGTACTCAGGGGTGGCTCTAGGCTTGTGGCGTCCCTGGGCAGAGAAAGAATCGGTGGCTCCTTCGCCCGCCAATATCAATATGGTATCTTATGCACGGTGGATGGCCACGTCCGATGCGGACACTGCATAGCCGCCTCGTGCTCATGACTTAAGCGTTTAACTTTTGTCGAAATTTGCCGCTGCATTTTTAGCTGTGTCATTATTTTCTCTTTCTGTTTTATATTCAATATATATTGGTGTGGCTGCCCCTGCAGTCCTTGCTCTTCTTTCTCCAAGTAACCGATCGCCACATAATCAGCTCTGTAATAGACGTTAAGCGATCTGTATGCTTAGAGCGCTGATTCCTCAAAACGTTTAAGGAACATTGAAATATCTTCGTAGTACATGTTTAATTATTCTATCCTTCACGCTAGTCCCAGTGAAGAATATAGATTATTTAAATGAAGTTAAAGTTTTATCTGTATAATATAATAAACATAGTTTGCTGCATTTCATCTTAAAAATGATATTGTCATCATATGTAAATACGCGCTTTATAAAGTGGCTCCGGTTGTGTAATATTATAACTGTAGTGCAAGTTTGCAGTGGGGTGACTGTACTTATGAGTATAAACAGTTCTACAAGGAGCAATTGATTAAGTGCGTTTAAACTTCTTGGGATGAAACTGTTTCTGAACCGTGAGGTCCATACAGGAAAGGCTTTGAAACGTTTTGCCGTGGCTGAGACAGCTTGTGCTTGATACTGTATACCGATAATTCTCTTTCCGATCAGCTGCTGCTGTGATTCCCCACTTAGATACAGTGATATAAATACTCTGAGTGGTGCAGTGAGAGTAATATGGAAAAAGATCATCCGCTGTGGCAACTCCTAACGGGAGCAGCTGAAAGAAGAAGAAGGAGAAGGTGATGTGAGAGTAAAAATGCTAAAGTAGTTATGGTATTTGGAATACTATGGCTGTTCCCTGGACCATTATATTGTTACAAGTTAATTACAATCAGATGCATTACACTAATAAACAATATGTGGTTAGTTTCAGTGTATTTATAAAGCCATGTCAGGAAAATAAAAGACTGGGTGTCGCCAGTCTGCAAAACCGAGTGGAGAACTTGCGTACGACAAGGTATGAGGTACCGTGGAAAAGTGCGTGGCTTTACGCCAAGTATAGGTTTTATACATCGCGATTTGAACGTGGAAAAGTTCTTACGCAACATTTCTGTGCGTACATGCCCTTTATACATGAGGCCTCTGGCCTACTTGTTTTTATCTCCATTAGCAGAGTGAATCAAGACACTTTTCAGTTTCTTGAAACATAGAAAATGCTATTGAATCATTACCACTAAAGATATTTTCCTTTGGGAATCGAAAGCTACGCTTTCTAACTGAGCAGAATACTACGAATCCTGCTTTGACTTTTAGCTTTTCCAAAATACACTGCCCTTCTGATCAGTTTGAGAAGAGTTTCAGGCTTAAGGCCTATCACCTCCTATCTGTTAGCTAAAAGGTTGACAAATGGCAAATGTAATGCTTTGGTCCTCTTCCCCAAGATGAGGACTGAGCTTCTAAAGTTCAGAAACAATAAGAGTCTCTGATATCTAAAGAAAAATGCCTCACAAGAGAGAACTATAAAACTCTAACTTGTATAGAGACATGCCCCACAATAATCTTTATAAAAAGATCAATTTATTCACAAATTTAGATAAGTACAATAAAATGGTAAAAAGAGGAAAAGAGGCCTGAAAAGTAATCCTAAGTTGAGCAGATCTCAATGCACTCTCCAGAAACTAACAATCAAAAACCAGAAAAAGTGAAGAGATGGCAAAACTCACAAAACAATCGAAAGTAAATTCCATTACTGCCCCTTGTTGTTCCACCTACAGTATGAAAGGAATAGGATAACACACTTAGATACAAAATTATGATAAATCAGGACAATGCAAACAAAAAATATATACATACAATAAATGCATGATCAGTAATGCATAACAATGAACAAGGAAGACATCTGACAAAAAAATTTACATAAGCCAGGGAACTTGCCCTGTTTTCTAATACTGGTCTTCTTAGGCAGATAACAGCTGTATACCTCAGTTTGCCACAGTGGAACTAGTGAAAACATGTCTATCTTTCCCTGTGGCCCACTCATTATTATTAGCAGCAAGCTTCTGAGCATTTGTAGGTGTAGATGGATGAGCAAATTCTGTAACCTCACCATCACTGGGTTTTACCATCTTTTCAATGCCCTTGGTCAGTACAGGTACATGGATAGTTAACTTCCTAATGGCTGTTTGATTTCTTGTAATTCCCCATCAACACTAATTCACTTTAATCAGGCTGTTCAACCTCAGCTTGTTGGAATGACCTGCTTTGGGGTCAGTTTATAGCTGGCAAGTGGTTTCGTCTCCCTGCATCCTCACTAGCAGATTTAGCAGTCTATCTTGGGATAAAGTCATCAGTAACATAAGAGCCAGAAAAGTAAGGCTTAAGATCTTGTCTAAAATTGTTTTTTTTTTCATTCCTTGGGCTAGTATATGGAGAAATATAATCTTGACTAACCACTAAACATAACATAGGGTAATAGATGTAAGAAGCAATTTTTTAATTTTCTAATTAAGTATCAAATTAATTATCAGTAATTCGGTAATACTTGACTACTTGCTCTGAAACTAAGACACAAAAGCGTGTAATTAAACTCCATGCTCACCTGAGCACAATGTCAACAGGTGTTAAAAGAAATCCACTTCTGCTTGTAAATGGCTCCAGTGAACTTTAAATGAAAGCTACAGTATCTGAAACTGTTCAATGATATTAACAACATTCCACTTTCATGACATGAAAAAATTGATTGTGTCATTAGTACATTTTTAAAATCAATTAGAAAAAGATTAACTTAACAAAAATAATTAAAAAACATTTAGCATGGTATCAAATAAGTGATATAATGCCATTATCTGCACAGAGATAACACTAAAAATAAAACTAACAATGTTGTGTGCAGTGTACCTGCCCTTAATGCATGCCATTCACTGTCAGTGTGGCACCCCAAAGCTGTCACTACCAAACCCCAAGGACTATAGACAAAGCAGTGCTCTGCTTTGAGTTGTGGTTCAATTAAGGTGCACAAATGGTGATGCCAAACCCATCACAGGAAAAAAAGACCTAGAGACAACTTACAAATATATAGGATAGCCATAGGCTTCGTGGGTCAGCACTGACATTGACCGGACACATGACAGTGGATAGAATGTTCAATAACTGCATTTTAAAAGAAGAGCCCACACTTCTAACTGAAGGGACTATTTGATGACTAGTGTAGATAGAAAGCCTTCACAGGTGGGTATGTCTTTCAAAGTGTGCCTCAGAAGTAATAACTCTGTGACAGTGAAGTGTCATGGGAAATTGGCAAAAGACCTGATAATATTCCAGAAATTTGCATAGTTTTGTGGAGGATTCCTATGTCGGAGAGGTAGGACATTGCTAGATATTATAGAGAGCATAAAAAGGATGTCCTACCTTTAATTATGGATTTAGGCTTTAGCCATAGGTGTTGCCACCAGAGACAGTCCTGGAGAGATGCCAGCAGGAATTTCATAGTTTGTCCCTTACTCTGGAAATGGTTCTAAAGAAGAAACCTCATTGTGATACATAAATGCCAACCCCTGTCAATCTTTAGAGTCAGGATGTGATTTGAAGCAAATGCTTGACTGGCAGGGTAATAACATGACAAGATTTCAGATACAGTATACAGAGCTGAGGGAGAGCAGGAGTATTCTTGGTGTTTGAGACATGAGACAATTTGATTGGTAGGCAGAGAAAATCTAAACATATTTTTTATTTACTACCCTTCCTAAAACATAACAGTAGTGTAGCTAGTTTGTTACCAAGCAGCTCCGCTGAAGGGGCAAGTCCATGACCAAGCAGCACATCAGGAGTGAGGCAAGGGACATATCTGACAAGAGTATGTCCATTTGTTATTGCTAGCAGGGCCAGCTTTACCATTTAGGCAAACTACAGTAGATGGTCGCCTAGAGCAGCAAAACAATACACACTTAAGAATCAGTGGCAAGTGATGCCTGTTTAGAGCCATACGTGAGGTGGATGGACATTGGCACTTATTGTCCATCATGGGTAGTCAGTATAATTAGACTTTGCCGACTTGTGGGGGTTGTCCCTCTCAGTGTCCAGGACACGTGCCTCTTCAGTAGCACAAACCTCACTAACGGCTAACTTTATGTAATGCAATCCCTTGGTGTATGAAGCTTGCACCCACTCAATGTCATCAGAGTTTGGCAACCTAGGGGGTCATAAATGGTGCCCCTCAGTCACCTAATGAACTGGCTCTGCTGCAAACACTCTGATTCAATACACCTGTCCAATTTCATTTTTTTATATTATTTTCACTTGTTAGCAATGTTTAGTCTTAACATCTGATGGCCCGCACAATCCAACAATAACACATACAACAAAATCAACAATAATAATAACAATAATAATAATAATTCTCAAACTGTACTGTAGTGTAGACACGGACTTGGCAAAATAAAATCAAACTAAATTTTATTTTGAATGCGTTGCTAATGGCTGAATTCAAACTTTTGCTAAAAACTGGCAAATATTCGTATCTGTTTTTCACCACCATCTAGGACATTCACTCTTAGCACGTGTTAAAGTATTCACTTGACACACTTAAAAAGGTTTGGGGCAGCCACCTGTATATTATTCCTGGCTGCAAAAGAGTCTTTATAAAATACAGAGATGTTCTCTATATTGAGTCCAAAACAGAACTGAGGAAGGGTTGACAAGATGGCGGCTTTAAGTGATAGGACTGGAAGTGATGTAAGGGGACCGGAAGTGATGTTTCTTCATTAGTCAGCTGTAACTGGAAGTGTTATTCTTCTAGGCGCCGGAACCGGAAGTAATATTCTTCTGTTTTAAATCAGACAGGTTTTCCCACAGCTGGTCTGTAGAGATAACAAGAGAAGGTTAAGTGCACCCCGCCACCCCCTGGCCTGGCGTAGAATTACCTTTGCTTGGTCCATACAACATCTTCCTAGTCGCATGTGTGTGACATGGCCCCCCCCCCCGCAAGCCCAGACCCATCGGGTCGGGTGTACCTGTCTGAGAAGTCGTGGCATCGAGAAAGGGCATCGGCATTGGCTTGCAGTACACCCCAGCGATAAACGACCGAATACTTATAAGGCTGTAGATCTAAAAACCACCTCATGATGCTTGGATTGGACTCCCTTTGCAAGGCCATCCACTGTTAAGGCGCATGGTCTGTCACAAGAGTGAATTCACGCCCCAAGAGGTAATATCTCAGCTGAGTAATCGCCCATTTAATCGCAAAAGCTTCCCGCTCCACTGCCACATACCTGGTTTCACGACCCAGCAGTTTCCGGCTCAGGTACATAATGGGGTACCATTATGGGGTACCACTCCATCGACACTTTGGCTCAGCACGGCTCCTAGATCTGTGTCCAAAGCGTCCGTCTGGAGGATGAAAGGCATAGAAAAGTCAAGCGCTTTCAATATAGGAGCTGACATAAGGGCCATTTTCAGTTCACTGAATGCAGCCTATGATGTCTCATCCCATACCACGTGATTAGGTTTCCCCTTCTTTGTGAGGTTTGTCAAGGGCGTTGCTCTCTCAGAAAAACAGGGTACAAACCAGCGATAGTAACCTGCTAAACCGAGAAAGGCCTGAATCTGCCTCTTGTTTATCAGACGGAGCCAATTCATAATGGCATTTATTTTAGAACACTGTGGCCTCACCAAAACCCGGGCCCACTAGATAGCCTAAATATTTGGCTTCAACCAATCCAAAGTAGCATTTCTTCAAATTAATACGAAGACCAGCTTTTGTTAGTGACCGCAATACAGCTCAAACCTGCTGTAAGTGTTCTTCCCAAGTGTTGGAATAGATGACAACGTCATCCAAGTAGGCAGCACTATATGAATTATGAGGACGAAGCACTTTGTCCACCAGTCATTGGAATGTTGCAGGTGCCCCCTGTAATCCAAATGGGAGAACACGATACTGCCATTGCCTTTTAAGGGTGCTAAATGGTGTCTGTTCCTTAGCAGAATCTGTTAAGGGAACCTGTTAATACCCTTTTGTCATATCCAAAGTAGTCAAGAATTTAGTGTTACCTAGCCGCTCGAGGAGGTCGTCCAGGGACTATAACTTTCATCAATCACACCAAGGTCCAGCATGCGTCT
>JANRMT010062833.1:7990529-8105401 GCA_026402145.1 Polypterus bichir lapradei
TGTTGAACTTTCTTATTTATGGCCCCATCTACACGAAATTTGGTAGGTGACTTCCCTGCACTAACCGAAACCGATGTACGTACTTATTTTGATGGTATGACGCCACTGTCGGCTGCCATATTGAATTTTCCAAATGTCACTAATTCTCCAACTTCCCGTGTAGGTAGAAGGCTGAAATTTGGTAGGCCCATTCCTTACAGCTTACTTACAAAAGTTAAGCAGGTTTCATTTCGAAATTCTACGCGTAACGGTCATAACGATCAACAACGTCCACCATATTGAACTTTCTTATTCATGGCCCCATCTTCACGAAATTTGGTAGGCAGCTTCCCTGCGCTAACCAAAACCAATGTACATACTTATTTCGGTGGTATGACGCCACTGTCAGCCGCCACATTGAACTTTCCAACGTCACTAATTCTCAAACTTCCCGTGTAGGTAGAAGGCTGAAATTTGGCAGGCCCATTCCTTACAGCTTACTTACAAAAGTTAAGCTAGTTTAATTTCGAAATTCTACGCATAACGGTCATAACGGTCATAACGGTCAACAACGTCCGCCATGTTGAACTTTCTTATTTACGGCCCCATCTTCACGAAATTTGGTAGGTGGCTTCCCTGAGCTAACCAAAACCAATGTATGTACTTATTTCGGTGGTATGACGCCACTGTCAGCCGCCATATTGAATTTTCCAACATCACTAATTCTCCAACTTCCTGTATAGGTAGAAGGCTGAAATTTGGCAGGCTCATTCCTCATACATATATACGTCCATAGCCTGCAGCTTGGTCACCATGTGAGGCGGCGTTGGGTCCCCCATCCCAACGCCTCCCACGTTGTTGGCTGCCTGCCTATATAAGGCCATCCGTCGCTCCAGTGTCTACATTCCCTTCCTTGCTTCGCCACGGGATTTACGTCTCCCTGTTGATAACTACAGCCTTTTTGTTTAATCCACGGCTTCTCCGCTGTTTTATTGTTTGTTTATTACAATTATAGTTATTGTATAGGTATTTTACACTTACTTTACATTACTCAGCGCACAGCTTGGTCATGTTACAACCGGAGGGCCGAACTGACAACATGGTATACAAAGAGATCCTTAACAAATAATTATTGGCATATTTTCCCTCAGTTTAAAAAGGTTAAATTTTCTTCTTAATAAAAATTTTAATGTAGTACATCGCCGCTGCGAAGCGCGGGTATTTTGCTAGTATTCAGTATATATTGGCGTGGCTGCCCCTGCAGTCCTTGCTTTTCTTTCTCCAAGTAACCGATCGCCACACAATCAGCTCTGTAATAGACATTAAGCCATCTGTAAGCTTAGAGCGCGATTCTTCAAAACGTTTAAGGAACATTGAAATATCTTTGTAGTACATGTTTAATTATTCTATCATTCACACCAGTCCCAGTGAAGAATATAGATTATTTAAATGAAGTTAAAGTTTTATCTGTATAATATAATAAACATATTTTGCTGCATTTCATCTTAAAAATGATATCGTCATCATATGTAAATACGCGCTTTATAAAGTAGCGCAGGTTGTGTAATATTATAACTGTAGTGCAAGTTTACAGTGAGGTAATTGTACTTATAAGTACAAACAGTTCTACAAGGAACACTTGATTGAGTGCATTTAAAGGTATTGGGATGAAACTGTTTCTGAACCGCAAGGTCCGTACAGGAAAGGCTTTGAAACGTTTTGCCGTGGCTGAGTTAGCATGTGCTTGAAGCTGTATACCGATAATTCTCTTTCCGATCAGCTGCTGCTGTGATTCACACTCAGATACAGTGATATAAATACTCTGAGTGGTGCAGTGGGAGTAATATGGAAAAAGATGATCCGCTGTGGCAACTCCTAACGGGAGCAGCTGAAAGAAGAAGGTGCAGTTAGAGTAACAACGCTAAAGTAGTTATGGTATTTGGAATAGTGTGGCTATTCCCTGGACCATTATATTGTTACAAGTTAATTACAATCAGATGCATTACACTAATAAATAATATGCGGTTAGTTTCAGTGTATTTATAAAGCCGCGTCAGGAAAATAAGGAGTAACCACACAGGAACAGTAGCATTGCTTTGACGCTGGGTGCCGCCAGTCTGCAAAACCGAGCGGAGAACTTGCATATGACAAGGTATGAGTTACCGTGGAAAAGTGCGTGGCTTTACGCCAAGTGTAGGTTTTATACATTGCGATTTGAACGTGGAAAAGTTCTTACGCAACATTTCTGTGCGTACGCACCGTTTATACATGAGGCCCCGGGCTGTTTGCTCCTTTTCCATATGTGTTTTCAATATAGGTCTGATTTTTTCAAATCTATCACGTAATTGTGCGATATATTCCAATATATTTGTTGACGGAAGGGCCTCTTTCTCCCAGCCTTCTTTTAAAATGTCTAATATGCCCTGGGGTTGTCGTCCATATAATAATTCAAAAGGCGAGAACCCCGTGGAGGCTTGGGGAACTTCCCGATATGCAAAAAGGACGAGGGGGAGGAGCTGATCCCTGTTCCTTCCGTCCTCGTTGACTACCTTACATAATATTTGTTTGAGAGTTTGATTGAACCTCTACAAGACCGTTGGTTTGAGGATGATATACCGAGGTTTTTAAATGTTTTATTTAAAGTAGTTTGGCAGTTTCCCTGAATGTCTGCAAGGTAAAAGGCATCCCTTGATCCGTCAGGATTTCTTTAGGGATGCCACACGCGCAAATACCCCTACTAATTCCCGTGCGATAGCTTTTGAAGTAGCTGAGCGCAGTGGAACAGCCTCTGAAAACCAGGTAGCATAATCTACCAGGACCATTATATATTTATGACCTTTGGCTGAGGGTTCTAGGGGTCCTACTATGTTGACCTCAATACGCTCAAAAGGGAAATCTATTAAGGGTAGTGGAACTAGAGGAGCACGGTCCCTCCTAGGAATCTGCCTTAATTGACACTCCGGACAAGATGTGCAAAAGCAGCAGACCCCCTCATTAATTCCGGGCCAAAAGAATCTGAGCTTAATCCGCTCAAATGTTTTTTCGGGTCCCAAGTGGGCTCCTAGGAGAAGGGTATGTGCTAGTTCACAGACTTGTCGCTGGTAAGTCCGTGGTACTAACAACAATGACCTTATTTCCCCCTCATGGTTAGCTACCCGATATAACAGATCATTATTTAACACAAAGTGAGGACCTTGTGGCATTGGATATAATGTGCGTTGGTCATCTATCAGAACAACTGCATTCTTTGCAAACTTAAGGGAGTTGTTATTCCACTGCTCCCTTTTAAATGAAGCTGGGGTCTGCCTAAACTGAAACTGTAGGCGTGTGAAGGGATCGGATTCGATCTCAAGGGGCGGGGTTTCATCCCGAGTCGACTCCACGCTTGATGATGACATATTTGGCTGAGATGTCCCGGGTGTTGCCGTGTTATCACCAGAGGCCAAACTCTGCTCCCGTCCCGGCTGTATACACAGTGTGGAAGAAGTTGAGGGCACTGATTCCACGTCTGTGACTAGACCTAGCGATTTTGGGGAAGAAGCATCTGTGTTACCACTTTTAATGTCTACCCAATCTCTGCCTAATTTCACGGGGAATGGAGGATTATCCATCACCGCTATCATCAACTTTTTTAATATGCCGTACTGGTATATAAAGCATTTGGCGGATTTATAATTCCGGACATCCCCGTAAATGCAGGTAATGAGGGTTTTAATTATTAACCATTGTCGCGGTAGTACCAGATGGCGAGCAACAACGGAAATGTTACTGCCGGAATCAAATAAAGTTACAGCTTTAACTCCATTGACTAACACTTCTCCCGTATGTGTAAAGGCCAGAGGGTTAGCGAGTGAACACCGCGCCTCCCCCCATATTACTCTGCAGACCCCGTCATTGCTTCGCGGAGCCGGCCGACGCGTCCCAGGTTCCACTTGAGCATGCCTCGCATTGTAGCTCTGAGACTCTATGTTAGATACACAAGAACGCCCGGGTTCACACGAGTCCCGTTCTGATACTCCCAAGCCGGTTTATGCCTTGAGGAGTTCGATTATCTCGGCTAGCACGACAATATCAGTAAAGCCCCAGGCTGGCTGGGCGATTTTTTCAGGTAGGGCATGAAGCAGCCAAGCGCAGACCACCTGCTCTGCTATTTGAATGCTTGATTTCTTGTGTGGTTGTAACCACCTGACCACCTTAGCCCACAAAGCCATGGCCTGTTTTTTTACTGTTGTAGCAGGTTTATAGGTCCAGGCCATTAAGTTTTCCACCTGCCAGCCCGGGTTTCTCCCACCTTTATCAAAAGGCTTGCTTTTTGTGGGATATTTAGGGGCAGTCCCCATGCTCAGAAGTCCATAATAAGTCCTCAATGTGTCCCCAGATGCACCAGGCTCTATCCTGTGGTTCCCGTTTCTACTTTTCCCCGGACCTTTAACAGGATGATGGGTCGAACCATACTCAAGTTTTCCCCGCCACGCCCCGACCGACCCCCCCACTCAGCAATTTGGGAGCGGTACTTACCTATCTGACTTGTCTTAAATTTGGTGTAGGGTGTTGAGTCTTTGCTTGGTACGGACTTCCATTCTCTCCAGGAGGTCAGCATCCTGCCAACTACGCCCCTGTAAAAGTATTCACTCGACACACTTATAAAGGTTTGGGGCAGCCACCCGTATATTATTCCTGGCTGCAAAAGAGAATTTGTAAAATACAGAGATGTTCCCTATATTGATTCCAAAACAGAACTTAAGAAGGGTTGACAAGATGGCGGCTTTAATGGATAGGACAGGAAGTGGTGTAAGGGGACTGGAAGTGATGTTTCTTCATTATTCAGCCATAACTGGAAGTGATATTCTTCTAGGCACCGGAACCGGAAGTGATATTCTTCTGTTTTAAATCAGACAGGTTTTCCCATGGCTGGCGAGTAGAGATTACAAGAGAATGTTTAGTGCACCATGCCACACCCTGGCCTGGCATGGAATTACCTTTGCTTGGTCCATACAACATCTTCCTAGTCGCACGTGGGTGACACACGTTAATCAAATTCTCCATAGTCCATCTCTCATTCAAAACACTCCTGCTAATCATGCATTATTGTTATACATTAGGGTACAGTAAATAGGAATTTCGGGTAAAAATTCCTATTTAAATATAATATGTTGTCACAAAGAGCACACAAAGACATCAAGAAGTATTATGTCCTGGCTGCAAAAGGTTAAGTTTTTGAGAAGGTCTTTACAGTTCAGAGTTCAAAACAGAACTAATCCTCGACAGAAGAGATGGCGTCTTTATTTGTCAGCACCAGAAGTGACGTCATCAGAGGAGCCGGAACCAGAAGTGATGTCATTGGAGGCAACGGAACCATGCGGGACTTCCTGAGAATGGTCTGCAAGGGATAGAGAAAAATAGACAATTAGTGCACCCCGCTGCCCCCTGGTCAGGTGTGGAATTATCATTATTTAGGCCCTTTAATTGTCTCCTACTTGCATGTGTGTGACAATGTATAGTTCAGTTTCATTGAATTTTGTGATTATATTAAATTTGTCAATTTAATTAATTTCAATAAGATGTATATGTTATGGAGCTGCCTTGGTAAGATTATCACTCGACTATCACCATGTTCGGCTGAGAGTTTAAACAGAGACCTACAGGATTAATAATTGTATTGCATTTAATTGTAGTTTAAGTTATAATATGTTTATGTGAAAAAAATCTTTTGAAAAACATTAAATGCAATAAATACATAGAGCCTGCTAATAGTGCCCAATTTCTACTTCTTTTCTGAAATGGCTTCCATGATGATTATAATTTTCTGAGACAGTCTTGTAAACAGATGTTGCAAACCACCATTTACAACTTCGCCTAGAGCAGTAAAAATGCTACAGTTGATTCTGGTTGCTAACATTCAGTTCTCAACTGGACTAGTTAGCAAAAAACGGCTTCCTAGTCTGTGCAGTGATTGTTATATTGTTGATTTCTGCTCAATACCTGTGCAAAGGACAGTTGTAGCACAGCAGCATGTTACTGGATCACTGGCAACTAAAATGTTTTCTGTAAGTGACCATTTGGCAACTGATTGTTCATTACAAATTAAGAAAGAGGCAACTAATATGTTACTATTAACCAGCTTAAAACACAGTGCTTACAATGTAGTAAAGCATAGGAAGACGCAGTTCTATAAACTTTAGACTGGAATCTCCAAATAAGGATGCATTTAACTGTCATGTTCATTTATGATATCTACAGAGGGCATTGCATATCAGTTATATGGCCTTCTTTCCAAAACAGTTTCATAATATGCCTAGTGTAGCATAAACATTATGTTTGAATGGAATACTGTAATTTAAAAGACATAGAATATTATAATCAAAATGAAAGTGGAATATACAAAATAAAGTCATTAAGAGTCCTTCACATGTAATACTTGATGTACTAAATATGGTTTTGATTGGATCAACCTTCAGAACAGAGCAGAAAAATATGTTCATACTGTGAATAGAGACTTACAGGAAACAAAGAAAGTTTTTAGGGAAGCATTGTGAGGACTGATTGTATCTTGAGAAAGAAAAACATTGAAGTCAAAATAAGGCAAGAGTGGAAATGTGAGGGGATAATTATGTGTTTTACTTCTGCAAAGTAGTTCTACTTCAATAAGAGTAGCAGCCCACAAATATGTGAATGCTATCTCTATCTGGCAGAAGAGGTTACATATGCATAACTTCCTTTAGATATGACATGTCACATTAATAAAACCCTTCCTAATATTATTATCCATCTCTTGAATTAATTTCAGATTGGCAGCACTTTCATTAAAAAGATATTCCTTCTTCCTTTATTAATGGACTATATATTAACTCTCTTTATTAACTATCCATAGATCATCTGAAACTTTAATAATTTAATAACATTTTCCAAATATTCTTGATTTTTCTTTTCCATGGCTGCATTTCTTTGGTTCAATAAACCTCAACCATTTAGGCTTGGGATATCATGTTGTTCTGTTGCAACAGGAACAAATAACAAGGAAAAAAACATCTGAAAAACTGCATTGAGTTTAAATAAAAAGGGGCACATGACACATTTTGTGAGAAGTCCAAATAAAAAGGAACAGAACCCAAACAAAACACTAAGCCTGCCTGCATGTCTAAGTACCCAATCTGCCCTCATATACTGTATACCACACTGAAACCCATGGTTTCACCTTTCTTTTTTCACCTTTGAGTATGACTCTTCCCTTCTGTCACTGAAACTTTACCCTCACTATAGACTTAATATAGCCCAAGTGTAAGTGACTTTCAAGTCTATGCCACCTACTTCCTAGAATCATTTCAATGTTAAGCTTAAACTGTACAAGAGTCGCTAATAAATCAATAGCAAATCATTATCCAGAACTAACAGAAAAATTACTACACAGTTGTTGCCAGGCAAAATTCTAATTATCTTTTATGTTTATTAGGGAGGTTTTATCTACAGTGCTTTAAAATAACTGGGAAAGCTGCCATCCTTCATAGGGACAGTTCAATGACATCATGAGATGTGATCCACATGACTTGAAATGTCATTTTTTTGATTAGATATCCTTTATTAATCCCGGACAGAAAATTGTCTTTTTGTATGACCTCTGACTGGAGGTCAGAGTGCAAAATCAGCCATTGTAAAGCACCCCTGGAGCAACTTTCAGGTTAAGGGCCCAACAGAGGCTATCACTGCTACAAACAATATGTTGGTGCCACTTCAAACAAATCACAAAATGTTGCTGAAAAGCTTCAAACAGAGAATGTTACAAGAATACCATGTCAGAAAAGGGGAAAGTTTATTGTTAAGAAAACTAGTGAAGCTTTTCACATATCATTTGCATTTAATAATAATAATAATAATAATAAGTTGTATTTATGTAGTGCCTTTCATATACTCAGGGACACTTTACTGTACAATTCAATAAACACATTAACAAAACAATAGAAATTACATACAAGAAAATGAATAATACTCATTGAAGAGATGTGTTTTTAACAGGAGTTTGAAATGAATAATAGATTTTTCCACGCGAAGGCTGAGAGGAACAGCATTCCAAATTTTAGGAGCTATCACACTGAAAGCTCTGCCACCCATAGTTACTAACCTGTATTTAAGTACCGTGAGTAAGTTAGTGTCCAGTGATCATAATACACGGGCAGGAGTGTAAGGAAGCAGCAGCTCAGAGAGATAATGAGGGGCTAAACCATGGAGGGGCCATTTAATTAATTCTTCTTATGAAAAGCAATATACTGCACATCATTATTTCATCATAACGATCCTTGCATTTAGCTAATTTAGACAATTTTTACTCAATCAACAGTCAAAATGCTGTCAAAAGTGTAATGTACATTTTACTCTGTGCAGTTATGAAATCATTAAGCTGCCAAACTTCTGAAACAGATTTAATACAGTTTTCAGTTTTTTTTTTTTTTAATAAACTCTTTTTCCAATCATACATAAGCAAATTAATCAAACAGAGTCAGTTGCAGTGTGCAATGCTAACAATACTAACTTTCAGGAGAACTGAGATGTTTGTAGACAATTATTTATACCACTGTGTGCTCCAGGGTTTCAATTCTTTGTCTCTATTTATTCTAAGGATTATGTTGTTTTACCAATAGGAATCCTAGAAACAGTTTAGGAATTAAGGATTATATAGTTGAATATGATAAAAAAAATAGTCTCGATATGTAAATATTCTGTTGTTAAAGTTACATGAGAAGTTATAATTTCCAAAACATTCCAATGGGACCTCTATCAGTTATTTTTAACTTGTTAAAATTTTGACATTTTACTTGGGATTTGATAAAATTCTCCACAGTCCTACAATACTTTCTACTAAAGTACTAAAAAACTCTTTATTTTGAAGTTTACTACTGCTACTAACCTTAGGAACATCTGCATTAGGGAAAAAAAAAACCTTGGGCAAAAACAGTTAGATGTTCAACAATTCTACAGTAAGAAAAATTTTTATTTCCTTCAGTGTGTTTCTTTTAAACCAGTATTTCTTAAACTATGGGTTGTGCCATGTTTACGATGGATTGCCACATGACTGTAGTAAAATTAGTTTGTCCAACCATGATACTGCTCACTATTTGGGCTCCTATTTATTTATTTCTACAATACCAACCCATGAGACACTCAAACTGAGATGGCTCATAGCAAAGACACATATAAAAAAGAGGAAGAGAGGAGAGAATGACAAACAAGCTTGTGAAATGGAAGGTCTGCAGAAATAGTTTCAAATGTTGAAACAAAAAGAATTTGTTCAGAGATAAGGACGTGACAGTTTTTGGTCTATTATGGACAGTGAGTCAATGGAAGGGAAGTATAGTGCCATGACAGCGTTCTATGCAAAATGCAGCTACAGTGGTCATGGATAACTGCATGTCTGCCTTTATGACATTCATTAAATGTACAGTAAATCTGTAAAAGAGGTGCAAAGAAGATGTTATATACATTTTAATGTCGTAACACTTTTAAAAGTGGTTCGATAAATTTTAATCTACTAGTGGTGTGAAGGACATATGTCCTGGGCCTTTAAAAACTGTAAGAAATGGAGAACATATCATGAGAGTGAGATAGGCTGCAGAGTGGACTTCAGTTTTCAGCACAACATCATTTGGCAGAATTAAACAATTTTAACTGGACTGTGCTGAATTCTTCATCAAGATTTATCCTATTGTGTGTATATAAAGTAATATACAAATAGTGCATGTAGTTTTAGGAATATTTTAGCTATGCAACTCGATCTTATTTTTATTGAATTATTCAATGAAAGCAAGGATATACTGAACAATTTCTGAACTCATTCAGAAGAACGAAGTTGGAACTAATTTTAAAAACATTATTTAAAAAAGGTTATTGAAGATAAATAAATGGCATCAGTTAATTATTTTCTAACCATTTTACTCCTTTTCTGACACCATGAGTCAAGTAACTAAGTTAAGCGACCATTGGCATGGTCCTTTCAAAAATCATCATATTTTCATGCTTTACCCATTCTAAAGAAAATCCATTTCTCTCAGCTTAAGTAAACCTTACACTAAGCTTCTACACTGGCAGAAATCTCTTGAATGATAATTATTATTATATTAACAACTAGCCGTGGTACCTGTCAAAGACAGGTAATAGAATCATTTAAAAATATTAGCTATCTCTTGCCCTCTCTTCACCAGCTCACACTTTCTTGAGTGTGTTCTCATAAAGCCTGCTTCTCAGACTCTGTCTTTATTTTAGAGGCACCTTTCTCGCCTCTTGTCCAGTTTTATAATTTCAATCTTTGAAAGTAACTCTCTCAGCATGTGCGTTTACTCCTCCTCATGCGTCTCACACTCACATTTCCTCTTTCGTCACATCACCGAAGTCAAACAGACCACCTAGATTGCTCTGAGGGGCTGGATACACAGAACGTAATGTTTTATTATATTTTAGATATATTTGGTTTCAACTTTTCTCTTTTAGTAATGTTCATATGAGAAATACTGTATGTTTCAATGTGTCAATGTTTTTTATTACATTGCCGTTGTTTTTTCCCTATATATAACTCTTCTGTAACTATGGTAATACTCTTCTTTTTGTATCCTAGTATGGCATGAATTTTCTTATTTAAGTCCACAGATTAAAACATTTTTAGATCCCCTGCTCTAAACTATTACCAGTTTTCCCTAAATTCATTAAAGTTATTGCCACCTTATTTTAATTTGTTTAGCTACTGTCGTCACTTTTTCCTTTAGGCTCCTAAATTGAATGTGAAATCTTTAACTCCTTAAAAAGGTTTCCCCAGATTATGACTTTTACATTTTCCTCTGTCAAGCCAATTAGAAATACTGAAACAAGTGCAGTCTAGTTCCACCCTATTTCAGCACCAGTGTGTTTAGTCTTACTGTATAATTACAGATAGTTTTGGAACCCTGCCTAAATTCAGTAGACGATTTGTGACCATGGCCTCCCTTTCAAATGCCTCAAATGTTAAACAGAATATATATTACTGTCACACACAGGCGATTGGGAGACAGCTGAAAGGCCTTAGGAATAGTACTACCAAATTACTTATGTTACAACTTAACAACAGACAAGGGATATGTTACACTAAGAGCAAGTATAGAGTAATTATGTAAATATAAATAAAATATAATAAATGTAAGTATCAGATTAAAGTACAGAGTGTTGCACCTTAAGTTACTATTGCACATTTTGAGAACAAATAAGGTTATTCTCATGTGAAGAGCAGACAAATTACTGCACAAGAACAGATAGTATGTTGCACATTTCAAGTACTTGAAAAAATGTACCTAGATATCCAATAAAGAAAAAGGGTAATAGCTTAAAGTGTGGGTGAGTGACCGGAAAAGGAGTTATAGAGTCTGATGGCTCTGGGGAGGAAGGATTTCCTGTGATGTTTAGTGGAGCACTTGATGCTAGCCAGTCTACTGCTGAAAACGCTCCTCTGTCCAACCACAACACTATGAAGTGGGTGATTAGCATTTTCAATAATAGACCGAAGCCTAGACAACATTATCTGATCTGCCATACTTTCCAAGCTGTCCAGTTTCTCTCCTACCACAGAGGCAGCCTTCTGAATTAGTTTGTTTAGTCTCCTGATGTCTGCCACTTTCATGCTGCTCCCCCAGCATGCCACAGCGAAGAAAATGGCACTGGCAACCAAGCTGTTATAGAACATCTGCAACATAGTGTTGCTGACGCTAAAACATCTGAGCTTGCTTAGGAAATACAGCCTACTTTGACCCTTCTTGTATATGGCCAGCGAGTTCCTGGACCAGACTAGCTTATTGCTCATATGCACCCCTAGATACTTGTACTCCTCAACGATCTCCAACTCCACACCCCTAATAGACAGGGGAGTGGCTGGAGATCGCGATGAAATGGTATGAAATACCATTCCCCATTACTGCTGAGCAACACATACATAAACACAGGACAAGTGCAAGACAGTTAAAGAACTATATTTAACAATAAATAGATAAATAAATAATAAATGAAGAATTCTAATTTTAAATAAATAAACAGTTCACAAACCACATGACTAGCAGCAGGATCATTGCTACAAACAACAAAGCGATACGCATACACCCAACTCAAAAAGTAGTGATTCCAACAACAAAATGGCAATATAAAGAATATATATGTTATTTTTTGTATATGTTTTATGTTATATATTTGTATATAGAGACAAAATAGTATCGATAAAAATGATAAACAAAACAAATAGCAATAAATAATATTCAAAAAATAAAAGAATAAACCACCTCGTAGTTAGTTCTTCAAATTAAGAAGTTAAGGACAGCCAGTCCTTGGCTATAAGGATGCCATTATAGATTTAATTTTTAGCTTCCTTAAATTTGTTTAGCCCACAAAATGAGAAATTTCTCAGGCATCAGCCTTCATGCCCATTTTGCTGCAGGGATTACACAGTAAAACTCTTTCCAATTAGGGACCTTATGCTGTCTCTGTGTCACTCACTGTACTTTTGCTTCCAGGCCAATTGCTGCAGATAGAGGCTCCAGGGGGCATGATAATATTATTATTTTCTACACTTTTTTATCTCAAATGCTTCATTATTTTGATGATCTTCCTAATTAAAACTACATTATTTTATAGCTTAATTCAGTATAAAACTTTGGTGTGGGTTTGACTTATCAGTAAAATTTGTGTTCACTCTTCTATTTCTTACTTCCTTTGGTGCACATGGATGCATGTCCTGTATAGTAGCCTTCATCTTCATTTATCTGAATATCAGCAATAGGAGAAAAACAATTTCAATTAACTAAAGTGCTTGCTTTTTAATGCAAGATACACATTCACACCATTACCATCTTGAGAGCATTTGTGGTCTAGGCATAACAGGCTGCTATACAGAAAAATACTTTTTTTTTCTTTTTTGTTATTGCAGAAGTTAAGCTCTTTCCCCTGGATTTTTAAAGGACAAATTCATATGTTTTGCATATTCTAGATGTATTTCATTCTTACTACTATCTCTAAACATATTTGATGTTTAAGAAACATAATTGTTGGATTTCAAACCTAAAGAGGTTGTGAGCATGGACTGATACAGCACATTGCAGCACCCACCACATAATCCCAAAATAGGACCTGAGTGCAGTTGTGCAATGGGTGACACCTCAGCACCACACCCGTTTGAATGGAACAGTGGCTGGAGTGCCAGTCTTGTTTTCCCTCTAAATTGTAGGACCTGCTTACAGGGCTGGATGCAGGTTAACATCAAACCCTGGATGGAGCAATTGCAGTTTAAGGGCCTTGCTCAAGGGCCCAATAGAGTGGAATCACTTCTGGCATTTACAGGATTCTAACTGGCAACCTTCCGATTGCTGGCGCAGATCCCTAGCCTTAGAGCCACCACTCTGCTCTGCTCTGCTCCACTGCACCACATTGGATTATAAACAGGCACTTATCTAATTGTTTTGGAACAGTACTTGTGGTTTAGTACTTCTTAGTTTACTTTTTTATTTATATTCTATAGATTTACATAACCTCTTCAACTAAATAAATGCATGTATTATTTTATCCTACCTGCCTAAATACACACCCTGACCTTTCATTTTTTTCAACTATGAATAATGGAGCATTATTTAGTTCTGTTATCTTCCAAAATCTGATTTCACAAGCTCTAATCATGTGCCCATTTACTGCCATTATCTGTGTCTGGTTGTAATCTCTGTATACTCTGGTTCCAAAAGATGTACATGTTAGGACTACTGGTGGCTTGATTGGCTGAGTGCGAGTACGGGTATGCGCATGAGTGTTCTGAAATGGACTGGCCCCTTGAACTGGTTAATACCTTGTACACAATGCTACCAGCATAGGCTATGTCATGCACGTGCGAGTAGGAGGATGTTTTATGGGCCTAGTAAAGGTAATTCCACGCCAGGCAAGGGGATGGCAGGGTGCACTAAACCTTCTCCTGTTATCTCTGCAGACCAGCCACGGGAAAACCTGTCTGACTCATCATTGAAGACATCACTTCCGGTTCTGGCACCTAGGATGACTTCACCTCCAGTTCCGGCGCCTAGGGCAATGTCACTTCCGGTTCCCCTATGTCACTTCCAGTCTTTCTATTTAAAAACGCCATCTTCTCAAATCTTAATCAGTTCACTTTTGGACTCCATCAAAGACACTTCTTTCAACTTTTCAAACCCATTGGAGCCAGGGACAATACACAGGTGGCTGCCCCAAACCTTTATGAGTGTGCCAAGTCTGATCTTTTCACAGCTGTTACCCTACTATCCTGAACTGGACTAAGATGGTGTGAGAATTCTATATCTTGTAATTGATTATAAAAATGATGTGTGAACTGCCTGTTGTTTTTATTTCAATTATCTATCCATTTATTTCAATCAATCAATCAATCAATCAGCTGTGTTTTAAGTGCTTAATCACCATGCAGAATGATCACAATACACTGTACAAATAAAAAGAACACACGGGACAAAAAACACAATAGACAAATAAAAATAAAGATTAAATTAAACAATGACAACAATATTGATTTTAACTAAAACAGCATTAAAACATATCATGTTAATGAATATATATGCAGAATATCCTCATACACACACCTGCACTCACAACTGACCAATCTAGTTAGCAGTAATGTTAACATGTACCTCTGAGAACATAGCAGTCACCACTATAATAACAAAATTGCAGTCGAAAAGGTGCAAAAAATGAAGAAGTATACAGAAAAACAAAAAATAAATGCTTGAGAAAAGGGGCATACAAAAAAATGTAAGGCTTTCAAATCATAACACTCCAGGTACTGTGGGGGAATGTAGGAAGTATAATTTGAATTTCTGATCCTTCTTTACCATTGCAGTCACTCAGATTGTCATCAAAAGTGGAATTGTGGCACTAGAACTATAGCACAAATGTCTTCACTTAACAGTAAATGACTAAATGACAGGCAATAGTGTGCAGAATTAGCACATGAAAACACTCCCCAAAAAATCACCTTTCTTCCTGTGTTAATGGCATAAATATTGCTGGTTGTGAGACACAATTATTTAAGTCATGCCTTGCTGTTTCAAATTCTCAGGAATAGGAGAACAGTCATTCAGTGAACCAGCTGTATTGAGTTCATGTTTGTTTCCTACACATTGTTTTAAGTTAATAGTCATTTCAATTTAAAGAATAACTGAGTCTACTTAAAGTGTTGGCTGAGAATAATGTAATCATATAGCCAGTCCAGTCCAGGCCAGTCTGGGGTTGCCAGCAGTCAGTACTGGCACCTGGACTTGTCAGATGGCAGCATTACAGGCTAGTCTAACACATTTATAAGCTGCTAATGGTAGAGGTCAAGTACGGAAGGGTGATAATAAAAGCTCTGTGTTTGACAAAGGGTGTCAACTTTGAAGCCCCAAACTGTGCATTTTATTTCCTTTTATTTTTACACTGTACTTCCTCATTCTAAGTCATACCTGTAAATGATATAACCTGACAAAAGATACTGGTAAACAACAGGCATCACAATTAAATAATGGTATGATTACTAGACTCTCCATTATTTACTAATTTACAGTACCCACTTAACCTACTGTATAAATTTAACAGCATGTTAAGTGTAAATGGTAAATTCTGCAGATCGTAATAAGGTAAAGCTGAAATTATTGTCTGTTTTTCAAAAAATATCTACAAAAATATGTAAGGTATGAAGCTTATAAATGCACAAAAACTACTCCTAATGGTATATAAAATACTAATCTACTTCAGTGAAACCAATATTTATTAAAGGAAATTGGGCTACATAAAATAGAAAAAACTTTCTATATAAAATTTGATATAAAGTTTAAAGGTTCTTTTCATGAAAAAAGAACACTTCATTAAAAGCATTACTTAGCTCTATTTGATAGGTCAACAGTATTTTGGTTTTTTTTTGCGGACGGCTCTAAGTAAAGGCCTTGATATCTGTTCTGAATTGAGATGACATGGAAAAAGGAAAAGAAAAACACAGTAGACCCAGAAGATTCCACTAATGGGCTCTCCAAATATTTTTATAACGTGACATGAAACTGAAGTTCATTCAGATACTATTTGATTCACATAATATTCCTTCCATTAGTATGCTTTAAGATTGTCTTGACCCATATGCAGTGAAGCATGTTAAAAAAACTGGTGGTTGTAATGGCTCTGAACGTGGCCTTACTGCATAAACCTGATTTTACTTTCATGTTTGTTTTTGTCTGCTTTGTAAAGTACCATTTTAGTAGTTGTTTCCCAAAAATGTGCCTCCTAAGTAAATTTTGCATTATTATCAATAATAATCTAAACTCATTTATTTAATCAGTATTTGTCCCTGTAATTTCATCCATTTGTCCAAATCGCCTAAATTTTGTTTTTTATTTAATGTATCATTTTCACTGTGATTCCAATATATTCAGTTTTACAAAGGTGTCCCCGGAATATGACTGTTGGCTTGTCTGTAAGATAGTTGTACTTTATTACAGGTTTCTTGTTGCTTTTTTAAGTAAAATGTTTTAAAAATATGGCATTTTTTTGTTAGTAAAGTACTAACCCGTAAAAATTATATTAATTGTGTGTAGGACATTGTGAATTGTGCAATATATGCTCACTGTGAAAGATCCACCTACCTATTTTGTCATTTAAAAAAAAAAAAAGTATACTGGAAATGAAATGGCTGGTAAAAATGTTTTCTTGGGAGCATAATTGTATTAGAAAATGCGAGTTATTTCCCTCAGCTCAAATTGCTGGCTGTTTCTATACTGTAGTGTGCTGGGCCGGTAACTTCAACTCAAGAGAGCCGCCTCGAATCAACAAGCTTGTTAAGAAGGCAGGCTGTTATTGAACACACTCTTGACCTGCTAAAGGGAGTAATAGAGGAAACATTGAAGACAAAACCAATGGCGATTATGAACGATGCTGCCCATCCTCTCACTGACACACTATTTTTGAGTACTTCTAGCCAATGAATTATTCAGCAGAAGTGTGTCAAGAAATGCTATAGGTGCTCCGGTATAACTAGAGCAATATACCTTTGTAATGCCTCTCTGTGACTGCTTTCTTATGTTGAGCCAAATCAAAAGTTTTTTTTATTCTTTTTTTGTAATTCTGGTGTGTATTTACGGGGGATTCTTGTTTGATATACAGTATTTTGTGAGGTTCTGTAAAAAGTTAAATGTTACCTCAGGACCAGTAAAGTATAGGTGCATCTCAAAAAATTAGAATATCGTGAAAAAAGTCATTTATTTTTGTAATTTATTTCAGAAAGGTAAAACTTCATATATGCTATATGCATTACATGTAAAGTAAAATATTTCAAGCCTTTTTGTTTTAATGTTGATAATTATGGCAGATACTGTAGCTCATGAAAATCAGAACTCACGCACTATCATCTATCTATCTATCTATCTATCTATCTATCTATCTATCTATCTATCTATCTATGTCTATACTACTCCAATAATTTTGACAGAATGATTAGATAAGACAATAAAGAGTTTTATTGTGGAGTTCATGTAATTTTGCTGGAGAAAATATGAAATTAGTTAAGGGGCAGTGGTAACAGAGCTTTGTTGGAAGGATGTTAATGAAATACTTTATTTTTTGTCACCAATTAATTCATTATTTTTACTTATACTTTTTTCTACTTACTTAAACACTAAAAAGATTTGTTTTGTTTCCTAATGCACTTACAGTATATATTTTTGTGTATATTTACTCAGAATTGGTATTAAATAATGATTTACAGTAAATACATCCTTATATCCCCCAACGATGTTTAGATTAGCCTCATTGGTGACTGCAAAGTAACGTATGTGTTTTGAGTAAATATGTACAGGAGTAAACCCTGCAAAGGATGCACACCCTGTCTAGGGATGGTTCCTGCTTGGGCTCACTGAAAACGGGACAGATTCTTACCCCTGCAACCCTGAATTGGATTACCTGGGTTTCAGAATGTATGTATGTATATATGTTCTTCAGCCATTTCCATATTTATTGTACTTTTTAAAGATCTTTTTTGGATTTCATTGTATGACTGTAAGCTTGCTCTTCTGAAAGTACATTTACTTTTTTAAATAGTACTGCCAAAATTCTTCGGAAGTTACATTATTATCACTAACTTTTAATCAGTGAATAATCTCTGCGTTTTGCATTCTGTCATAATTATTACAAAATATTAAGAATAGACTTATATTATCCTCTTTTAGATTTTTTGACAAACAATTTTTGCCTAAATCTATTAACTGCAATATTTCTTTGTTTTTTTAGGCTTATATTTAGAATGTCATCTACTACTATAATCCCTACTCTAGACCTGCTTTTATGATATCATTTTAAAGCCTATTAGCAACATTATACTCTGTGTTGGAAGTTCTAAGTGTATAACCACTCACTTGACATACCTGCGTCCTGGCTGCTTAAATAATATCATTAACAGGCTCCTGCTTAACTTTAACCAGGGAAGCATTTAAATTCTGCATTATGTTTGCTACAACCCTTTCACCTTTTTAGGCTTGTCTCTCTTTTTTAATAAAATGTATTCATTTATATTTTGCTCTTACTTATTCTGGAGACAGGTTTCTGTTATTGACGTAATATTTTATTGAACTCTGATTATGTACACCATCATTTTTTTTAATGGTGTCTACCTTATTAAAAGGATAAGTGTCTTCATGTTTGTCTGTCTGGTTGTTATGTCTCTGTCATTTCAATAGATGGCACATCTAACATTAACGCTGCTTTTATGAGTTCAATACCAAGTGGTATATACCAGAGATATATGTATTGCATGGTGCACTGCAAACATTAACACTGAGGACTACATTAATTACTTACATATCAAATCATCTCAGGCAGGTAGCATAGCTAGTATGGCAATAATTTTTCATTTATTTTAAACTGCTTATTAGAATTTCCATATTATTAATTTCATGGCTTATGGGGCTGAAGCATATCCTGGTTCAACAAGATTTGTCCCATGCATTGCACTTTGTTTACAAGCATATGAAGTTCACAACATTTCAAAACATCTTTGCTATGCCACTTGCACCACCAAGCATTTATGTCACAGTTGTAAATTATCTTTAGAAAACTGCTATTTTGCACTTGTCTGACTCATTTAATCTTGATAATGGCAACTACGAGTCCACAGAGCACAGAACCCTTCTCACCAGCACTGCAGAGCACAACCACAAACATTCATGAAATTGTATTTTACAGACTTAATTCATCATGTCCTCAATTCAATTGTGAGAACAACCTAAAATCCTTGGGCAAAAAACAATTGGGCACATGGAGAACGAATAAAGAAAGTGCCACGAGTAAGCTTTGAATAAAACCCATGTCCTTGGAGCTGAGAGGTAGCAGCAAAGACCACTGCATTCTGCTCCTTTGCTCTTTGTATTTTGTATTTTTTTTAATTAAACCTCACTAAATGATCATTTTTATTCCTAATAATTTCAGGGTTTACTGCAACATTAAATAACAATCAAAGCAGCAATACAGATATATTCACATTTTTATTCTAATTGCACTTTAATTATGAAAGAAAATAAAAGATTTTAGTGACAT
This sequence comes from Polypterus bichir lapradei, assembly GCA_026402145.1. Classification (NCBI taxonomy): domain Eukaryota; kingdom Metazoa; phylum Chordata; class Cladistia; order Polypteriformes; family Polypteridae; genus Polypterus; species Polypterus bichir. Next base: position 8,010,087 of record JANRMT010062833.1, read on the forward strand.
TTTGTGATATCTGGTGACTGCACATTTTATAATATACATTAAATCTCAATTTATACATGCTGGCTGTTGAGAAAACCTAGGTGTTCAACTCTCATTCGATTCAAATTATCTAACTCCAGATCTAATGTGATTCTTAATTAATGCTTAATCTCCTGTAACAATTTATTCTGAAACCATCACTAACTAAATGTAATTGACAGATTACTTCCATTTTGCTTTAGTGACTCATCTTTAGATACTGACTGTATTGACAAATGACTGTGTCACCTTTCTGAGTAAAACTGATTTTCTAAAGGGCTTGTCAGCTCCAATGAGCACAATGGGCACCTAATCTTTCTGTAGACATACCGGGATTATGCTTAGCATTCTTTCCTTCTATTGCATACTTTTGTGATTTTAGTATCTGGCATCATTTAATATCAGGATTAAAACTGTCACACAAAAAAGAATCAAGTGGCGGTTTGAATCTGCAGATTTTTCTCAGAAGTCTGTTGCAGTATCAGTTTGGTTCTTTAATAAATCAGATGTTTTTGACAGTTCACTTCCCAGTCTAACTTAGTATTTTCTTTAACAGTTTAACATACATTTGGGGTTATCAAAAAATCCACATAAGCAAGGAGAGAATATGCACACTTCACACAGACAATGACCAGATAAGGAACTGAGTAAAAATGCCTGCTGCTGCAGGCCAATAGGCCTAATCAGTGTACTATATATATATATATAGTGGTAGATCAGCCCAGACACAAACAGACACCAGGACACACAGAAGTCCAAACACACGCTATTTATTATTGTTATGCACAGTACAGTGCACCAGTCACTACAATACTCAGCTCGGTCCTTTTACTTCTATTATCTTTCTCCTTATTCTTCTGCAGCCTCCACTCCTCTCCTCACAAGCTCTGTCCTCTGCCTCCCAACTCTGACTCCCTGAATGGAGTGAGGCGGTACCTTTTATACTGCACCCGGATGTGCTCCAGGTGCTCCCTGATGGCCTTCCTGCAGCACTTCCTGGTGGCCCCCATGCAATCCAGGGGGGATGCCCCCTTGTGTCTTGTGGGAAGATACTGCCCTTCTCCAGGTGTCCTGGTGGGGTAAGGTCCCCAGTCGTCTATCGCAAAATATATATATATATATATATATATATATATATATATATATACTGCATATGTATAAAATCCTAAGCCTAGAAGTGCAACCATTTTGTGCAACAACTTTATGTGACTTTTTTATGTGACTTTTTTGTCACGCTTTAAATCGGGCTTATTTTAAAACCTACATATATATGTTTGGTATCATTCCTTTCAGAATTTATTGAACTTTAATGAAATGTTGTTAGATTTTCAGAATTTTATTCTGTTTTTAAATTATAAATTAAAAAATATCAAGAACTCACGTCCCACAAGACGAGAATTTGTGCCAAGAGATTTAACCATGCCCGGGGCCGAAAATAAAAGACAAAGAGTAGGACAGCTGCTGTACAGGCTTTTAAATGTTCAAACCGCAGCAGCAGCAACAGCAGCAAACCAGCAGGTGATCAAGCAAAGAGGATGTAAAAAAAAAACTGTATTTCTTTCCGATTATATCACCGTTTAAGAGTGGGTTTCGGAGGAGCGAGTTAAAGAGAGCTGTCCATGCTCGGAAGCCATCAAACCTGAATGAACTAGAGATGTTTTGTAAAGAGGAATGGTCCAAAATACCTTCAACCACAATCCAGACTCTCATTGGAACCTACAGGAAGCGTTTAGAGGCTGTAATTTCTGCAAAAGGCGGATCTACTAAATATTGATTTCATTTCTTTTTTGTGGTGCCCAAATTTATGCACCTGCCTGATTTTGTTTGAACAATTATTGCACACTTTCTGTAAATCCAATAAACTTCATTTCACTTCTCAAATATCACTGTGTGTGTCTCCTATATGATATATTTAACTGACATTTTTTATCGTAACAACCAACGATTTATACAGGAAAATAATGACTATTAACAAGGTTGCCCAAACTTTTGCATCCCACTGTATATATATATATATATATATATATATATAGTCACACACGCGTGATTAGGGGACAACTAAAGGGCTTGAATAAAAGTAATTCCACGCCTGACCAGGGGTCAGCGAAGTGCACTGATTCTCTCTCTCAATTCCTTGCAGACCATTCTCAGGAAGGTCTGCAAGGTTCTGGGGCAACCAATGACGTCACTGCCGGTTCTGGCCCTGATGACATCAATTCTTGCATTTAAAGGCTGCCATTTTAAGGCAGCAAGTTAGTTCTGTTTTGGACTCAGTCGTGTGTACATGTCTGCTCTTTTTTGAGTGATTTTGCAGCCGGGAAATATTGTATGGGTGGCTGCCCCAAACCTTTCCAATAACTCTTTGTCGTTTTTGTGTCAGTGGTGTAGTCAGGAAGATGGAAGAAACCCAGAAAGAAATGGGACCAGACCTGAATTATGACCAGTTGGGAGAGTACCAGGTCCAAGTTTCCGGGTGGGGGGTTTGTTCCGGATTTCGGAAAGAACCAGTGTAGACTCCGCTTGTTTAGTTCCGGGCCACGTAAAATACATAGGGAGAGTGTCGATGGGACACACAGACGTGGGCTGGTCTCTGTGAGGGAAGCAACAGGGACTTATTATGCTCTCTCGGAGGAGAGGGCTGCCCTCCCCACTGTGGCCAAGGTCCCAGAGAAAAGTGGTGTTTCCCCAGACCAGCAGGTGAGGGTTTTGCAGACCTGGAAGCTGGATCCCAAGAGATCTACCCAAGAGCAGGCTGATGCTAATTGGAAAATGATGGCAGAGTGGTTAAGTCCCTTCGAGTGCTCCACCTTTCAAATATTGAAAAAAGTAGCCTGCTTTATTCTTATAAATAACCTTCCCGACCATTTCACCCAGACGGTCTGGGGAGAATTTTCTAATATGAATGTGCTCATCAGACTCGTGGAAACATCTAGGACAGCCTTACAATCTGGGAGAGCAGAACGGTCCTTTAGCGGACACTATAGAGATTACGTACCTATTAATCTGCCCTCTCGACATAAACTGGAGTTTGCACTGGAGTCCCAAGGTCCATGGGTGTGCAACTCACTTGGGGACAAGGTGGAATGCAAGTGGAGAGAGGGAGGTGAATTGTGTGCGCTTTAAAATCCCCTGTCAGTGGCTCATACGGGAGTGGTAGTTGTTAACGGATTTAATTTGGAAGCCCTCTTCGATTCCGGCAGCAACATTTCCATTGTTGATCGCCAGTATGTACTGCTGCGACAGTGGATAAAATCAAAGACCAGTATAACTTGTGTACATGGAGATGTCTAACACTATAAAACCGCCCGATGTTTCATCAGCCAGGGACGATCGCTAAAAAAAATCCCTGTAGGAGTCGTCCCAAATCCACCTCTTTTCTAGGACGGGACTGGTCTAATAGTAAAAGCGGTGTAGTACTGAACACTCCCAAAACTAATTTAGGCCTAGTAACATAACTAGTGTATAGCATCAAGTAAATGAAACTTCTGGGATATTGATCTGGTCAGTTAAGTAGCAGAGGGTGTTGTTAATTAGCTTTAGCTCTTTGGTGTTAATGAAATTAAAACAGGTGCACTAGAGGGGCAACAATGAGATGACCCCCAAAACAGGAATGGTTTAACAGGTGGAAGCCACTGACATTTTTCCCTCAATCCCATCTTTTCTGACTGTTTTTTCACTAGTTTTGCATTTGGCTATGGTCAGTGTCACTACTGGTAGCATGAGATGATATGTGGACCCTACAGAGGTAGCACAGGCAGTCCAACTTCTCCAGGATAGCAAATCAATATGTACCATTGCCAGAAGGTTCAAGGGCATGGAAGGGATTCCAGGAGACAGACAGTTACTCTAGGAGAGCTCAACAGGGCTGTAGAAGGTCCTTAACCCATCGGCAGGACCGGTATCTGTTTCTTTGGGCAAGGAGGAACAAGATGAGCACTGCCATAGTCCTACAAAATGACCACCAGCAGGCCACTGGTGTACATGTCTCTGACCAAACAATCAGAAACAGACTTCATGAAGGTGGCCTGAGGGCCCCATGTCCTCTAGTGGACCCTGTGCTCACTGCCCAGCACCATGGCACTCAATTGGCATTTGTCATAAAATACCAGAATTGATAGGTCCACCACTGGCGCCCTGTGCTTTTCACTGATGAGAGCAGGTTCACCCTAAGCACATGTGACAGACATGAAAGGGTCTGGAGAAGCCGTGTAGAATGTTATGCTGCCTGTAACATCGTTCAGCATAACCGGTTTGGTGGTGAGTCAGTCAAGTCTTTGGAGGCATATCCATGGAGGGATGCGCAGACCATTACCGGATAGACAGGGGCTCCTTGGCTGCCATTAGGTATCAAGATGAAATCCTTGAACCCATTGTCAGACCCTATGCTGGTGCAGTGGGTCCTGGGTTTCTCCTGGTGCAAGACAATGCCCGGCCTCATGTGGCAAGAGTATCCAGGCAGTTCTTGGAGGATGAACTGATGATGAATTGATACCATTGATTGGCCCCCATGCTTGCCTGACCTAAATCCAATAAAATACCTCTGGGACATTATGTTTCGGTCCATCCGACACCGCAAGGTTGCACCTTAGACTGTCCAGGAGACCATCCATCATCTCATTAGGAGCAGCCCTGACATTGCCATACATGCATACAAGCACATGAGGGCCATACAAGCTACTAAGTGCAATTTTGAGTTGCTGCAATGAAATTTAGGCACAATGGACTAGCCTGCCGCATCATTTTTTCACTTTGATTTTCATTGTGTCTTTGAATTCAGCCCTCTGTAGGTTGATAATTTTCATTTCCATCAAACAAAGTGGCATCTTTTTGTTCATAACACATTACCCAGTCCATATCAGTATAGATATCCAGCTGGATTTTTTTTCTATTGAGCTCTGATGTGTTTTCAAAGTGTTCCTTTAATCCTTTTGAGCAGTTTATATATAAATATATATATATATATATATATATATATAGTGGAGCCGACCCGGACACAGACAGGCGGACATGTTGTTATAACACCACCACACGTTTATTTACAACTATATACAAAGGATATGGTCACTCAGACCCAGTCCAAAGTGCACACAAACCCCAATCACAGTCCTGGCCACGCAATGCCTTGTCTTCGGGCCACCTCCACACTCTCTTCTTGCCTCGTCCTGCTTCCACCCGACTCCAGCCTCGAATGAATGGAGACGGCCCCTTTTATAGGGTTCCCGGATGAGCACCAGGTGTTCCCGGCATTCCTCCTCTGGCCACGCCCCAGCGTGGCGGAAGTGCCGGCTGTCCTCCCGGCTGCTCTCCGGGCGCCGTCATAAATCTTCCCCCCAGCACTTCCTGGTGTGGCGGAAGTGCTGGGGTAACAGGTCCCCAAGGCATTGGGGTGCCTCCTGGCGGTGACCACGGGCCCCTACAGGGTGGAGCTTCCATGCCCTGTACCCCAAAGCAACCCGGAAGGCAACCCCCACGTGATCCAGGGTGGGCACAGACCCACATCCGGTCCCTCATGACGTCCCGGCCGGGTCATGGCCCCTGGCATCCCTGACAATATATATATATATATATATATATATACAGTGGCTTGCAAAAGTATTCGGCCTCCTTGAACTTTTCCACATTTTGTCATATTACAGCCACAAACATGAATCAATTTTATTGGAATTCCACGTGAAAGACCAATACAAAGTGGTGTACACGTGAGAAGTGGAACGAAAATCATACATGATTCCAAACATTTTTTACAAATAAAAGAGGAGTCACAGTCGAGCAATTAATGTCACCGTAAAGTTGAGCAACTGGGTCTTGTTGTTGTGGGTAAACCATAGGATCGCAGTTCATATTGAGTGTGGAAATCTGTTTACAGGAGTTGCCTCTGGGATAGATGGAAATGTCCCTTTCAGCAGTTGTTCGCCATCTTCTCCGATGAAAATCGTTGCAACATCGGTGTGACATGTCGGGGGCATTGTATCATTGTAAATCCTGCTCAGGGTTTTCCTTGAAAACCATTCATACAGATGCTGTTGGACTGGACTGAGCGATTTCATGCATGGTTTGTATGATTTAGCGAAGGGGTATGAGTATGGAATCTAGCTGGAGAAGTAAATTTTCACTGCATGCAGAGTTTGCTTTATTTTGTAAGCGTATTTCAGTAGATTGCGCTGTGTCAAAAACATACAACTGTCCATTTCCTGGAGTGGTAGAAGTGTTAGTGTATAGTGGAGAGATTTGGTGATAAATTTGCCTGTGTATTTTAAAACAGTATGGTCTGTGGCCAGGAGGTTGAGTTATCTGTGCACCCATGGAAGCAAACGCTAGAGAAGAGTTGTATTCTCGAATGTGTTCATGATAATTTTTACCTATGTTTGCTGTATAAGAAGCTGTTGTAAAGACACAGATGGCTCCCGCAAAGGTAGTAAAGCTACTTTACCGTCATGGCAGCACCTCAAGTACTTGTTGGATGTATTATGCTCAGCAGGCCAGTATAGTGCATGACAGTGTTTGCACTGCTGGTCTGCAGTCCCAATGTTGTACTCTTGGATGGGAAGACAGGAATGAGGTGAAGAAGTACGTGTGGTAACGGGAAGAGGATTATGTTAATGTCTGCTGAGACTGCATTGGTTTAGAAATGCTGCTTTGCAGATGTCGCATTGCAAGACTTGTGAATGAGTTTTGTTGTGTTTAGTCAGACAATCCTGTGTAGTAAACTTCTTATTGCATTTCTGGCACTCATATAGTTGTTGGGAAGAATGCATTTTCTTGTGTTTAGCAAGTGAGGTTCGTGTTTGAAAAGTTTTGTTGCAGGAATCGCAGTGGAAAAATGTGTTACTGGAGTGGGAGTCAGGTAATTTTTCAGTGGAGCGAATTTTTGTGTGTTTGTGAAGATAGTTCTGCATTGTAAAATGTTTTGTGCAAGTGTGTCATTGCAGTAAAATTTCTTGTGCTTGGCAAGGCTGGGTTTTGTTTTGAAAGGTTTACTACAAATGTCGCAGAGGAAGGTTGTACCAGTAGACGAAACTGTAGTGTTTTGTGGAAGAGAAAAATGACTGAGGACTGATGTGTTGGTGTTATCAGACATTATATGCTGCTGTGGAGACATGATCGGAATTGGTAGGAGGGCTTCATGGTGGCCATTGTCCAGTTGTCCTGAGTACAGAAGGTAAATGAAGAGAGTATTTCCAGAATTGTAAATGCAAGGCGGGATGTTGGGGTCGCGTTTGAAGTAAATGACAATGGTAGCATGGAGAATCTCTGAAAGAGCTTGAATTTCAGCTTCACAACCATACTCGTAAACTCCAGATGTTGCCATGTATTGATAGTACTCCTGACTTGTTGTAATAACTCGATTTGCATTGGAAAGAACAACAGGAAGAACGTCTCCAAATCTGTCCCAATGTGATGCAAAGAAATCTACTGCCCTATGTCGTAGTAAGAGTGCATTGCCTTCGTCAACCATTTGTGTCAAGAAATAACCCACTGATAGGAACAGGCAGTTGCCAGATCCCGGAATAGAGATGACATTGTACAGAAACCCGTCGACAGAGAAGATACTGTCGTTCATTTTATAACAAAGGCTTAGGAAACAACCGTCGCAGTATAATGAAAACAGTAAGGTGTATGGGAGACCGCAGGCAGTGTGGGGAAGGGTTTGGAAAAGGACAAATAGGAGTCGAGAAATGCCGTGTCGGCTGCGTGTGGGAGGGACCGGTTTTGAAGAGGAAGGAATGCGGTAGTCCAAAGGAGGAATAGGAATCGAGAAACAGATGAAACCAAGATCAGCCTCTAGCAGAATGATGGCAAGAAAAAAGTATGGAGAAGACGTGGAACAGCTCATTATCCAAAGCATACCACATCATCTGTAAAACACGGTGGAGGCAGTGTGATGGCTTGGGCGTGCATGGCTGCCAGTGGCACTGGGACACTAGTGTTTATTGATTATGTGACACAGGACAGAAGTAGCCAAATGAATTTGAATTTAACTAAAGCATCTCTTTAACAAATGACCGTGGATGGAAGAATTTCATTATAACGAATCAAGTATGCCACCTGCAATAGTATATATTGTAGTATACTTATATTTTGTTTATTTAACGATACAAGCGATTTCAAAGGATATTGATTAAAATGGTAACCTAAATAATTCTATGAGCATCATTTATATTCCCTGACATTAAATACAAATGAATGCCAAGCACAGAAAATGCTTCCATCCATCAATCTGTTTTCTTAGAGACCTACTGTCTGCTCAAATCCATCTAAATGCAGTCCAATCGATTGGGCGGCGTTTCATGATACAGATGGACAATGACCCAAAACATACAGCCAAAGCAACCCAGGAGTTTATTAAAGCAAAGAAGTGGAAAATTCTTGAATGGCCAAGTCATTCACCTGATCTTAACCCAATTGAGCATGCATTTCACTTGTTGAAGACTAAACTTCAGACAGAAAGGCCCACAAACAAACAGCAACTGAAAGCCGCTGCAGTAAAGGCCTGGCAGAGGATTAAAAAGGAGGAAACCCAGCATCTGGTGATGTCCATGAGTTCAAGACTTCAGGCTGTCATTGCCAGCAAAGGGTTTTCAACCAAGTATTAGAAATGAACATTTTATTTCCAGTTATTTAATTTGTCCAATTACTTTTGAGCCTCTGAAATAAAGGGATTTTGTTAAAAAATGCTTTAGTTGCCTCACATTTTTATGCAATCTTTTTGTTTAACCCACTGAATTAAAGCTGAAAATCTGCACTTCAACTGCATCTGAGTTGTTTCATTTAAAATTCATTGTGGTAATGTACAGAACCAAAATTAAAAAAAGTTGTCTCTGTCCAAATATTTATGGACCTAACTGTATGCCTCATTTTCTCTTCGGACCGCCTCCTCTCCCTTCTCCTGCTTAGTCCACTCCACTCGTGACTCTCGCCATCGTATGAAGGGAGGCGGCCCCTTTTATACACACCCGGATGTGCTCCAGGGCTTCCTGGCCATCTCCCACCAACACGCCCCCGTGTGGCGGAAGTGCTGGCTGCACACCCGGAAGCACTCCGGGTGTCCCAAGTCTTCTTCCCCCTGGCCTTTCCGGGTGTGGCGGAATTGCCGAGGTCCAGGGTTCCAAAGGCACGGGGGCACCACTTGGCAGTGACCACGGGCCCCTACAGGGTTGAGCTTCTATAATCTGTACCCATGGCCCCCAAAGGAACCAGGGCAGTCACCCCCACATGGTCTGGCGAAGGTGTAAGCCCTCCTCTGGTTTTCCTTGGCATCCCGGCCAGGTCGCCACCCCAGCCAACAACCTTATAATATATATTGTAAATACTGTATATATAACAGTGACCAGAAAAAGTTCAGGGCTAATGTTTTAAGGTTCAGGGTGACTTTGACATGTGGTGAGTTGTCTTGGTTGTCATGCACAGTAAAAGTTGTTGTTGTTTGTTCACGGGCTTGGTGTATGGATGCACGCTAAAAGTGCTCCTTACTCTGAGCTAGAGCAACGACCTGTAAAGCAGCATCTGTTGCATTAAATTCAATGCAAATGTATTGCTGAATAATTCTGGATAATGTTTAGTTAATTATTAAAGGCTTCCTGATAGATATCTTTGTCGTGGACCGGTGTTTTATCCATGTTACATGGACAGCGCTGCAATATATACTGTGTATATATATATATATATATATATACAGGTATATATATATATCTATACTAATAAAAGGCAAAGCCCTCACTGACTCACTCACTCACTCACTCATTCACTCACTCACTCACTCACTCACTCACTCACTCACTCACTCACTGACTGACTCATCACTAATTCTCCAACTTCCCGTGTGGGTAGAAGGCTGAAATTTGGCAGGCTCATTCCTTACAGCTTACTTACAACAATTGGGCAGGCTTCATTTTGAAATTCTATGCATAATGGTCATAACTAGAAGCTATTTGTCTCCATTTACTGTAATGGAGTTCAGCTTGAGGGGCGGAGTTTCGTGTGACATCATCACGCCTCTCACGTAATCACGCATTACGTAGAAAACCAGGAAGAACGCGCTGAATAAAACATGCATTATATAATTAAGAAGGCAGCGAAACAATTAGAAGCGAGCGAGTGACATAAAACCATATTCAGCGGCTCACGTGAACTGACGCAGTGCGCAGACAAAAAACAACAGTTCCAAAGAGTGCTGAACAAAAACTGAAGTACACTGCTACGCTCAAATAGACCAACCACACGCCGTGGCGCAATAGTAGAGCATTCGCCTGTAGCACCCGCGTCCGAGGCTCAATTCCCGAGAGGGGGTGCACTAAGTATGTACGCGCGCTTCTCGATTTATTTTAACCTCGCATTCCCTTAGTTTGAGACGTATGAAAACGCATGCGGTTAACGCAGAAAGACAGATCACCTATTGAAGCTTCATGAATAATGGATACTTTATTCGCGATCAATGATTGTTTTGGTAAAGCCATACTCAGTGTATTCATTAGATGAACGGTAAAAAAGTAAGAGCGAGGGGACGATAACTTACTGAAGCACACAAGCAAAACCACAATAGCACGCGGGCTCGATGTACTGTAATGCGCGTCAACTAGATCTGACTTGCGCGATCACATTCCAAAAAATATTTCTTTTCAAGTTCTATTTAGTCCATATGAGTCAAACTCAAGGCCCACGGGCCACATCCGGCCCGGCGTGTAATTATATCTGGCCCGCGAGATCATTTTATATACTGTATTATTGTTATTAATGGCCTGGGGATATGAAGCGCTGGTAACACAATAAACTACAGATCCCATAATGCAGCGCTTCAGCTGCCTTGCCGAACACTTACCACGTTAATCAAGTCTAGCTTATGATGCTACAAGTTATTGCCAAGCTAGCCCACACGATGCCAAAGAGAAAAGGTGATTCTGAACATAGAGCCTTTAAAAACCGATGGGAGGCTGAGTATATGTTTACTGACATTGCCGGTAAACCCGTGTGTCTCATTTATGGAACGTGTGTACAAAAACTGGGGTCTCCTTCCCAGCAAAAGTCGAGCAGCCGGCGCGCGCGCATAGCTGTGCCGGGATTTGAGACGCTGACTGCGCTAAGTGAGCACTTTTAATTTTTTTCATCCTCCCCCTGAGCTATAGCCCAGACAAGTGCAAACACGGGACCCCTTTTCTATACCACGGCAAAATAATATTAAGGCGATTCACACTTTCTTTTGCACGTATACGATTATGAGGTCCTCAGCTCGGATTATGAACACACGCACACGAGTGGAGGACTGACAGTGCTATCACAACCGATTAATGGCAGAGACGTCTCACCAGTCTACACAAGACCGCGACTGTCCCCAAAAGGCGATCATAACGTCACCGAACACATATCTCTATACTATATAAAAGAAAAAGGCAACTTTCCTTTCTTTACACCTTTTTTCATTTTATCCCAAACCAAAGCCTTTCTCTCTTAACACTGCAGAGGACACAAAACAATTTTTCTTTAATTGTTGGTAATACCGGTGAGGCACATTACCAGAGGCAGAAATTATAGAAAATGTAATTTCTATACCACAGCCGTCGTGTAGCGCCTTTCAAAAGGGATCAACTACCGAGAGATGATCCATATACATTTTAGCTGCTGTTAGTACTACTTACCTGTTCTGTTATACCGTCTTTTAAAATGTAGTTTACCCGCAACCACTCGAGTAGTGCTCAATGTACCTGTACTTCTTAAAACGTTAATGTTTTACTGTTTAATAACTAATAGACTATATTTTATTATTTTTCCCTTGCACTCAGTGACCAAAGCTATACACACACATATAGACACATACATATATATACACATATATATACCTGTGTGTATGTTTGTATGTATGTGTATATATATATATATATATATATATATACACACACCTATCTACATTATATATATATATATATATACACACACACAAACACATATATATATATAATTTGTGTGTATGTATGTATGTATGTGTGTGTATATATGATGTAGATAGATATGTATATATATATATGTGTATATGTAGATATCTAATGTATATACATATGTATATATTTATATAGATATGAAGATATGTATGTGTATATATATGTATGTATGTATGTGTATATATATATATATATATAGCAAAATACCCGCGCTTCGCAGCGGTGAAGTACTGCCTTAAAATTTTTATTAAGAAGAAAATTAAACCTTTTTAAACTGAGGGAAAATATACCAATAATTATTTGTTAAAGATCTCTTTGTATGCCACGTTGTCAGTTCGGCCCTCCAGTTGCAATATGACCAAGCTGTAGCTGTGCGCTGAGCTTACTCTTGAGCATGCAACGTACAGTTGGCCATGTGAACAGTAATCTTGTTTCAAATCTCACAGCTTGGATTGCTGCTGTCATAATCGGTTTGAGTTTCATGGTTTGTTTCAGTTACGACAGTATTTGTAGGACTTGTGTTGAAGAGACATTCGGCATCTGTCAAGCGTTGTAAGTATACAACCAGTTTCATTGATAACTTCACATCCAGCTTTTGAGAGTTTAAACATTTCTAAACATCAAAGTGTCCACTACTGAAATCGTCACCTGTGAAGCTAAGATGTTTAAGAGGCATTAGCGGTTGTCCAAAGGTGTAAAATATTTGGCCATTTCGGTACACTTAAGCATTTCACTCTTCTAGTGCTCCTGTGTAGTATAATTATCTCCTGTACCGTCATCAGTCCACACCTTGAACCTGTCCCAGTCATTCAATACATAAGACACAATGTTCCTCCGGATATCAATAGTGAGCCTGATATGGCTGTGCAATATGTAACAAAGAGAATGGAAAGGCAGGTGCCATCTCCGGGCATGGAAACCACTTGGTAAGTGACAGTTCTTTGATCGATGGTGATTACCTCGATAGACATGTTAATGGGGGTACGGTTGGAATGATAAAGGAAATGGGTACCTGAACAATGTAAAGTAAGTCTAAAATACCTATACAATAACTATAATCGTAATAAATGAACAATAAAACAGCGGAGAAGCCGTGGATTAAATAAAAAGGCTGTAGTTATCAGCAGGGAGACGTGAATACCGTGGCGAAGCAAGGAAGGGAATGTAGAGACTGGAGCGACAGACGGCCTTATATAGGCAGGCAGCCAACAACGTGGGTGACCGAGCTGCAGGCTATGGGACGTATATATGTACGTAAGTAGGATTCAGTTAGCGTTGGGAACCCGCGTACCAAATTTCTTGAAGATGGGCCCATAAGTAACAAAGACCAAATAAGTACCAAATTTCAGCCTTCTACCTATGAATAAGAAAGTTCAACATGGTGGACGTTGTTGACCGTTACGCGTAGAATTTTGAAATGAAACCTGCTTAACTTTTGTAAGTAAGCTGTAAGGAATGAGCCTGCCAAATTTCAGCCTTCTACCTACACGGGAAGTTGGAGAATTAGTGACGTTGGAAACTTCAATATGGCGGCCGACAGTGGCATCATACCACTGAAATAAGTACGTACATCGGTTTTGGTTAGCACAGGGAAGCCACCTACCAAATTTCGTGAAGATGGGGCCATAAATAAGAAAGTTCAACATGGCGGACATTGTGAAAATTAGTGACATTGGAAAGTTCAATATGGCGGCCGACAGTGGCGTCATACCATCGAAATAAGTACATACATCGGTTTCAGTTAGCGCAGGGAATCCGCCTACCAAATTTCGTGAAGATGGGGCCATAAATAAGAAAATTCAACATGGCGGACGTTGTCGACCGTTATCGACCGTTATGACCGTTACGTGTAGAATTTCGAAATGAAACCTGTTTAACTTTTGTAAGTAAGCTGTAAGGAATGAGCCTGCCAAATTTCAGCCTTCTACCTACACGGGAAGTTGGAGAATTAGTGACGTTGGAAAGTTCAATATGGCGGCTGACAGTGGTGTCATACCACCGAAATAAGTATGTACATTGGTTTCGGTTAGCGCAGGGAAGCTGCCTACCAAATTTCGTGAAGTTGGGGCCATGAATAAGAAAGTTCAACATGGCGGACATTGTTGAGCGTTATGACCGTTACGCGTAGAATTTCGAAATGAAACCTGCTTAACTTTTGTAAGTAAGGTGTAAGGAATGAGCCTGCCAAATTTCAGCCTTCTACCTACACGGGAAGTTGGAGAATTAGTGATGTTTGGAAAATTCAATATGGCGGCCGACAGTGGCGTCATACCACCGAAATAAGTACGTACATCGATTTTGGTTAGCGCAGGGAAGCCACCTACCAAATTTCGTGAAGATGGGGTCAGCCTTCTACCTACACGGGAAGTTGGAAAATTAGTGACGTTGGAAAGTTCAAAATGGCGGCCGACAATGGCGTCATATCATAGAAATAAGTACATACATCGGTTTTGGTTAGTGCAGGGAAGCCGCCTACCAAATTTCGTGAAGATGGTGCCATAAATAAGAAAGTTCAACATGGCGGACGTTGTCGACCGTTATCGTTCGTTATGACCGTTACGTGTAGAATTTCGAAATGAAACCTGCTTAACTTTTGTAAGTGAGCTGTAAGGAATAAGCCTGCCAAATTTCAGCCTTCTACTTACACGGGAAGTTGGAGAATTAGTGATGAGTCAGTCAGTCAGTCAGTCAGTGAGTGAGTGAGTGAGTGAGTGAGTGAGTGAGTGAGTGAGTGAGGGCTTTGCCTTTTATTAGTATAGATATATATGTATATATATATATATGTAGACTCAAACCCATTATGACAGCAGCAATCCAAGCTGTGAGAAAACAGTAAAAAGGAGGCGTGTCAGACGTCGTGGTACATTTTCTAATGCAGCTAGACGAAAACAACTTCGTGACGCTGCCGCCAAATACACAAAACAATTACTTTCACAATCATGTTACATTATTTTTCAAATGTTTCCTTTTCTTTTTCATAACTTCTTTAACACACAACATCGCTGTGAAGTTCAGTTATTTTGCTATATATATATATATCACAGCGACACTCATATCAATGACAAAACAATTACATTAACAATCATGTTACGTTATTTTTTAAATTTTTTCTTTTCTTTTTCATACCTTCTTTAACACACTACTTCTCCGCTGCGAAGCGCGGGTATTCTGCTAGTATGTATATATATGTATATATATATGTGTGTGTGTGTGTGTATGTATATGCATGTGTGCATGTATTTATGTAAATATACATATTTCTATTATTGCTTTAAAATTAAAATCATTTACCTAGTAAAAAATAAACATTTACAGAAGTAATAAAAAGTATATAAGACACTGTATCAAAATACACAAACCACGTGAAAGAGTTGGGGATCAACCCCGCATACTAGAAATGAATGAAAATGCATCTTTATAGACATAAGTCCAAAACAGAACTGAAGAAGTAAACAAAATGGCTGTCATATATAATCAGAAAAAGGAAGTAATGTAATGGCAGAGTGGTATCTTGGCAATGCAAATGACACCAGGAGTAGGTGGGTTCTTGGGAATGGAACAGGCTATAGTGTTAGGTTGTCTTCTAAGGATTGTAAGTGTTTTTAGGTTGGTGGTTCATCGGTTGTTCTGCAGGAAAAGAGGAGATAGAGTTACAGGACAGCTCCAACCCCTGGTCCAGCAGGAACAGCAGGAACATGCACTTATTTGAGCCCATAAACTCCTAATTGCACTTATGCAATATTATTTAGGTGCATATATCATATGACTTAAAAATAAAGTATTCAAAACACAAAAAAGTCTTTTGTATCCTGTCTTTTGGGATCATAAAAAAACAGACAAATAAAGGTAGTACCAACAATGACCCTGGCAACATCCACCAAAGGCAGAGACAATGAATTTAGCAGGAATAAGGTTAAAAGTGAATTTATTTCACCTGACTTCCTTTGAAATATGTCAGTCAAAAAACGCATTCTGGAAAGTATTTTTTTATTTTAAATCCTAAAAATAGGAGTTTTCATAAATATGGTTTTAAAAACTTATTTTAAACAAGCAGAATAATACCACTGAATAAAACAAATTAAAAAAAGTTCCACAATGCAGATTTATGCTGCTCCTTGAGACTCTGAGTAAAGATAAAGGTGTCACCACTTAAATCACTCAGCTATCCCGTCTTATTGTCTCAATATAGATTTGTCTTCAAAATTGTGCCACTGAATTGTAAAGCTTTACATTCAGACACCCTATCCTATGTATCTTAATTGCTTGCTAGATATCAAACTGCAAGACATCTGAGATCTTCTGATCTTGTTATGTCACTCTCAGTGAAAGCTCATTTAGCAATAGGGAGCATCTAAAGCCATTTAACTAAAGCATCTCTTTAACAAATGACCGTGGATGAAAGAATTTCATTATAAAGAATCAAGTATGCCACCTGCAATAGTATATATTGTAGTATACTTATATTTTGTTTATTTAACGATACAAGCGATTTCAAAGGATATTGATTAAAATGGTAACCTAAATAATTCTATGAGCATCATTTATATTCCCTGACATTAAATACAAATGAATGCCAAGCACAGAAAATGCTTCCATCCATCAATCTGTTTTCTTAACCTGCACTTTTTCATTACAGGTTTATGAGAGTTTAAAGCTTATCCTGGCAACACCAAGGTTAAGGCAAGGGCCAGCACTGAATGGAAAGCCAGATGGTAAATTCTGGATACTGGAGGGACACTGTACACTGACAAAACTGTCTTTTTAAATCAACACAAGCATAACTTTGAAACTCTATTAGCATGCTGTTTTCCTGGAAATTCGCCATGGGGCCGACTTAGGTGAACTTTTTTTTCCCAGTACTGCAGCAGGCTGTAGCCCTTACAATCCGGTCAGTACCCCAGCTGGATTTCCATTTGAGGGGTACACTAGCTCAGTGTTTCTCACCCACTTTTGGGTCATGGGGTTGCCACTGGTGAGTCATGGGTTGCAGTCATTGGTTAGCGTGTGTGTGTTATGGTTGGTTGCATAAGTGTGATATTTTTCCCAGTTCCTAAGTTCACTTATTTTATGAAGATGGGACACCCTCGTCTTACTCTACCGATCTCACTTGTTTCACCAAAACATCTTGTCACTTCCAAGGAAACTTCTTTGTGCATGTTTTTCAGATAAATTTTGTGTAAATTGCGATACTTTTGGACGTATGGATTTGCATCCATTATTGGCTTTAGAATTTATAATACGTCCGAATGTTTAGCTCTTTCAATTGTATGTTGCATCACTTCTTTGTGATTCTAAATATAAACCTGACCGAATTGTGGTTTCTTTGAAATTAAACTTGAAGTAGCTTTAATTGCTGCAGGACCACAGACTCTCATAGCATATGGTCCTGAATCGTTTTGAACATTGACTAATGCGAACGCAAACCCATTATTGTAGATTCGGATATTTTGCCTGTAGTGTTTGTGGATTTCACTTTCACCAAATAACAAATCTGTTATTTCTCGTGGATTCGCCTCTTCATTGGGAAGAAACACTATAGGGTGGTCCAGATCTAATTATGCAATTTTCATTATGCTATAACTTATTAAGTTTATTACATAGAAAATCACCCAAAAAATCTGGGACCATTGAGAAGTGTGCGAACTGACGACATGAAGAATAGTCTTTGCACCAAACTGGAATCGTCCCCGCATAAATCAAAGTCATCCAGATGATCTTGATCTGCATAATTAAATCTGGACCACCCTGTACTTTTCCCTGATGGCAACACGAATTAGACGATCTACAAGTCTCTGACTTAAATTTTAAAGCCTACCAATATCTACATACTTCTGTCATATCACCTATGTCCATATATTGATCTCTTTTTTGTTGTTCCAATTTTTGTTTTTGTTGTAATAATTTCCATTTGTATATATATAAAGCCATGAGACAAGAACAGCTATGAAAGATATAGGTTATGGCTCTTGTAATGAGTTTTGCCAATCAACCAAAAAAATCAGCTCCTATCATTTCCATTATTGTTTTCTCCCTTAAAGGTTTCTGGAATCTATGAAATTTCTTGGTAGAACAGGTTCTTTTCAGTATATGTAAACCATTGGTGTCAAACTCATGTCTTGTAGGCTGGATCCATACCTTTTACCTTTTTAAAGCAGCCTGCTTCATTAGTATTCAAAATGTGTAAAATGCATCCAGTGATGACTGTTTGTTTTCCCAAAAAGCACCTTTAATGTGTGTGTTTCATAAATAGATTGTACTCATATATAATTTATATTTAGGCCTGGTGTTAAAATGCAAATTCAGGGTCAGCTCCTATTTATTTGTGCATCACATTCAACCACAGCTACTAACCTGTAGTTAAAATGGAAATTTGCTGCTCATAATCACCCACCAAGAAAAAGTGAAAAGCAGCTGACCTGCTACATTGTCATAAAGATGTTTTGTATTTTAGTATGATGCCAAAGATGTGACAGTCTCATGAAGGAGATTGTATCTTGACTTCACTTATGCTGCGGCTGCCGCCACCACTCCGCTCATTTTTTAAAGGTACAATGGTCATATTTCCGTGGCTTAGCTGACTTGATTGATGTATGTGGATTGAAAATGCATGTGACTTTCCACTTGTGTTAAATGTGACTGGTATCCGTTTCCGATGAACTCTCAATGTGATCTGTGTGATCCATCATCAGCGTTTTTACACCCAATTTTTTAATGTGCTCTAGTGCCATCCTCTTGGGTGACATGTTAATGTAGGTTTAACACTAGAATTACCAAAGCCTAAGAAAAAACTCGTAAATCCAGCCCACCTTAAAACGCTTCGCACCTCTCCGTCAGCTTCTTTTGTCCTGTAAATGTGCCGATCAAGACAAGCAGCAAGCAGCCTACTATTCCATCCCCCCACCGCCTCAGAACATGCACAAAGTTCTCCCAGCTAATGCCTTGATTGTGTGGGAGTGAAGTGCTGGAGTTTTAGAGTGGAAATAAAAAGTTGTTATTTGGAACACATGCATTTCACATGTGTTCTGTTTCTACAATAATCTGTGTAAAAACATTGTTAAAACAGAAACGTTTTTCATATTTTAGTAATATATGACAAAATGTAGGCATAAACTATATAATGTGTGAAGCCTGAAGTCCAAAGATCAAATAAACACTTTCACAAAAGGTTCAAAGACAATACAACGGTTTCTGTGGCGTAATGGTAAGGTTTGCTGACTTGTAATCAAGAGTCTCCAGTTCAATCCTGACTGCCTCCTATAATTTACCATTTTCAGTAGTGAGCTGCTCTTATTGTTAATATTATACAATAAACACATACATCTGGATTTGCGTCTGTAACAGCCAATGTACATTTATAGGACTTGTAACAGTTACCTTTTTTTTTCATTTTTATTCTCTCAGTCACGATCACGATACATACTAATGCCTTCCCCCCTGCAGGGGTCTGACGCTGTTACTTTTTATCTGAGAATAACTGTAGATGTGATAGGTGTTTTGAGGTAATGGAACTGGACCTTCTCAGATCTGGATGGATAAAAGCTGACACACAAACGCTGGTGAATCTGCCTTCTTTGTATCACACCGTCACTTGATTTTTTTTATTCAGTTTTATTTCGTGTTCCTGCTCACGCTGAATTAGTATGCACCTTATGGTCCATGATGTCAAAGCCATGCTGACAAAAAAAAACAGACACATAGGTATATATGATATTTAGGATTATTCATTTTATGACCTGTATAGTACATTTCAGAAAACATCATGGCACGGATGCAACATTATTCATATTATTCATATTCATTTGCATAACATCTTGTGGTTGTAATCAGTGGTCGTGTGTTTCACATGTTTTTTTTTTCCCCGATCTTGCCGGTCCCCACATGTTGCTGTATGGTGGTGTTTCTTTTGTACTCCAGGACATGCAGAGAAAAGAATAGTACAGAGAGGTCGGTTCAGCGCTATATGCAATCATCTGATTCAAATGTTAACAGTTCAACACACACGCAGGGACCGTCCTTCCTACATTTACTACATGTGTACCTGTTGCAGTGTACACACTTCTGTCTATGTTTTGGTTCCTATTACATTGAAAGGGCACCTGGCCCTGACTCAGTTTACTTTCCTGGGGAAACAGCTGTCTTGGAACAAAAGATTGTCGATGTTGCATCCTCCTTTTCTTTTTCCATCGCCTTTTCTAGTAATATGTGATGACAAAGTTCCTCTGCAAGGTGAGCCATGAACATTCTTCTTTTCAATGTGGACCCCATACATTGCCTTGCACAGTACATGTGCTACATTGACTGCTGCTAGGTCAAGCTTTTTATAGCAAACAGCAACTGGCCACCTGCGTGTTCCTGCTTGCACTGAATAAGCTCAGGCCTTCTGGTGCACAATGACAACGCAGCATGGAAAAAAAAGAAACAAATATATGGGACATTGGGCATAATTTTATGGTACTTGTAAAAGTTAGCTTTTTTCAGTTTTATTCTCTCAATCATGATCACGCTCTAACCCCCTCCCCCTCCTGATCTGACTCTAAGTAACAGCACCAGCATAAATTCACACCTGATCTGACGCTGTTTGTTTTCAAATAACAGTGAATTAGTGCGATGATGTTTTTTATTGATACTATTCAGGTCATAAAATTATTTCTTCAAAATGTCACATATATTGTCTCTTTCTTTCAGGTGTGTAATAGGAACCAAAGCATAGAGAGAAGTGTGTACATTGCAACAAGTACACGTCATAAATGTAGGAAGGATGGTCCTTGTGTGTGTGTGAACTGTTAACATTTGAATTTGATGATTGCATATAGCACTGAACTGACCTCTCTGTACTATTCTTTCCTCTGCATTTCCTGGAGTACAAAAGAAAGAGCACCATACAGCAACATGTGGGGACTGGCAAAATCAGGAAAAAAAAAAAACACACGAAACACGCTTTTGAACCTTTTGTGAAAGTGTTTATTTGATCTGTGGACTTCAGGCTTCACACATTATATAGTATATGCCTACATTTTGTCATATATTACTAAAATATGAAAAACGTTTCTGTTTTAACAATGTGTTTACACAGATTATTGTAGAAACTGAACACACATGAAATACATGTGTTCCACATAACAACCTTTTATTTCCACTCTAAAACTCCACCACTTCACTCCCAGATAACCAAGGCATGTGCTGGGGGAACTTTGTGCACGTTCTGCGGTGCTGGGGGGTGGAATAGCAGGCTGCTTGCCTGTATTGACACATTTACAGGACAAAAGACGCTGACGGAGAGGTGCGAAGGGAATTAAGGTGGGTTGGATTTACGAGTTTATTCGTAGGCTTTGGTAATTCTGGTGTTAAACATCTTTTTAACATTTAATTTGCTTTAATTATAGAGAAATGCATCCTCCTGGAATGCTGCTTTCACTCAACATTATGTGGTAACATATTTTTTTAAATTAATATTAATTTAGGTTTCATGGATGATGGTAGTTTTCCTAATTTGCTGTAGTAGGCAAGAAAAAAAGCTTTTAAATGAGCAACACAGTCTTAAGAATGATGCAAGGCAGAAAACGCAATGTGATATCCGTGTCCCTTATATGTAAAGAAAATTTGGTAGATATATTCTGACGCACAATGGGTTTGTAAAATATTATATTTATCCATCAATAAAATTGAGTCTGACTGGTAATACCTCATCAAGACAACAGATTTGATGATAGCAACTCAGTGCCTTTAGTACAGAGGTAAGTTTTTAAAGACAAAAATGGGTTTTTTTAATTAAAAGAACAAATTGGTTGAGTGTAATAGGATTTTCAATTTCATACGTAAACTGTTTAGAAATTGAGGCTATTCACATTATATCTGTGTGTTTGAATTTACAACTGAAATAAATATTTGTGACTGGTGTCTGTGCTAAAGTAGGATTTTACTACGCACCCAAACATACACTCATGGGTGGAAGGATAATTTCCAAACTATAGTACTACCTTGGACCATTTAGCAGTGATGGAATGAGGTAGGACTGTACCTATGGTAATAAATTTATATATTTCGTTGACCTGGAAGTCATCAAGAACTTTGTCTTGGTTGATGAGGTTTCCTTTTTCAAAAAAAAAAGTAACACAAATGAAATTCGCTGCATAAAACCCCCACGCACAAACTGCCCTGGCTAAGGATCACACTAAAGTGATAGTGTTTGATGATGTGCCATGTATCATTAAAACATCAATATATTCATTTTCCAACTTATTTAAACCATTCCATTGTTATTAGGGTTGGATTCTAAACTAGTGGCAATTATTAAATGCAATGCAGGAATCAACCCTCGATGAGGGACCAATCAATTGCAGTGCAGACTCATAACTATTGATACTGGGCCATATTTCTCTGCATGCCTTTGAGTTGTTAGATGAAAACCTGTGTATCAGAGAGGAACCCAAGCAGACAGGAGAGCGCATGCTAACTTAACCAGGCTAGAAATGAAATCCAGACTTATGGATCAATTAGGCAGTATCACTAACCACTGCACTGTTATGGCACCCAGCATCAAATTATGTAACTAAAAATGTCAAAGACAGGGGCAGTCATCATGATGTAATGGCTACCACATGAGTCTATAAACAAGGTGTGTCTGAATCACTAATTTATTGTTTCTGTCTGTGCTGCCCCAATTGTACTATGGTTCTGTACCTATAAAGTGACTTGGATGGTATTTGCCATTTATGTTGCTCTAGTGAGTTATTTATTTTTTTCAGTAAATTGCTATGCATGTTATACTAAGATTGTTATTATATCTACCATATAATAAAACACTAAGGCATGTGTGTCCAGTCTTTCTAAGCAATCTTATTAGTCAGTTTGGCTTTAGTATGATTGGTCAGTTTGCCTATGTTGCATACTGAGAGTGTTGCCTTCAAAGACAATATTTGTTTAATTATCCTATTATGTGTTTCCAACAGGTACTGTGGCTAGTATTTTAACAATATTGTATTGAAATGATTTTTACTGATTTTGCTTTTACATAAGCTTTGCATTTTTCCAAACAGAGTATTTATTTCAAATTATTTTAGGTAACTAAGGCCAGAGGTTCTATCAAGGTTCATTGTAAGTGGGTAGATTCAATTCAAGTTGTAATAAACCCATGCAGTTCATTATAAACTGATGATGAAAAAATGTGATAAACATTAACTAATTAATCTATGGAAAATGGCACCTAGTAAAGCTATACTTTTGAAAATAAGCAAGTCTTCTAATGCAACTGTTAAGCTCACACAATTTTAGCATTTTGCTTTTAAAGGAATAACTCATTATTTTTCAGGTCAAAGTTATGTATTCACAGTCATGGTGTTTATTAATTTGCCATGTACAACTGTGTTCTAAAGTGAAGCATGTTCTTGCTTTTTAAAATCGAGGTGAATGAGGTCTGGGTTCAAATGTGAAAACAAGAAAAGCTTGTTTGTGTAGAAATAACTTTGACTTGGAAAAAATACAAACTTCTCTTTCCATATAAAAATTGACAATGTAGTATAAAATAAAACAAAAGAAATGCACACAGAACTGTAAAGCAAAACTTTCACTTCCAGTTTTTTTATTTCACGTCATTAAAATATTTTTTTCAGTTCTAGTTAAACTAGCTTCTAGAAAGTAAATAGTTCCTTGGGTTAGTAGATAAGCCTTCTTAGGTAAATCTGTAATAATTCAGATGAAGAAACAAAATTTGCATCTTTGTTTAATGCCTATAGAAATATAGGAGTGTGTTTCTCTCTTTAGGATAATGAAGTAATTGGCTTCTATAGACTCAGACTTATTGACTCCCTTTTGTTTTAATAGTATGTCACATTTTTGTTTAAGGTATATTATAATACATCTTTATGCAAAAAAGTTAAAAAGTATGCCTTGGCCCAAGTCTTATCATGCATGTTTGGGTAGATAGAAACATCTGCATTATGACGGATTCAACAACATAACAACAAACTGCATGTACTTCCCTAGGAGTTTTGTTCATTTCTGTTCTTCAGGATTGCAGAATTAATTACAACTTATGTAACAAAAACCTAAGCTAAGGATAGGCACAATCTGTATTGAACAGAATAATTTTACTAAATTATCTAGTGCATTCAATCGTAAAGTGTAAGATAGAATTAAACACATCAGACTGTGCCAAGACTGTGAAACTGCCTTGACAGTTTGAATAGGGCTTCCGTATCATTCAGCCAGATATGCATATTGAGGAAATTACTTTGATTTCTAAAGTATAGGTTGGCTCATCTGAGTATTCTGGTGAAAAAAGAGAGTAAGCATCTAGACGTGAAATCTACAATGTATTATTGCTTATACAGTATAGAGTAGTAAACTAAGCCACATTACATTTTGTGATGTATACCAAACCAATAGTTTCTAAAAACAACAGATGGCAGCACCACATTTACAAAAATTCTTAAGCTTTTCTGAATAATGCTCTTAAATGTGACACATACAGTTAAATGACCAACTCAATTGTCATTTAAATTATTTAAGTGCCAATAACTACTGAAAATGATGCCATGAAGGTTAAGCAGAAGTCCCTTTTTATCTTGCTACAGACTTGGCTTAGGAAAAGTAAAAAAAAAAATATGTTGCAATATATCAAGGCCTCTTTGGTCTTCATTTCCCCTTTATTAGTACTGAATTAAAGGACAGCGCTCCATGGACAGCTGATACTGTTTAAGCCTCTGTGTCCTTAATTTAGTCACTTATTGTCAGAGAGGTATTCTCCATAAGCTTTCCTTAAGTGACAGATATATTGCTAGCAAATTTTATCGTTTACCCCACTTATATATGCCATAGTTTACAAAGGATAGAATGGAGCAATAACCTTAAAGAATTTAAACATCTAATGAAAATTAGGAAGCCACAGTATTCTGTCATTGGTCAAGTATATGAGAAAAGGCTACCTGATTTACTTAAAAAACAAATGAAATTAAAATAACAAGTGCGCGTAGCACAGTAGAATAACAAAAGTAAATATTAGCCATTGGCTGAAATTCAAAGGGCTCTGGAGAGTGGTCCAGCTTCAAGGTAGGACCTCCGTAGCATGGGTAACTCATCTCCCGAATTTGATGCCATCTTCTGGAAACACTTTTCTTTTTTATCTCATAGACCAGAAGGGGCAGGGTCAGTTGCTCTCCATGGGTATCTTCTGTGAGCTGTGGGTGACAAACGAGACAGCGATTTTGCTCCCTTGTGTCCCGGGGTGGTAGTGATTACCTACGACGAGCCCAAAAGTTGACCCTCTGACACACATGCATGACAGTCAAGAGTAAGACTGTAAAAAATTGTGCTTAAGTAATAATGTTCTTCATAGGAAAGCATTAGTATTGTTTTTGTGACATTTATTTTTCTAAATGTTTGCCCTGTCTGACATTTACTATGGACAACAATATTTTATGGCTGTGAATGCAGTTTGTTGTTCTTGGAATAAAGGAGGACAGCATCTTATGGCTGCAATGTAGTGTGTGATACTGGCATGATTCTGCTATAAATGAAATGAAAGTAAATGAAGACATTGGTGAAAGAATCAGCACTCAAGTGAACAACAGAAAGAGAACTTTTAGTTAAAATAAGAATAACATTAACTTTCAACTTAAAGTTTTACTAGTGCTTGTAATGTGGTGATACCTTATAGAGAAGTTTACTGGCTGTGAGTATCATTTCATTGTGACTTTGTATTCCTGTTTGTTAATTTTGGTGAAATATAAAAGACATATCAAGTGCAACGCCTCTTTTAACGACCATACCTATTTTTCTGGTTTGCACTTCAAGGCAGATTAAAATCTGTGACACTCATTAAAACATTAGCTCAAAAGAATGTTTTTATTGCCCTAGTGAACATATTACTTTTTATGTTTTGGTTTCTGGCAAGTTGCAAATTGCAAACATTGGTGTACCTGTTATCTGGTTTTATGGGTGCAAATCAGGCTTAAACTGATTTATGTATATTGAATAAAATGGTGCAATCAAAAAAAGAGTTTCACGTTTTCATTAACAAGAAAAAAGGGGAAACAGCAATAACATTTAACATACATAATAAAACATTAAAGAGTTCTTTAACCATACTTATATCTCTTGTCTGCATACCCCACCAAACACAAGCAATTGGCATGAACAAGTGTACTCTTGTCTCTTGGTTCCCGGTTTGCCCCTTATGCTACTAGAGCAGATTCCAGCTCCTTATGATCTTAAATTTGGCTTAAGAAATTTCAGTAAATGGATGACTAGAACTGATGAGTTATGTTGGGCTGAACAGCGTGTTCTGATGTGAATTTTCTTCTTTTTAAATCTTGTTTCTTGTTTGTTTTCTGTTCATTTTATTATGACTTCCGTTTTCACTCACTTTTAAAAAAAAGTTTGGCACAGAATTTGTTTAATTAGCAGTAACTTTATAGTCAGTAAAATCCCTATATAGCTAAATAATTGAAGTCATTTACATGGATGAAATTGTGGTAAGTAAGCACTTGTTTATTGAAAACCAGCAGACAGCATACATAACTGTTATGGTTATGGAATATTTTTATTTTCTTTTGTAGTGTCTGGGTTATTTTATATATATTTTCTTGTTCAGTTCTTCTTATATTTTTCATGATTTTATGATTTGTTTAGCCCTTGGGGTTATTATATAACGTTATATAATAACTCCGGGATCATGATGCTCCACCGTCATGCCAATGACTTTGTAGCCGCTGCATATAAATATGGTGCCATTTTACACTGTACTCATCCCTCGGTGGATAAAAATCAAAATACTCCATGCATTCTCATTAGTTTGTTCAAAAGGACGAGTAATGACGTCTGCTTGTGTTTTCTTCACCTTTAGCTTTGATTTTCTTAACTATTCTTTTTGATTTTCCCCTTTAATTTTTCTCTTGTCTGACTACAAATTTTCACCTCCTGGTCCTTTCCATCTCTCAGTAATTTCTATGTACTATTGTACATACAATAGTAAATAGCTAAAAATTAAATAGAATGCCAGGTTATATTATTATATTGTATGTGCAAAACAAGTCAAGAGCATTATAATTGTTATTTAATTTTGCTAGTTTAAACCTGCATTTGCCTTTTTAGAAGATTTTCAGCGTTTGTATGATTTTAAATGCTGTGGTATTTTTTTCGCTCAGAGTTCGCGTCCATAAATATGTGTATTAGTCTGACATTAAACTGACAATGTGACAGTGCTGCATGATGCTGGAGAAAGCAGCTACAAGTTTAATGAAAGGGGATTTTGATTTCAGAAGATTAAATTAGGAGAAAGAATAACTTACAAAATTAAAGATTTACCCAACACAAGGTTAGCTACATGGTTAGCAGCTTTAGCAGTTATCATACTTAGTCATTGTCCAGTTCCTCTTGCTTCATATCTTGATGTGATGCTTGTTTCTGAAGTCTTAAAGGCCCACAGAGAGGTCTCATTTGCACATGTAGAAGAGGAGTGCACTTTATCCTGTAGTCTTGATCTCTCTGTTTTGTCCCGCGATTGTGACTGCATATGTATATGTCTGGTGAAGGTTAGTAATCAGTTAATCCTTTACTTTAACAATATAAACAAATTGTTTCTTCATATTGTGTCTTGTAGAATGCATGTCATCTCTTAAGAAACACTGTTTTTCGGACACTAGAATTTTTCTCAGAGTACAAGAATTATGTAATGGATTACACTCGTAAAAAATTGTGAGCTAGCTTCATACAAGAGCCAATGTCTAATGCAGAGCAGGAGGAATATATCTCTTACATTACAATTACAATATATTACTTACATTATGGAGATTGAGGCACTTCCCATTTGCTTGTAGGGTGTGAATTTTTTTTTTGGGCAGTAATTGGTGCAAAGATCTGTCTGTTAAGGCTGGTAAAGGTGCTTCATGGTCACTCTCCTTACTTACCAGGCACCTAACAGTTTGGAAGGTACTAAGCAGAATGCTAGCTCACAGATTAAAAAAGCCTTGTCTGATGTAGAAAACCTGATGGTAGGGCCACTTTGCATAGCAAAAGAGATGAATATTCTGCAAGATCCACAAAACTAAATTTTAATTAGTTAAAGAATTCTGGCTGATTTGGGAGTTGATGTTTGGTATGCAGTCACAGAATTTATGTTTCAGCCATAAGAGCTAAAGTGCAATTCTCAGTTGCCTTGCAAAAGACAAGGGCAATTCTGGATTGTCCTAATCAGTAATCCCATTAGTTCATCCACAAGGTGCATAAAGCACTTAATTATGTAAAAAAAAAAACACTATTCTGCTCCTTTTATAATGAAACTCATTAATTCTCAGACAGATATTGATGCGATTGTGCCAAAACATTACTTGTTGCTGTTATTTTGATGTGAAATAAACCTTGTTTTAATTTGAAAGTACTAGGAAATTATTGTTCAGAAAAAAATTCCTATCAGAGAATAAGTTAAGACTTTATCTAGATGATACTACAAGTAGGAAATTTGATTGACTGTTTATTAATTATTGTGAAAAGCCTTATACACAACAATGTAAAGAATATACAATATGTTGGTGTGTCCCAGTGTAGTAGATTATTTACTTTTATATGGATAAATTTCTCAGACCCCCTTAATCCAATACAAGGTCACAGAGTTCAAAGCCTTTTCCAGCAATCTCAAGAAACTCGACCTGAAATCAAGGAACCAGTCCATCAAAGGTCACACTCATGAAAGTACACCTAAAAGACCAGTTTAGCATTAGCAGTTAACATAACTCACATATCTTTAAGGAAGAGAAACACACTTACATAAATGAGGAGAAAAGTATTTGGTAATTCATACAAACTTTCAGCAATTACAACTAGATTTAACAGAAAACACAAAATATTGCTATATATTTTGTGAGTGTGTGCTGGTGTATGAAAGTTTGTCCAAGAGGTGCTTTTTGAACACCTCTAATATGCTGATGCGGTAAAAGAGATTGAGTGGTCCATCACTAAAATCGATATGTTTATTAATTTCAAAGCAGAACAGCCTAGAGCTCACAATAGGCCAATTAATAGCTGCCCATAGAAACTAATAAATTAAGTAAATTCCTACTCCTTTATTTCATTGAGATTCCAGAGAGCTGATAATGAAGATGCAATAGCATTTCTAAACTGATATATGACATTGCACAAACAATTAGAGGTCCCTGGTGAGTCTGTTACATCCTAGCTAGAAATAATATCTGAAGGTTGTCCCCAAGATTCACAACAGTTACAAGAAATATTTGTTTCATAAGGAGGAATGGTTAAACACGAACATATTCCACAGAAATTCTTTATGAGTTAAGAAATAACGACCTTGCCACGTCTAAATCACTTCTTACATTTTTCATGTCATAATGCTGTAAGATTATCTGTCAAACTTTGAAACAGAAAAAAAAATGATTAAGAATGGTAACTTTAACTAATCTTTTTATTTTATTTCTTTTCTCAATAATTTTTTTATAAAAACTCCATTTTGGAGATACTACATTAACTTTGTATTTAATCATACCTTTTCATTTATGATTCAGTTTGGATTTTTTGCAGATTTCTTGCAATTTTTGTATGCTTAACTGTGGATTTGAAAATCTTTTGTTGCTGCAATGCTCATTCAGCAAAGCTACACATTTCATAGTAACAGATTTGTAATATGTAATTTTTGTCTTTCCCAAAGGGAATGAAACAACAAAATCAAATATTTTTTTACTAAATAAGATTCTTGTAAAAATGCTATCAAGGCCCAGGGTATGCTGGCACATGTCAGTTCCAGTGTGGTCCACAGTTGGAAATATCTGGTGGTAGATATATCTGGTCTCAAATGGCTCACTCCATCTCAGCCCAAGAGTACTTACTTTTATGTTACTTATAACTATTTTAGTTTATGCTGTTCTATATTTTTGTACTGTAGCTGTCTTATTTGTATAGCTAATTTTGAAATTTAAGTTGTTTAAAATCTCTCAGATATACCTTGAACATCCTGGTCTCTTTTTATCTCGCTAATTCTGACACAAATTTATTTACCAAACTATGAGCTACGAAATGTGGAGCCCACTCTGAATGACCTATGCCACAGATTAAGTTTACTGAAAGTGTGTAGATTCATTTTACCTTGTTACTTTAAACTGTAAAGATAATTTTTCCAGACAAAATCACTTGATTCCCTGTATTTATTATTTTCTATTCCTATATCAGTTTAAAAAATCCATACATTCATGTATTGAAATGTAAATAAGTTTTAAAGTCTGTAAGCTTCAATGCTGGGAGAGAACTATATCATGAACTTGCATACTCATGACAAACCAACAAGATTACAATGTATTAGGTCACAAGATTTAATACATTAAGGTTGACAATCCCTAATTATAAGGTCGTGATAGCTTGTGATCAAATATTAGATGCTTGCATTTTTGTAAAGTTAATTGGCTAAACACATAGTGAGGCTATTGCTTTGCTTGTGCATGATTTTGCTGAACCCCAGTTTTTGTTTACCTGAAACATTAATCGACGAATTCCTGTAATTTCAACTTCTCTATGTCATAGTGGAAGAAAGTTCAATAATACATTTAAAGAAAAGCTCTTAATATCCACAGGTGAAGCAAGCAAAACTTTACCTTTCAACATTCAATGGTACATTCATTTATAAGGAGGTACACTTACCTTACAATCATTCTGTGAGTACAGAATTATAATTTTCAGTTCAAAGAATTGAACTGGCACTGAACAAAGTAGTAAATTAATATTGTCTAGCATTTTTATAGTGTTTACGGTTTCATGCTGTACATTTTTCTTTTTTTTAATTTATTACTGTTAAGTACTCAATTCCTCACAAAAGCCCAACAGCTGCAAAACCATCATTTGAATGGACTCTGATTTCATTTAGAAAGATGAGTGATAGCCTTGTTTAATATCATCACTTTAACATAATATCGCTACTTTTTTAAATGGATCTAATTATAATCTTACTATTTTAAGCAATGCTTAAGAAGCCCTTCTGTGATGACACTTAACCATTAGTTATCACAGGATGATATATGAGTCAAAATTTGAAATGCAACTATTGTGTGTATTTCTTTTACCCAAGACAGTTGCAATTTAATAGTGCATTAAAAGACCATGTGCTGTGCCATTTGTCAGGTACACTTTACAGAATCTATTCTTTGAATTCCTATTTCAGCTCTAATTAATCTGGAAACCACTTCATTAACTTTTAAACCTCTTAGTTTCCTCTAAGGTTAATTGTTGAGCTATTTTGGATGTTTTTTTTTAAATCCTCTACCCACAGTGTGTATATAAATTAGCCACATTTTATTTATGGACCAAAAATAACACAGTATTTGACATGAATAATGTGATCACTGTTATGTTTTTTCTTGCCAAAATCTAACTTTAAGGAAAATACCGGGTATTTGTACCGCTTCATGTCATGTATAGGACCAAAGTTATAGTAAAAAGCATGTATGCTTTCACATTAAAGGAAGGATAGTTAAAAGTAATTTTCAAGGTTCAAAAATATAAAGAAGGCTATAAAATCAACCTTTTAGTGGTATAGAGTTGATAACTTGAGTTGCAGTGTTCTGAGTATAATTTTTTAATTGTTTTTGAAATCTTATAAACAGTCAAAAAAAGAAAGATTGGTGTAGCTATTATGTTCTTAAAGTACTGTATGTAGGTTCAGTGAGGTCTCCTGTTCTGACAGCTTTGACATGTTCCCTGACCTGTGTGCTCTCTCATTGTTTGTTTCATGTAAACTTCATGACACTTTCTAGAAGGCATTAAATAAAGGATGTTTTGGGTAGGCAAGATGTTTGGTGTGTGAAATGTTAATACCCAGTTAGACCAGATATGGCATACTGTATTACTAGAGCCATATTTACAAGAGGAGCAGAACCTCTTGTTGCAGTAGTTAAGAGCCCAGATTCCAGAGTAGTACTGGACTGGAAAGGGAGCTGCAGGAAGAGCTGGTCTATCTGTTAGGCGACAAAGGACACTGGGCAGCATTTATGATAGTAAGATTGCACAAGTTCCATACACCAAGAAGCATATGCTACTTAAAGTCCATGATATTATACACTGTTGTAAATAAAGGATCGCCAAAAAATAAAAAGTGTTGGGGAATGACTCTGTATAATGTCCAATGGAATTAGCAAAGAATAGACTTTGAAAAGTGATCAAAAACCAAAGCAATTCACAATATACAACTGGAACATGGCGTTATTTATACAAAAATATGGCTGACTGAAGTGATGGGGCAGGAGATGACGTCAGAATGGGTGGACGGAAGTGACGTCATCATCGGGAGACAGGAAATGATATCACCGTGGTTGCAATGGAAGTGACGTCATCATCGGGAGACTGGAGGTGACATCATTATCTGGAGCCAGAAGTGACATCATTATTGGGAGACTGGAAGTGATGTTGTCATCTGGAGCCGGAAGTGGAATTGTTGTTGGGCAGCCATCTTGTGAATCTGGAAGTTCGAGTGGTGAGCAAATAGAATTATTTTTCTTCTTTTGGTCTGATGAGAAGGAGAGAGAGGTGTTAGTACCATAAATCAACCCTTCATCTCGTGATGTTTAACTCACCTCAGGGCTTGTTGACTGCTTCCTAAGCGCATGTGTGTGACAACACAAAGGGGCACAATTGGTGCTACTGAAAAAGTGAGCAATCCAGACACTAAGGGGGAACCCTCCCCACTACAGGTTTGTTGAAGTCTAATAATACCATGTACCCACTACAGACAACCAGGAGCGACATCCATCCACCCAGCATAGGGCTCCAAAGGGGCTTTGACCAACATTGGCTACAGGGCAAAAATGTATATTAGATGGTTAGTGGAAGGATATCATTTCTTGACTTGAGAAAAATGTTCCTGTGGAACAGTCAGTGTCAAAAATTGGAAAATTACATTTTATGTCATTCAGAAAAGAATTAATAGAACAGAACTGTCCTTCATGATTCCTCCAATTAAATGTATGTCCTTCTAGGCCAATGTTAATCTTGAGAATCTTCTTATTTAAAACTTCTCAGTAAAGATTTGCTTTTTTTTTTCTTTCTCTGGTTAAAAGTGTGTTTCTGGCAGAGGTCAGTGTATGATCTCATGCCTTAAGCAATTTATAAAATGTGAAATAATATGCAACTTATGCAAGTGGTTATACCTATTGTTATGACTGATATTTTTCATTCATTTTTTTCTATGGGATTTCCTGAAGTGTTTTGATGAAAGTATGTGTCTACAGTTTGTTTATTTTTCTTTTTTAACCTGAAGAATTTGATTCTGCCATTTGTTTGTATCTCAGGATCTTTCTGAAGAAGCTGAATAGTTTTACCTTCCTGTCACAATATCATTTTTTTAAGTTATTGGTGTTACCATTTTGAGACATTTGTGTTATTGGTTGCTTTGGCAGCGTATCCAGAATGCCCTGGGAATGTGTGGCATAATCAGTGACAGTATAAAAGTCTGACCATACATTTCTGGGGTATCAAAGATGAGAATAAATCTTCATATGAATCTTGCTAAAAAAGTTTCCTGGTAAACATACTTGCTTTTGGTGTTAAGATGTTTTGTTTTTTTATTAGCATTTTGAACTTGATCACTAACCAGTCAGACTCTGGAAAGAAAATTGGCTTGATTTTTTGACTACATCTCACCTCCTGATCCTTTTCATTAAGAAGAAAAAAAAAAAAAAACTCTGACTCCTTCTAAGTCAGTACACTTACATATACCAGTTAGACTTGGTTGCCTCTAATAAAGTATCTCATTTTGGGGGTGGTGATAGTATTGCGGGGGGGGGCAGGTTGTGCACAAGTGAATTCATGATCTTTCTCCATGTAGCACCAAGATCTACTTGTTTAAAGATTGATATGTAAATGAAAATGAACCCCGAGTCTTAAGTGTTATACAAAGTTTTAATATGCTGAAATAGCTTTAAAATGCTGCTGTTAATATCTGTCAAAAACAATGGCCTCAACTTTTTCATCAAAAACATTAGTCAGTCAGATAATTCTCTTGCTCAATTGCTTTGCACCTTGCAAGGCACTGCTACTTAGGTAAGTGAATAAAATATTTATTACCACCTTTTCATAGTTGGTAAGGGTTGAGTTTAGGTTAATTAAAAATGTTAATTTTTCATTACATAAGGCATGTACTTCATGGGGTGTCTAATTAGTTTATATCAACAGATAAAATACAAAACTGTTATTCTTTTGTATTGTACTCAGCTATGACGTAACTTCATCATATGAGAGCACAACACATCGTAAAATCAATTATTTGTCTATTTGTTAGTGAGTTATGCACAAACGCTGAGAACACCCTCTTCTTTTTGTCTTCTTCTTCATGTCTTTTCACTTTTATGTGAAGTCAATGTGCCAGATCAACCTTCTCCATAGGCCAATCCTGCACCTTATAACCAGTCAGACACTTTTCTTTCAAGTCTTCCTTTACTCTACTACATACAGTAGGTTTGCAGGAAGCAATATAAATATAAAGCTATTTCTGCTTAGTACTATTAAAAGAATAAGGGAGTAATATATGTTTTCGGGGGCATTGCTATTACCACTGCTATCCTAGAGCTGTAGTACGCACAATTTGAATTCTGGTTAATTCAATGTCTGTGAATAGTTTGCATATTCTCACCATTTATGCATGTTTTGTTTTGTTTACCAGTCACCCTACACTCCACCTCCCAGAGTTCAGTTGTTTTACTCCCGCAAGTTATAGACATGCACAATAATGTTATTTGCGTCTGAATTTGTGCTGTGATGACCTAAAATCTGGTAGAGTATGCCAAGCACGTGATGCTGCCCAGAACAGGCTCTGGCTCTTGTTAACACTAGATATATGTTAAGTCAACAGAGAAAATGAATTGATAATTAAAAAAATGAAAATGGAAAATACACCTATACTGCTAAACAAACAGAGGGTAATATAAAATATGTGAATACTGTTCTCTGCCAAAATTATAACTTGCTTCTGTGCTAATAAAAAGAATTATAACCAAAATATTACAGACATCTCTACCTGAGAGCTAATATAATATATGGACTTCAAGCAAAGATAACCCAGGCTTTGTTTTGAAGGTTGTGAAAAGAGGACTTTACAGTGGTTAGAATGTGTGAATAAATATTCAGGCTGCTGACAATGATATTTTCCTGGTTTGACACTGAAAATAATGGAGGTAGTTAAAATGGTACATTTTTCAAAGCAATACCACTATGTATATAAAATGCAATATTATTTGAAATGCAGTGCAGTAATTAAGGGTGAAATTAATTATTTACTTTAAAAAAATTCTGCCTTCCATGTCACGTATACTGACATCTAATTATGAATAGTAAAGGAACCTATTAGAAGGTTGTCAGTTAGAAGACCTTAATTAACACTACATGGTACTTCTCAATCAGACTGGCATTATCGATTTGCACCTCTCTTTGGCTGACAAAAAGGACACAAACTATTATCTTTATATCTGCTTTTAATTAAACAGAAAAGCTTTTTTTATGAATGAGAAGTCAACTACTGTGGCCTTTTCAAAAGGGAAATTTTATTATCATAATGAATTAATAGTCTATATTTTATATTGTGAGCAGTAAAAAGATGCAGCGGTTACTTAGATTTCCTCTAGCATACCAAAGATGTGCACCTTTAGACAGTTACTGAATTTGCCTTGTGCTCCGATTGCTGTGGTACGTCACTGTCCCCTGCACTAATACATTTGGATTTGTGTCAGAGTTTTAAGATATGAATCTAGAATAGTGTTTTATTTTATGTTTTTGCTTTTCTGGATCCTATTTTTTCTTTAAAATACACAAAGGCCCACAAAATACAATTACATGCATAATGCCCAATGATGTCGAATGGTGTTAGCATTAACTCCAATTATCCCATGACCTCACAAATCAATTAAGTGCATTGAAAGTTGATGGATGAATAGAAAATTAATGATTGTGGTTTATTATACAAAATATATATTAATACTACAAACGTAAAAATAGATTGTAGCAAAGTTAGGCCACAATTAGGCTAATGACCTTTGAAACTGTTGCTTTCATATTAGAATGCTCTTAAGGTTCAGAGTGTACACGTATAAAGTAAGTGCAAGTACTATTCCATTTTGTAAGTATTGACTGCCATTGATGCTTTGTAGGCTTATGTTGGTGTAAAAGTTGTCCCATTTCCACTGGGGAATTGATTCTCCTGAGCAAACAGATCAAAGTGTTGCAGTGTTAATTACATTTTCAAGATTTCACTCATCAGGCTTCACAGCTGGTTTAAGAAGTGTTCACATTGTTTTATGTTAATTGTTTTTCATATGCTTCTTTTTTTTCCATAATATTTTCTTTGACTCATGTAATTTGTTCAGAGAGGCAGTTTTATAGATAGGCTATTGGATTTCTTTTGGATTCTCTAGTACATTTATTTGGTTTACGGATATTGACATCGTTCAGTTTTAGGGTTGCCTTATAGTCAATCCATATGGACACTTTGTGCACTGCCTTTGCTTTTGTATAGATCAATCATTTTTGTAAATAAAACATTTAAATATTAAGGAATATTGTTGTTTGATTATTTAGGGCCAAAAGTTTTTACAGTTTTGTCTCTTTCCTTTCTGAGTTTTGTGATAAAAAGCTTGTACTCCTTTTTTATTGGGCTTGTTCAGGCCAAAAGCCCGATTCCTCGGTTTAGGGTAAGGCTGATTTTGATTATAGGCCTGATTGGAACTTTGAGGCATTTTCACATAGTTTAATGATATTTAGGTGAATATTTTGGAAATCACAAAGTCTTCAATTTATTCTGTGCCTTACATATGATGGTGGTGTGCCTATAGGGTATTACATTGATCTTGATTTCTTGTTTGTATACACCAAAATGCTAAATCGATATTACTCAATGTGTTATAGATGTGCATACACTTTTGGCACATTTTAGTTTCATTGGCTGTGATTTCACATGCAGTATAAGATGGGACTGCAATGCAGATCTGCATCTTACAGTTGGGCTGTTATACAAATAGATGAATTTCTGTCATGTCAGAAATTTTAGTGGGCTGTCTTGTAGTGTGATAAATTTTACAAGCTGATTTTTGGATGTTGCCATCAAATTTCCCGGAATTCATTGTGCAGTGAACTCAGTGAGTATCCTGGTGACAACAATAATAACAATAGACATGACGCAAAAAGAATGCATTGCATGGACGTAGACCATGAAGGCTAGTTTGACCAAAACTTATGCCTATATGATGTAAAGTGGCTGGACATTGTACATTGGGTATTGCTATTATCACGCTTATTTTCACCTTTTATTCCAAAAAGCCAGCACTCATATGGAAACATATATATAGCTAAGTTGCTAATGACAAAAGGATCTTAGGAAAAGTTTACTGGAATGTTTAACACAATGGTAAATTATATAGCTTACCTACCTCCAATTCTCTCAATAAAATAGACAGACCATATTGTCCACGTTTTCCCAATCATCCATGTGTCCAAGTTATGGCTTTTTCTTTTCTTTGTAGGTTCAAAGCACAGTACAGCAAGAGTCAACAATGCAGCTCTTTTTGTTTTGGCATTTTGAGAAGAAGCCTGTGGCCATATTGTTGTTTTTTTTTTGAATGGTAAAGCTTTATTGCAAAATTGGTAAAACTGTCTGTTGGGGCCATGTACACATATATTCTCAGCACGCATGTCATGGCATGTCAATCAGACTGAACGCGCTCGTACAGTTTAAGCACATCTTTGATTGGTAACTCTATTGTGCAGTGGCAGTAGTCATTTGACCATGATTTCAAAAAATCACTCAGTGTATGCTTAGCCTAAAATTTAAAATTTTAGACTTTGACATAGTATGCTTTGTTTGCGAAAAATTCCAATTTGAAGTTTATTTAAATTGTAGTCTTTTAACTCAGTTACTTATTTACAAGGTGTTTTTTTTTTTTACAAAAAGATAACTAGGAGACGTGATTCAGCATTCGTGGGATGGACATTTTATTTCCCAATAGATAGAAGGTATAAACCAGACAATAATCTAGTTAGAGGGATTTTTTTAATCTGAGAATGACATAAACTAGCTGTAACTAGCAAATGAGCTACCTGGACAGAAAGTGATGATCATTTTAAAAGAGCTACAGAGTTGAGGTTCTATACTGTATTTTTGTTGTATATTTGCATATGCTTCTGTTTACAATATTAGGAGTTTAGATTATATTGAATAAAAAGAACAGTTTGCATGCATTTCTAATGTGCCTCTCTAATGAGTTTCTCATCGAGGTAATTAAAAGCTCATTACTTAATTCAAAGTCAGTAGAAGTGAGAGGAGATGCCCTCAATAGATAGTCTATACATTGAAACAGCATTACATGAGTAAGGATGTACCTGTGACTGAAGCCTCAACTGCCCATTAAGGCTGATGATCCTTGAGTTTAAGAAAAAACACATGTGCACAGGTGAAGATGCTACAGTATTTCATTCTGGAGAAGATGAATCTAAGGTTTAGAGTCATTTGGGAAAAGAAAAACATTCTCTTATGATATAACACCTGGTTCTTGAGTTTGTGGAGCCAGGCAGAGTCAAAACAGTAATAAGGTGATGACCATACATTCAACATGTCATGCCTTCACCATACCCCTATTTAAGAAGGACACAGGGTAGTGTCTGGATAATAAAAAGCAAATGTGTATAGATATTTAGATTTCTGGAAAATATTTAGTGATAGAAAGATTTGTCTGTATTTCTTGACTTTAACTTTTG
This sequence comes from Polypterus bichir lapradei, assembly GCA_026402145.1. NCBI lineage: Eukaryota > Metazoa > Chordata > Cladistia > Polypteriformes > Polypteridae > Polypterus > Polypterus bichir. Next base: position 8,048,762 of record JANRMT010062833.1, read on the forward strand.
GTTAATCATTTGGTTTTAGTACTTTCAGTTTTCTGTTTACATAATAAAACCTCAGTTTCTGGCTCGATTTCTTGGTGCTTGACTGTAAATCTATCTGCCCTGCCTTATTTTCTTCCTGACAGTAAATCAACAATATGACTCTGTATTTTCAAATGCTTCTGAAATATTGTCTTCCTTCTAGACATTATTTACTGAGGGGAGAATGTGCACCATATTCCTTACTAAAGGATTTGCTTTTCAAAGAGCCAAAGGCTGTGCTCAAGTGTATACCATGTATCTAGGTCGTCCAATACAAAATTAAAAAATAGCAAAAGCAGAGTAAGGATTTAACTAAGCACAAGGATACAAAGCATAAAGAATGTAATGTTTCAACAATGATTGATGGCATTACTTCCTTCTTATTTTGTTACCTCATCTATTACTGTATTAACTATTAATTGATATTGATAAAGTATTTCTGAAAATGACCATTACAAGGAATAAGCAACACCAGAACTAGAAAAACCAAAACTAGAAAAAAATATATATATATGTATGTATATACACAGGCTTATACACAACTTTAATCAAAACTAGATGGGAAGACTAAATAATCCTAGAAGAAGTGGACATAGGTAGCATCTGGTAAAACATAAGATTTTTTGAAAATACCAATGATATATTACAAATCACCCTCACAAGATATAAAGATATCTAAGATGAGCAATGGAGACAAATAAATAAAGCTAGATATATCACAGAGTGTTCATCCGTGGAGAAACCTGCGGGATAATTTACCAAGGAATACACTGTTGTTGGAATGGCATTATGTGGCGTTTATGACAGAAAAATAAAGAAACATTCAAAGAGTAAATAGTGTGAACAATGAGACTAACAAGTATGCTTTGGAGGATTTTAATAGGCTCTGATTCAATTTACTTATGTAGCAAGTCATAAAGGCAATATCTGAAAATGGCAAATTGGGGTTAACACAAGTATGGTAGCAATAGGAAGAAAATCACTCAAAAACAAATTGCTGTTCTTACATTTTAATATTATCTCTGAGTCATTTTCTGAACATATACTGGATATATGTAATAAAAACATTTCTGTCACAGGTGATATAGGCCGCCTTGCTTAAATTGTACACATGTATGATTTGATCTGGTATATATGAAAATATTAAATATTTGTGTTCTGATTCATCCTAAAGAGTAGGGCAGCATATGGTGTACCTTTGCAGGGACTATTTTTTACACAGATAGATGCTTTCAAAACAGGAATATCTAAATGATTGCAATTTATGAAATTAACTGAAACTTAACAGCTGCATCATTTCTGGAATGGGTCTCTGTAGACTCATCACCCCAATAAGGGTTTCTGAACCATTCATTATATTAAACAGAAACCTGGCGAACACATTTTATCAAATTGCCAGTATGAAGGTGAGACTGCTGTTTGAAACCGTACCTTCAGTATCATGTTGAGATAATAACCACATTTAAAACAAAAAAGTGCTACCTGGGATTGCATGTAATATTTGCTAATTATCATGAATAAGAGAGTGTTAATTTGCTCTTCAATTTCTTTTTTAAATATTACTGCAGTAAAAGAAATGAGTGTGCCTTTAATCTATTTAGAGCAACAGAACGGTATTATTACAATTAAATCTAAGAATAATAAACATAATAATGCACTTTTTTTTATATTTTAAAATTTTCATTTATACATGGTTGGATCATACAACAAGATTTTCAAATTTATATCACAAATTCTGCTTGTTAAGATCTCAAGGCAGTTTGGATTGAACATCTTGGGGTCAAAACACTTAACCAAGTCTGTGATAAGGCAATGATCTATTGATGTCATTTTCAGCACTCCATTTTGCATTAATGAATATTAAATGAATATGCAATTACTAAGCAAATTAGTTGTTATTAACAGTCGATTAGCCTGTGTATCAATAGTAATTAAACAAATTTATCCATTTCACCATTTAAGCATAAATAAATGCATGATATGGTCTTTACACACAGGGATTTTTTAATAACAGTGAAATTACGTTGAAGATGGAATGGTATAGCGTAAGGTACCTTAATTGGGCTTTAACTTTTTCTTGTTAAGTTAACTGAACATCAACAAAACCTAATTGAACATTGATAATGCTTAATTGAATTGAATTAGCTATTTAATTGAATATTTTAATGCTTTTTACTTCTGTAAGATTCAATTGTTTCTGATTAAACAGCATAATTATGTTGCTATATACTTCTATATTTCACTGATTTATTTGCAGATCACATACAATATAAAAACTACAGACACAATTAATACATATTTTAGCCATAGTAAATAATAGAGTTTGCGAAAAAATATCTACTATCAAAATATCAATTTATTTTTTTAATACTGGACAGAAGGACATAGTACATGTTTACTAAAACAGAGTTTTAATTTACAATATATGCTGAGATGTATTAAGACAAAAAAAATGACTTTGGTGGGAAAGTCATGTAGTGCTTAGTGCTGCTAATGCTCATGTAGTGCTGCTGAGATGAGGTTCGCTTAGAATATACAAAAATGATTATAAAACAGCTTCAGTGAGCAGAACAAGACACACGCAACAGGTCAGAAAGAAGGCTCATTGCTTAATGAACATACTAAAACTGACACTTAGGGTGTGTCCTCCTCATAGACTAAGCTAATAAATTAACAGATTGTGATATCAAGACATTAAAAGTATATCTGCATTGTTACACTTATGTTCAAAATTCAAGATATATGTTTTTCTACTGCATATGTAAACCTACATATCTGTAATTTAAAGAAGTAGAGAATCCTAGTGAGAAAAGAAAGGTATGTGGATAAGCATTTTTTAATGGTTTGCTAATTTTGTGCCTGCCTGCATTGCTGTACAACTCATGGAGTGATTGTGAGTCCAAATGCATGTCAAAGTTAGCGACTGCTATTGCTGGTTCTACTTGCCTCATGCATGTCAAATTACAAGACAAATTACTTGAATTATGCAGGACGATCAATTACATGATCATCACGTGACTAAACAGTACAGTTTTAATTAACCAAAGTCTTGCAAGCTCACAGTATTTTGACAACCAATTAACATGTTGTCTGACAGTGTCTATACGAATGCTTTTCAGGTATAGAGAGGTCAACTGCAATATCGTTGACATTGCTACTTATTAAATGGCGTTGTGGCAGGCTTGGCAACCCAAATATTGCACCTGTGTGTAGCAAATTTATCAACTACAGTTGACATTGGCGTAGTCAGAAGGATTTGCCTGGGAATAGCACATGAGGTAGTGCAGCTGCAGCTGCAAGTAGCAGCACAATGTGCAAAGTTTGCGGAGGTCAGAACCGGCCAAGGGAAAATGTCCTGGACCCTTCCCAATTGCTAATGCGCTTTCAACATTTTGAGAAGACCGTCCAAAGACAGAAGTGACAGCTAGAAGACTGGGCCCAAATCCTGGCTCTATTCCTGACTTGCGAAGCACAGAGCACTTATCTTGATATCTATGTGCATGCTGCTGAAAACTATCCAGCCCTGAAGAGGGAGATCCTAGGCCATAATCTGTATTCTATAAGTGGGTGTTTGTTCATTTGTATTTATTATTTTTGCTTTGTGCCCTCTCTCACCATAACCTATCATCTATGGGGAGCAGTTTGATCTCCAGTTTTCGACAGATCTCAGTGTTTTAGGGTCCCCGATAATGAAAACATTGATATCTCGATGATGGATATGTGTGTCTGTATGTATCTGTTTGTCATAGTTTCATGAGGATGGTCTAGAGATAAAATGGTTAGACGGAAGAATGCCAAATTTGAAACATAATCCTGTTATGAGATGACAATGTACTGATTTATTTTTGAGCCAAATCATGCAAGAGAAAGAGGCACTCTAGTGGAATTCTCAAATATCATAATTCTGCAGTTAATTATGAATTCTTCTTGTCAATTACTAATATAATAATTTGTTTTATGATCAGAAAGATCAGTATCAGAGTGGTAAATAATTACTGAAATGTTACAGAATAGTTTGGGTAACTTAGATCCTAGGGCGCAAAGCCTACTGACGCTCATGTCTGAATTTTTGTATTTCATTTGTTTATTTATTTATATACTTTTTTATTTCTAATTTATTATTTTTCTTTTGAATTTGTATGGCTTCCTCATTAACAATTTTTGTTTTGATATATGTTTGGTGAGACATGCATGCTATCCAGTGACCTAAGACAAAGACTGGACTTGTTCGGTACTGTGTTTTTTCGGAGAATCTTTGGGCACTTTTGGTTTGACTTTGTGTAGATCGAGCAGCTACTTATGGAGTCCCAAGTGAGGCACATTACCTGCATTGTGAGGGATTGTCAGTTATGGCACTATGGCCGTGTGGCATGAATTCGCGAGGGTGATCTGGCTCACAGGATCCTCATTGTTGAGGACCTGAGTGACTGGACCAGGCCAAAGGGATGCCCACGTAACACCTGGCTGTGGCAAATAAATGGTAATTTTTGGGGTGTAGGACTAGACTAGTCTGCATGGAGGGTTGCCAACCAAGATCCAGAGCTGTTTCGTCATGAGGTGGGTGCAGCAAGAGCTGTACCGGTGCATGCTCTCCAACCTGACCTGACCTGAGAATAGATTTCACATAGCAGAAGAGACAGTTGTAAAGAAAAGCATCTGCTAAGTTTAATGCTAGTATGAAGTTTACAGGAAAGTTGCAGTTTACAAAAAAAAAATACATATTAGCAGGTATGCTTACTTCCTCTTAGCTGTCTATCTTCCTAATTGAAAACTTCTTGTCTACATTTTGTCAATTATTACTAAAACATGAAAAATGTTTCTTTTTTAACAATGTGTTTACATGGATCATTGTAGACACGGAACACACATGAAATGCATGTGTTCCAAATAACGATATAGTATTTATAAAAGGTGTCATTTTGCTTGACTTCTCACTCTATACAACTCCAAGCAACTGACACGCAGGTAAACAGACTTGAGCTGAGAAAACTGTGCGGCAGTGGGGGATGTGATAGCAGACTACTTGCTGCTTATCAACACACGCTGAAAGGTGGGATGGATCTACGAGTTTTTTCATAGGCTCTGGTAATTCTAGTGTTAAGAAATAGTCTTTACTGGAGAATAATTTTTAAAGTCTGCAGTATGTATTGCAGTCACATAAGCAGGCCTTGAGTTTGTCCATGGCTGTCTAACAGGGATCTATAAAAACAGCTGAAAATGTGTGTTTAATGTGCTAAAATTAATTTACCCATCCAAAGAATTAAACAAATGCTACTGTTATTTAGCCTTTATTAGTCTGGTAGTTAGTCTTCACATTACCATATTCTAGGAAAAAAAATGGGTTGGTTCAGTCAATAAAATTGTTTTTGCAGTTGTTTTTGAGCAAGATAACAAATTAGATAGCAGAAATTCTGCAAAGTATATGTAGTGCATTCTTTAAGAAGTCAAATCAGAAAGCAATTTAATTAATGTGTTTTGCCAGAACTTAGGGGCAATTAAAGGTGATATTATATTAGTACCAATTATCTTCATAATTTAAAATATACAGTACAGCTGAACAAATAATTATAAAAGTGTTAGTATTCAGTTTTGACTGCATGCAAGACTATAAATTCTTATAATGCAAAGTAATAAAACTAAATGAATCCCATTGCGATCATCCATCCATCTGTCCATCTATTTTCTAAACCCACTCTTCCAGAAGAGGGTCGCCTTGAAGCTGGAGCCTATCCCAGCAAGCATGCACACGTATACACAAACCTGCATATCTTTGGATTGTGGCAGGAACACTTTAATAACGGTCACTAGCTCCACATAGCTCTATGGATCCCAACTGTAAATGTTTAACATAGAGTAACCAACTGTAAATGTTTAACATAGAGTAACCTAACACCTCCATTGAACAAACACTTCCTATGGATATTTCAGGTGCAGATAAAGAATTTATCATCAACTAACTACACATTCAGATGGTATGGTAGTTCTTAGATAACAGTACGTTACTTAAATAAGTGGAGTAGTATCTAATGTAGTTCTGTTTACACATTGTCTACTGAACTTTGGGCCTGAATTTGTACATGTATATGAATCCCCTTTAGTTTACTTTAGTGCAGATTACCATTCCATTTCAGCTACAGAAAATTTAGCACTGTTTAATGCAGAGCATGTTCAGTATACTCTTCCATGCAGGCACCTTTTTATATAGCATGTGGTGTTACTAAAATGTACAGCAATGTGAAATTAGTTAAATATTGAATTTTACAATTTCAAAACACCTTTTAAAGGCTTACATTCTCAATTTAAGTTGTTTGTGTGATACAGGCAGATGGTGGGAAATAGATACTGTTTAAATTGAGAGATTGTGAATGAGGATTACAAATCTCGATGGGTGCATCAGCGAAATAAATAAATTAATAATATTCTGATGCAAAAAATACACTTCATTGAACTGGGTTACTTTTCTGAGAAAACAATGTAAACGCTTTATATATAGGAAACATGTATAACCTTTAAGCTATATATATTACATTTTACATGAATTATTTTTAAACAGGTGGTGGCACTTGGAATGGGTATGATTCATCAGTGAGACAAGAACCCACACAATTTAAAAAATATATTTTACAGCTCTTACGTATTGTTAAACTACGTCATGGTAGAAGAGGCAAGGGGGAAATAAGCACATTTAATTAATGTCTACCTCTTTTCAGCTTGGTTAATTATCACTAACACCTCCCAAGTTGATACGCAACCTTGGGGTGGTGATAGATGGCCAGCTGTTTTTCAAGTACCATGTTGCTGTGGTCTCTCAGTCTTGCTGATTCATTCTGTACAATATCCGCAATATAATACAGTATCTATCACAACTCCTGGTCCAGGCTCTGGTTTTGTCACAGCTGGACTACTGCAATTCCCTGCTGCCAGGAGCATCAGTATGTGTTATCAAGCTGCTGCAGATAATTCAAAATGCAACAGCATGTCTGGTGGTCAACCAGCCAAGGCAGGCACATGTCACTCCTCTCTTCAGACCACTACACACTTATTAAATTCAAATCCCTTCATGCTTTCCTACAGAGTGGTCAGTGGGTCTGCATGTATATATATGGAGATACTTGTGAGGTCCTGTGCTCTTTCTCGATCATTCAGATCTGCTGATGAACACTGTCTGGTAATGCCACCTCTGTGTTGTATCAAATCTTAGTTCAGACTCTCTTCATGTAAATGTAAATGGATCATCACTTTTTTATCATTTGTTTTCTCTTAAAAGAGACATGTATATGCCAGTGCATTTTCATTATTTGACCTCAGCAGAATTCACTAATTGACTTTTAACTAAAAATCTGTGTCTGCCACTGTGCTATGTGAAAATAGATTAACTGTTTAAAACAATGTTCTCATAATAATGTTAAACTGCCTAATGAGGATGTACACTAGTTAGAGATGAGATGATATGAGATGAGTCTCTTCATCTGAGTACTGTGTGACACATTTTCTTATATCACAGGCAAGAACAGGCTCTCCAGGGCCTTGAAACCACTGTTTGTCACTAGCAGCTACAGTAAATAGGCAACTTCTTCATACTTCATATTCAGGTTGTTAGGCTTCTCTTGATCCCAGTGTAATTCTAACTGTGGGTGCGTTCTTTGGGGATTTTACTTTTATCGTTTGTGGGGAGTAAATTTATTAAATTGTGTTGATTTGCTAGCACTGTCCATTAAAGTTATAAAGATGAAACCTGATTAACAGTAAAGAAAAATAGATTTAATTGTTTATTAGATATGCTGTAGACTTAAAAATCTAACTTACTTTAGGACAGCTTTAAATAGGTACAACACAGTGGCACAAGTGTTAATTGTTACAGTCTCACAGATCCAAGATTCAAAATTCATTTGTCTACCCTGATCACTGCATAGAGTCTGAGCATTTTCCACTCCTGCACTTACATTTTCTCAGAATGATCCATTTCCCTGCTTTAGTTCAATGACACACACATATTAGATCAAGTAGTGACTCTACAGTAAGTTGGTCTGCAAATGAGTGTGTATGTCTTTATGAAGGGTGGATGCATAGTGTTGAGTCCTGCAGAAGTAGACTTCAGCTGCCTGCAGTCCTCTAAAGAAAAAGCAGGTGCAGAACATGGATGGATAAAGAGATAATTTAAAGATGGCCAGCACAACAACTTACATAAACCATCTGAAGCAAAGGAATCAGGCTGCTTCCTAGAAAGATTGCAATTGCCTGTGCTTTGTCATTTTATGTTTCTCGTAAAACTAAATTCAAGACCAGTTTATACTTCTGAATGCCACTGGAGCATCACTTTGGACACCAATGACGGTTTGCTTTGCTACAATGTGCGTTACTAGAGTAGATAAACTTTTTATATTGTGTTCTTTGTATAAATAGCCAGGGAATGTACATGACTGAAGACTACATAAAAGCATCACTTTTTTGGCACTTTATATCCTGAGAGATTTGCCTTTTTAAAATGTCATTCATATTTTATTGACTTGATGTATCTGGCACTACTAAATAACCATTACAAGTACTTTGGCTTTTTTTAGTCTATTGACAAGTTTGTCGTTTTTTGCTTTTATTGCTGCTTTTAATGGTGGTGTTATAGTACATTTTTTTATTTCCATCACCTAAAGTCTAATGTATCTTTTCTTGTAATTATTATCTTTTCATCCTTTTCAGACTCCTGCTGTTGCTCAGTTTCATTAACATGCATTTTTCCTTAGAGTGCCTTCTACCCCCTGCCTTTCCACCATGGCTCCTCTCACACATGGGCCCCCACTGAGTTTGCACCTCAGCCTGTAGGTGTTATAAGATGGGTTTCTTTTAGAATTACTCATCATTAAACTAAAAATGGCCTTTTGTTAAATCAGATGTTACATTGCACAAATAAACAAAACATGCCTTGGCAAAGGAGAAAACGTAAGCTTTGGTGTATTTATTTGTGTTATTATCTTTAAGATAAATGCTGATAAGTACTGAAGCATGAATGTCACAAGGACGATTATAAAATTGTATTTCGGTTTTATCTGATGCACCTGCTCAAGTGCTCATACAGATGCTGTTTAGATGTGTTTATGAAAGAGATTATGCTGAAATTTATATAGCTATCTTTCTATTTTCATTGATTTCAACAAGTCTGCATCACTTCTTTAATGTTCTTGAAAATTATTTACTTGACAGATGAAATGTTCAAACTTTTGAAAGGTCATAAGCTGCATTAATTAAGAGAGTAGGTCATACTCTGCATTAATTAGCCAAGTAAACATCTGTGTTTAATGAAATAGTAAAAAGGTCTTCTATCTCCAGAAATGCTTTTGAAGTGGGGTTAATAAATACTTTAAAATCTACTGTGGAAAACAAATCTCTTTATGTTTGACAAATCTAAAGGTTACAAGGGATATTTTACTTGCAAGACAGTTTCCAGCGATTGCAAATCTTTGAAGACTGTTGAAATCAAACGCGTTCCTTTTCCTTCTTTAAATGCCGATTTCTGGTAGGAACTAAAACTCCTAATTGGCACTTAATGTCCCATTCTGAACAGAAGTGTAAAGTTCATATGGAAGACTAACACACCAATCGACACCAGCAACATTCTGAAAAGCACTTTTACCTCTACAGACAGGAACACTTGCTATGAATGCAGTTTTAATTACTGAGAAAAAGAGTTTTAATCATCCGTGTCAACTTTTACACTGCAGAGAATAGGTGTCTTTCCATAATTTGCAAGGGTGATGAGCACTTCTTTGTATTTAGTGTCCTGTCAGGTCATTTGGATGAAATGTCTTCAGCCAAATCAAAAAACTAATTAATTCATGATGGAATCTCTTAGTGCAATGGGATTACTGCAGTATCGAGATTAAAACAGCAAGGAATATTTGTCACAGCCATTAAAAGAATAATGGTTTGTGAGAGATGGTATTCAACTCTGTGATAAAAATACAAAATAATTATTAAAGTGTACAATCTGAATTAACATCTCTAAGAGCCAATCTTAGAATGTTTAATGTCACTGTTAAAATTCACATAAGTGTTTGCTTAATTTGAACAGAATATCAGTTTCACATAGTTACTTAGATAATAGCATAATCTTTAAACCCCTGTAAGCTACCATGTTATAGAACTTTCTTAGCTCTTTTTGTAATAACAAAGAGGTAATTAGCCAGTTAGTAAGTAGTCTCTCTACTAGAAGTATGGACTGTTAAATTAGCTTACAATTAGATAATGGCATACAGTTTTCTGACCATTTTCTTAATGTCATGTCTGCATATTTGACATATACTGTAAACATATGACTGTTTGTTTTAAGAGATATCTCAAAAACATAAGATATATAAGCCTTGAGCAAAAAATCTTAAACAAGAACTTTTCTTTTGTATTAATAATTTTTCTCTTTGTTTATATATTTTTTTGTTTTGGATTGTATTTAAAACAAAAACCCTTTAACTGTTGATTTATTTGCAGTCACACTCATTACCTGAATTCTATGAGAAAAGAGAAGCTGCAGAATTTTTGAAAACCAGGCAAACGTATCTACAACATCCATGAAGATAAGATGCCTATGACCAAATAAATGATCCAGCCTGCTTAAATAAAACCTATGTATGAGCTGCAAGAAAACTTGCAGTAGTTGTCGTGTCAGCAAATATCGCCAACTTAAAAGACAAAATATTAACACAGTTTTCTTGAAACAATTTGGTGCAATTCAGGCATTAAGAGACAGTGTGTCACATTGGATAGAGAGCTGGGCTAGACACCTTATATTACAATGACATAACTCTACTGCAGTCTCATTGTGTTGCCTATGGAATTTGCTAAAACTATGAACAACTTTCTGTGCTACATTTGTCATTCCGTGATAATGTCGTGCTTAACAACTTCCACTTGTTGCTGACAGTACCAAATAAAAAGGTGGTATTAACTTTGAATAAGGGCAATTCAGCTTTATGTAAAATAAACATCTCACAATAGATGCACAATATAAAAGGTATAGCCAATTTGACCTGCATGTTGTATCACACATCATCCTTGGTGCAGTTTTACTTTAGATGGCCAAGTATTAATGGTTTATTAAGGAGGCACACACTTGCAGGGTAAACTGTTTTTTAATTTTTTTTTTAATGTACTTTTTTTGTTTTATTTTATAATCTGCCATTGCCAAGTGCTATATATTGCGTGTTGGTTTTCTATATGATTTCTGGTGCCACACGTTTGACAACCATCTTTTGGCCTTTTACATTGTGAACTTGCAGAGTTTCACTCTGCATGACAAACTTCTGTTTGCTCTCGTCTCTATTGTTTATGCACTCTTGAGCATATTTACTGTGAGTTGAAAATACCATGGGCTTTATTTGTTTAGGTGCCAACTTTTTCTTTTTTTCTAATTCAATACCTGTACTTGATTTATTATTGACATGTGTGGTGTTTATAATGTCTCAGTGTATGTGTGGGCCTGTTGGGGTAGTAAGGTGAGGATGGGGCACTTGTGAGTTTGGACACCCTAGGGCCAATTGAGGTCTTAATATGGCCTTGACACACAAACACATACACACAAGGGCCAATTTAGCATTAAAATATCTGTTATAAAGGCATTATAGAACATTTGGTGAGATTTCTGCTTTGACAATTTTGCAACAATATACAATTGGCTGCCATCTTTGCCTTACCATAAATATGAGTTACGTATTTATACTCCAGTGTTATATTTGATTTAAAGCACTCTCAAGATGCACAGTCCAAATTAGCATCAATGCTGGAGCCTAAACAGTGCAACAATGTCACCTACACAAGTCTGTCTGACTGGGTGATGTTTTCACGACATGTTATTGAGCATTTTGAATTTTAGTGAGCTGTTTATTTACAAATGTGAAAAGTCTGAATTAGTGTAAGTCACCCTAATTTGATTTACTTCATTAAACAATAATATTTGAAAAATTAAAATGTGTGCTGGGCGGCATGTTGGAGCAGTGGGTATCACTGCTGCCTCACAGTTAGGAGACCCTGGTTTGCTTCTCGGGTCCTCCCTGCATGGAGTTTGCATGTTCTCCCCGTGTCTGTGCGGGTTTCCTCCGGGTGCTCTGGTTTCCTCCCACAGTCCAAAGACATGAAGGTTAGGTGCATTGGCGATCCTAAATTGTCCTTGGTGTGTGGGTGTGTATGTCTACCCTGTGGTGGGCTGGCGCCCTGCCAGGGGTTTGTTTCCTGCCTTGCGCCCTGTATTGGCTGGGATTGGCTCCAGCAGACCCCTGTGACCCTGTAGTTAGGATATAGCAGGTTGGATAATGGATGGATAAAAATGTGTGCTTCAGTTTAAATATTAAAATCTACATATTCTCGATTGCAATAGAAATTTGTCATTTTCCACCATCTAGATATAGATCCACAGAGGGCTAGTTCCCTAGTAAAGAATCAAAAAACAAAACTAACATCATTTTCATAATTACTGACAATGAAATAGTGTAAAATGAAATCCTATATGCATATGTTTCACATTTGCCATTTTTGACTTTCTGTTAGAGGGCTACGATCACTGGTAAAGAATCAAATTACAAAAATGTCATGTTAATAATCAGTCAGTCATTATCCAATCCGCTATATCCTAACACAGAGTCACGGGGGAACACTCTAGTGGAACCCTCAAATACCATAATTCTGCAATTAATTTTTTCATTTTTCTCGTCAATTGGCTGCTGGAGTCAATCCCAGCCAACACAGGGCACAAAGCAAGAACAAATCCCCGGGCAGGGCACCAACCCACTGTAGGGCACACGCACACACACTCCCACACACCAAGCACACACTAGGGACAATTTAGGATCGCCAATTCATCTAACCTGCATGTCTTTGGATCAGTACCGTCAAAATAGTATAGAACGACACTCCACATGCTTATATTAATGAACCCTATTTTTTCCGAAGTTTTGTGAAAAAGAGTGACCCCTTGTATCCCACATCTAAGGGATAACAACTGGGGTAGGTTAATGTGGCATGCACAGCTTCAAGTCCTTCTGATCATTTTGCTCAGGACACCTATTGGTTTACCCTTTATCAAAAGCTGTAATTTTATGGTACAAATATGGCCCAGAAATTAGGGTTTTCAGCCATAGAGGGCCAAAAGAAGGGAAGAACCCCAAAAAGCTCAACGTCTTACAAAAGCAGACATCAAGACATGTCGAACCACATATCATATGCGTGAGTTTTTTTGTACCGGTTAGTTAGGAGCCACCGGCAAACAGAAACTGAAGTGATTTGAAAACATTCATAAGAAATTCATATGAACACAAAATTAAAGTAGAACAGAACCTTCCTATTGCTTTAAAAATTATTGGAAATAATGATTCTTATACTTACTTTAGCTAATTTTACTTTACCAACCTTTTATCTTACTTTACTTAACTTTCCTTACATTTTCATTCACTAGTGTAAAATATATAGTATAGACAAAATACTCATATAATGGATTTATATATCAAGTGGGAAAACCTTTCTAAGTACTGTAGTTTTTTTCAGAATTGACATGTGGTCACCACTGCTTATACAACATCTTATGGCAGTTCAGATCTAAAAACTGATGCCAGAAGGAAAGGAGTCAGAAGCAGGATGGACATGAAATTGTAAGAGACAGCTGGCAGCTCAACCCGGCCAGGACACTCTTGAAATGAAAGGATGGGAGAAGGCTGCTTTTCTAGGGCACTGCCTACCCCAAGATGCTAGATGGCAGCTTCCCTGCACTGCAGCGGTGCCCCGGATTCCCACAGGGCACTGTGGGACATGGAGCTCGGTAACACAGCCCTGCTGGGTATCGTGGGTGCCTCCAGGGGATGCTGCAGGAAGATCGTGGGAGACTAGGTTCTCACCTAGCCCAGAAGTACTAGCGGATCACCAGGGCGGAAACCACAAAGTACTTCCAGGCTGATTAAAAACTTGAATTCTCTGCCTGACCCGGAAGTGCTTCTGCTCTTCCATCCATGTGACCTGCCAGCACTTGGGTCAAGAACTATATAAAGGACACCCAGCAGACGAGGCAGAGTCGGGTGGAGGTGGACAAAGCTTGCTGGGAGGTGTGGAGGATAAAATAGAGAGAGACAGAGAGAGAAAATTGTAATTATTGTATTTACTTGTGTTATTGTGGCTGTGGTGCTTGGAGGGCACTGTTAAAAAAAGAAAGAAATTAAAAATCTTCTTAGTGCTTTACTCTGTGTCCTGCGTGTCTGTCTGTTGGGTTTAAAGGGCAACAGTGACCCCTAGCGTCCACAATATCAATGATCTTCTTCCTGTGACATATCCATTCTAAAAAGCTGACAGAAAAAATGGGTATGAGGTTGTGCAAAATACATTTCCTGCAACCATTCACACACATAATCAATCCCTGTAAGAAACTCATCAAGCTTGTGTGTATGAAACTAAACTTAAATCATTTTTTTTATTATTGCTGGTTATCAAAAAAGCAGCTTCTATAGGAAGAAAAAGGTGAATTGAGAGAATTTTCTCTTCTACCAAAATAGCATTTTAAAGTTATATTCCACTTAAAGATTGCGTCAGTCAAAATATAAAGTAAAATAAATAAAGGAAATTACCCAGTAACTTCACTACCTCTCTCAATCTCCATTAGATTGTTTGGGAAATGTATGTAAATTTAAATCTTCAGGTTTTTCCACAAATTTTTATCGGGTTAAGTCTGGGCTTTAGCTGAGACATTCAAGGACAGTCAGAGGCTTATATTTTCTGAATCCACTGTGTATATATCCTTATATATAATTTGATACTATCCGTATGTATGGTGTTCGCATCAATACCTCGACTCAATACAAGTTAGAACCATGCAATGGGACTCTGCCTCTGTAATTAGAACATAACTTGGCAAACACGGACGCAGTATTGCATGACTGGCTAAGAATGTTCGAATGCTTCAGTGACGCCGCTGGACGGCTGAGTATAGTAAGTCTTAGTTGGTTTCGAGCAGATAACAGTAAGTTTGGTTGGTTTTTGGAATGTTGGTTTGGTGGGGCGTACTTTCCAGGACTAACATCATCGACTGAGTTAAACCATTCGACAGCTTGGGAACTGTATGTAATTTAGAACGATTAGAGACGTAAAATACAGTTTGTTTTGAAAATTTGTTTGCCAGAAAAAATCAAATGAGGTGCGCCGAAGAGCTGAGTTCACATCTAGCAGCCCCGTTTAAACAGGAAGCTCTTCATTACATTGGCTGAAAAGGTCTATTTTAAGCACAAATCAGTGCCATGATGACAAAATCATTTCAAGGACTTAAAAAAAACAAATAATTCTTTGCAGAAAAAGTATGGATTTCACAAACGTAGAATTTGTAGCCCGATTCGATTGGGCTCCCAGTCGCTATTATATATATATTGTAGCCCTGTGCAGTGTGAGACAGTGCTATACAAATAGACTTATGTTTATTTAAGTTGCTGTTATAATTAGATTGCTATCCTTAGAAGGACTGTGCCACACTAGGATGGTGACACTGTGACTTCAGTGGGTTAAAAATTTTATGGATTCCACCAGAATTTACAATAGGCATCTCTTGTAGTGTTCTAGTTTACTGTCCACAAATGTGTATAAATATGGGGAAACTGTCTGAAGGAAGGAGGAAGAAACAACAGAGGGAAAGATAGTTTGATAATAGAAGAAAAAAGGATACCAGCTTTAAAAACAGAGTTAGGAAGTAAGACAAGAGTGAATACTGAGAGCCGGACTTGACAGGATGCCAGTCATTACTGGGCACACAGTTATACTAACCTGTGTGTCTTTGGGATTTATGAGGAAAAATGAACTACCAGGAGAAAATCCCATTTAGACAAAGGCACTGTGTAAATTCTACACAGGCGATGACCGGGGCAGGATTGAAATTCACTTACCTAGTAATGTGAGAAAGCGCTGATAAACCAGTGTGTCAATATTGCAGAAGCATTCTAAAACAGGCTATATACTAGGCAGAAAGGCTAGATGTGATAACTGACTACTCTCTTTGGTTTCCTCTGCCAGTAGCAAATGACGAACACACTAAAAGTTGGATCCAGTTAAAAGTTAACCAAGAGATGTCACGAAGACGTGAAGGGCCTGTTTACTTTTATATAATATTCTCATCCTACGGGCAGTTTGCAGAAGGAATTACATATACATATAAAATTACAATATTTTTAGAATGTATAAAGAGCAATTGCTTTTCCATTTTGCAATTGCTCAGTTAATGTTAATACTTCTTACAACACATATTTGAAAAAAACAAATCTGTCCTTACAACAAGCTTTTGCACTTCCAGGGCTCCGACCCCATGCTAAAAACACTTTCTTTATATCAGCAAGCTTGCTCTCAGACCTCCAAGAGGGGCCTTCTCCTCCACAATCACTGAAAAAAATGGAATATTAGCATACTTCAGATGTTGGAAAAGACTAAAACAATATTCAATCCAATTCCGTCCAAGTCTGCTGTGCCAGTGAGGCTACTGAGGCTTGATAAAAGAAGCGACAAGTGACACTGTCCTAAAATGAACATAATATGCCATGCAATGACAATTAAGTAACATCTAAAAAATCATGAAAATTGTGAATTTGAACTTTTTCCTTATCTTTTTGTGGAACTGCATGACACCATCTTCATGATATGCTGTGTGTTTCTGAAGGTATTTTTATTCCTGCTTGTGCCTTCCTTTGCCTTTTGCTTTCCAGTTACCCATTATTTTTATTTTAAGCACAGTCTGTTTACTTCAAAATTTACTATAGATTTATTTTTTATCTTAATTTATAATATTTTATTACTTTTGTGTATGGGTGGATCAGTGGTAGCGCTGCTGCCTCACAGTAAGAAGGCCTGGGTTCGCTTCCCGGGTCCTCCCTGCGTAGAGTTTGCATGTTCTCCCTGTGTCTGCGTGGGTTTCCTCCGGGTGCTCCGGTTTCCTCCTACAGTCCAAAGTCATGCAGGTTAGGTACATTGGCGATCCTAAATTGTCCCTAGTGTGTGCTTGGTGTATGGGTGTCTGTGTGTGTGCCCCTGTGATTGGTTGGCGCTCTGTCTGTGGTTTTTTCCTGCCTTGAGCCCTGTTTTGGCTGGGATTGGCTCCAGCACACCCTCGTGACCCTGTGTTAGGATATAGCAGGTTGGATAATGACTGACTGACTTTTGTGTTTTGCTTATGCAGATATACTGAGTTTACTGAAAAACCTTAACAAAAATCATCTTTTTCTGAAAAATAACATTTTAAACTTTATTTTAGAATGCAAAATGTTTCAATATAGACTTAATATGTTTGTAAAATGTTGTCAGTGTTTTCTAAAGTAATTGAGCATTTTTTCAATTTGGCTAGAATATATACATATATAATATAATTTTACAATAGAACTCCTCAATTTGTTTTAAAATGAAGAAAATACTTTTTTTTTTTTTTTTTTTACTTTTTTCAACAGCCCATAAATGTGCATGTTTAAGTAATTGGTAATATTAAATAAAAGGTGTTAAACTCAGGTCATGCAGGGCCACATCGGTTGAAGGTTTTTGCACTAACCTGGTTTGTAGCTGTATTTTGGGGTAGTAGTTGTTATTGGAGATACCATATTATCCCAGAAATCAAAAAGGAAAGGGGATTTTATGTGTCCTATATTGTTTTATACAGTATATTTAAATTGCTTTTTTATATTTACTATTTTCCTGGCAAAAGATTTTATAATTACAATGATAGAATGATTATCCATATAAGGAAAAACCACTAAACTACTTATACAGATGTCTGTATTATTAGTGCATGTCAAACTATAAGTGGCATTAAAAAATAAGATAGATGACTCATAAACAATTGCATATTATATCAGAACCAGTCAAAAATGTTACATTAGCTATAATCACTAATTACTATTTTAAAATTTACAAGATCAGGATAATAAAATGTTTTTTCGCTCCTTTACTGATATTTCTCTTTCTAAAGGCTCTATTTTGCTCTGAGCAATTTGCAGTCGGCAATTCACATAGCAAGCATATGAGCAGGCTGTGAAAAGTGTTAGGGAAAATCCTTTGTAAATACAGTAAAGAATAGTCAAGAGTAGTGTTGATCAATTAAATTTGGCAAAGACTTTTTGCAGCACATATGCTGCATTCTCCAGTGACCTCATTTGCTAAAACTTTTTCCTGGAAATATGCCCTGCAGCCAGCTTAAATGAGCATTTTTTTCCCAGTGGCCCATGATGATATGTGGAGCCAGTTTTACATCACAGAGCTGTAGGAGCCATGTTCAGAAATTTGGTGCAAGTCTACTGTAAGTATAAGCCACCTCACATTTTATGTTGCCGCCCAACATGTATTCCAGCTGGGTTTGCACCCCAGATGTTTTTATAAAAGAAAAATAAAACAACATATTAGGAATAAACTAGCTGACCAGAATGAGAATATTATGAATAATGCCACAGAATATACATAAGCTCACATATGCTGGCCGAATGAATGTGTAATTTGCCATGTGCCACAGCTGCAAGTCAAAACAGCCCTTAGTAGAATCTCTGCAAAAATTTTGTTCTCCCTGAAAACTCTACTATTCTTTACATCCACAAGGAACATCTAATGCCCTTATCACCATGCCAATTATCCACCAATAACTGATTTTGCTTTACAAATATGTCAATTTTCGGCACTCAGTTGGCACTCACCAATCCCCACATTCAGCCAGCCGAAGCCATTTTCCAACCACAATTTTCAAGTCTGCTTTGAAGATTTCATCTAGCAAATAGTTGCAAGGAATTATATAGGTAATGGTATATTTTGTTTTGAAATATGTACATTTCATGTGTGTTCTGTATCTACAACGATCTGTGTAAATGTAGTACGACATAAAAAATGCAAGGCAAGAAAAGTTGTACACATAGCTAAAACAGAAAATGCATTCATGTTATATTAATAATGACTTAATGTGGACATGCAGTGTAGAATGTGTAATACGTTACTGTTGACCACAAATCTTAACAATAATATACAGTTTAGTTGATTATTTAACAAATTCTAAACAATACAGTACAGTCATGGCCAAAAGTTTTCAGAATGACATATGTATTGGTTTTCACAAATTTTGACTCTGTAAAGGAATACTCCAAACAAAAACCTTTTTTTTTCAATATGTTACTTACCCCATGTATTCTGTAGTGGTGACATTTAAAAAATACATTTTAATGTCATGTTTTTTTGGGGAAGAATGTCTTGAATTTTCAAAGTCAATGGCACCCAATGGTGACTAATTCTTGATGCCCATGAAAAAAAGAACAAATTCTCACATAACACATTTTGTATTAACCACATGTCCTACATCCATTTGTATGGTCAAAATTTGGGCATTTTTTTCACAAATATTATTAACAGTTACATCATGGAAAGGTGGTGTTCATATTAAACAGGAAAGATGTCATTCCCACAATGCTGAACTGAAGATCTGCCTCTCCCCCAATTCATTGTTCAGATCTGCCTCTCCCCCAATTCATTGTTCGACAGTCCTGTCTAATTCATTGTGTGAATGACATCTTTCCTGCTTTTACTACTCACAAAACATTTAATTACTATTTAATTATTGATGATGGGTCCACGAATTGTAAACCCACAAATCGCAAGGAATGACCATAATAATAATGAAAGATTTACTACTGTTTTCAAGGCACTTCTTTCTTCTTGATGCACAGATACTTTGGAAACAAGAATGATGTTGTAGCCGCACCTGGAGTCATGATAGATAGATAGATAGATAGATAGATAGATAGATAGATAGATAGATAGATAGATAGATAGATAGATAGATAGATAGATAGATAGATAGATAGATAGATTATTTGTTCCCAGGAACTGAAAACTGGCTGTCATGGTGAGGCATTATATAGATGTATTGCTGTCATTAGAAAAGGAACCCCAGTAGCGTTTCTTGGCACACTTCTGTTGAATAATTCATTGGCTAAAAGTACTCATGTTAGTGTGACAGAGAGAGGATGTGTAGCATTGTTTGTAATGGCACTCTGAGGTTGGGAGCTTGTGCTGATAGTGCATTACTACACCCACCACATGCTGAAACACCAGGATTGGAACCCAAGTGTGAGGTTTTTTTTACAGTGAAGTGCCAATCCTGCCAGCAACCCACAAGTTTTCGCTATAAGTTGGAGGACCTGCTCACAGGGCTGGATGCGGATTAAGTTCATAACCAGGATGAAGCAATTGCAGCTGAAAGGCCCAATGGAGTAGAGTCACTTCTGACATTTACAGGATTCGAACCAGCAACCTTTCGATTGCTGACGCAGATTGCCTAGCCTCAGATACACCACTCCACCTAGAAACTCAGCTAGTTACTCAGCTTTGCTACAACTTCAAGGGGGTCCAAAGTGGTTCCTATAACTGAGCTGTGGGGAGTTGATGAGGTAATTGGGGTGAGTCGCACCCGCACTTGTGGGTGCGATCATTCCCAATTGCTTCATCGGTTTCCTGCGGCATGTTATTAAGGTGTGTGGTGTTATGGGTCCACAGCTCACTAGGCAAAGGCCATTTTTTTTTAAAAATAAATAATCACCGTTCTCGCGGCGGTTTAGCGAGGGGGCGTTGGGCCGTAGCAGGCCGCGGGACAATCCGCAGTGTGGGCGTTTCTCACTGAGTGCACAGGTGAGGGACTGCCCACATTCGTGATTGCTCCCGTGGCTAATTTGCTATGGCCCCTTGCATTATAAAAAAGAAGTGCGAGTCAGATCAGGGAGGAAAGAAAGCAAAAGAGAGGTTACAGGGAGCGAGGAAGCAGGCGGTGCAGGAGAGACAGACACGCGGTGCGTGTGTGTGGTGAGCACGCGTACGAGCGCTTGAGGGCAGCTGCGAGGAAGCTAGGTGTTAGGCCGACACCCAGATGTTGGAGTTGTTGTTGCTCCCGCTGAGCGACCAGGTAGCGGGAGTGACCAGGTGAAAGCGACAAGCCGCGTAAGGCCGAGATGGCAGTGGAAGTCGGGAGGCTTGGTGGTGGAGTCCCCAACGTGGGCGACCTGTCCGTTGGTGGAAATCAAGTCTCGGGGACTGGGATGAGTGCCAGACCGGAGCCAGGGATCGGGAGGTCTCCAGTCTCGTGTGTGTGAGAGAAGAGGGCAGCTGCAGAGAGCGTCTCACCTGCTGCAAAGCCCAATTGGGAGAAGCAGGTGAGACGCTAACGTAGAAGAGCACCAGACTTCTTGTTGTTTG
The DNA here is from genome assembly GCA_026402145.1 of Polypterus bichir lapradei. Lineage (NCBI taxonomy): Eukaryota > Metazoa > Chordata > Cladistia > Polypteriformes > Polypteridae > Polypterus > Polypterus bichir. The sequence goes on from JANRMT010062833.1 coordinate 8,069,984, forward strand.
TTTTTTTTTTTAAAAGACTGCTTCCTGTTGAACATTTTACCTCTGGTTTTAAGGATTGTTTTTTTTGTCTATTTTTACCTCCGCATTCCTTTTTATGGATTATTTATTGAACTTTGGAGCACTGCACTTTATTTATTTGAACACTGTTTTGATTGTTTTTAATAAAAGCACTTTTGCACTTTTTTTAACCATCCCCATGCTCAGTTGTTATTGCCTACACTGACTAGCTCACTTGGTAACATTATCGACGGTGTTGGGGTAAGGCTCCCAAACAGCAATGGGAGCGTGGAGCCAGAACCCGTATCGTCACAAGGTGCTGCACCCACGGAGACGTATATGTACGGGATGGGAGAAAGATATGACAGAACGCAAAAGAAGATGAAGGTTAAAAGACGTGAAAGGCAGTCAAGGGCAGACTATCCAGACACCTGCATGGAGAAGGCAGGACGAGCTGGGGCTCCGTGATGGAGCGCAGGCTGAGGCGCTCCAGGGGCTGGTTCACCCGACTGGATAATCGTGTAGGGTGCGGCGAGCAGTACGAGGGGTGACCGTGTGTGCACGAAGGAAGACAGGAGGTGTGCCGACCTCAGATGGTCTGGCAGCACAGTGTGGAGGCAGCCAGCTGAAAGGAGTTCATGGCTGCTGAGTCTCCGCCAATTCCTTGAGGGATGGGTGAGCCAGGGAGACAGAAGGAGGTGGGCCGAGATTGTATGAAGAGAGAGACTGCATTTTTAACCTCTGTTTTAGCGGATTTATTTATTATGGATTTTATCACCACTTTTCACTGGTTTTATTGATTTATTTGTGCACTGTATTTTTTTGAGAACACTGCACTGTGGACACTTTTGGTTTTACTTTTGACTGTTTTTAATAAAAGCACTCGAACACTTTCCACCATCCCTTGGTTTCAATGAGATTTGTCCTCATTTGTCAGCTCATCTCGGTCATAATTATCGACGGTGTTGGTTCAACAGACTCCCATGTGGGAAGAGGGAGTCTGGTGGGGACTGGCATCATCATAAGCCAGTCCTTTTAATTAGCAAGTTGATTCAGTGTGCCTATCTTAAAGTGATGTTACCAGCCCAGAATACCACAGTGTAGAAAATTGCACTGGACGTAGAGGGTCTTTGGTGCGGTGAAACTCAGTAACCAGTTCCTTGGTTTTGTTGATATTAAAATTACTTCAATCATTGGAAGGAGTCAGTGCCAATGTGTATGCCAAAGATTGGAACTCTGAGAGAGCAATGATATATTTTTTTACTTATTGCTAGTCTGTATCCATTTATTGTATCTTGTTTGTGGTTTTCTTTCTGTTTGCACCTTTTGTTGTTTGAGGTACAGTGGCACAGTCATTAGCACTGCTGCCTCATAGCTCAGGTCATAATAATCGGTCCAGCATAGTTAGCAAATCCTTTCCTAGCCCTTATGGGTATTTAAATGACTAATGTGCCATTATAATAAAATCAGTTCAGCAAAGTTCCTAAACATTTCTCTGATTTCAACAATTTCAGAGTGAAATGAACTCCACAGGTTTTGCAGCTCGTGTCAAGAGTCATCATTAGTAACTGAAACCAAGATGGATGTCATTTATTACATCTGGCCTGATGAAGCATTACAGTGTGTGAACAGCAGAGTTTTCCATGGCAAGACTGCCTAATGTATCAAAGCAAGAACTTTTATGATTTAGGTTCATTTACATAACATATTCAAAAGTAACTTCAGTTTACACTAATCAGAGAACAGATAAATGGTACAATCTTAATACAGTTACAATATGTAAAGCTCCCAAAATAGTTAAACAGATGAAAAGTCTTTGGCAAATATCTGGTTCACTGAATAGGACTTTGCTGGGATTTTGCCAACCAAACAGACTACAAAATAACATGACGTAACACAAATAGGTCTTCTTATATGTAAAATATATAAAAGTGCTTATTTGTCATTATGTCAATATTCCCTTGTTAACAGGGCACAAATTTTACAGAATATCTTTTTTTAACAGGCAGGCACTGTTTGAAGCACTTTATAAATTCATACAGTAAGTTTTTTCCTTTGGAGAAGAAATTGACTGTACTGGAAGATTTGAGGTGTTTGAAGATTTGTGGCAGCATCAGTAACCACTATAAAACTGTATTTTGCCATTTCCTTGGGTATAAAGAGTGCTATATAAGATAATGTACACATTTCTGTTTAATAGAAAGCTTGAGCTATTTTTCACTTTTATATAATTTGCATTGTATTACATTTGGAATGCTTTTTTTCGAATAATAAGACACTTCACACCTGATATTACAGTCTCCAGAAATTACCTCTTAGGTAAAGTGAAGTCAACAGACAGATGGGTGAATATTGCTCCCATTAACTGCCAGTGCAATTTTTACATCCAACAGACTTCAGACACTCCTGCCAAGACCTGTAGGGCACCTTGCCAGTCACTCAGGTCACTGTGGTCTAGTGAGTCAAAGAAATGATTGCTGACTTATCATCCATAAACATTGCCCACTCAATTCATTACTGCCCTCTGGGTCTCATACCTTAATTTAACAAAAAGTGAAGACAGGAGTCAAAGCAGTGATTTTCTGACAGCATGACACGCCTTTGTAGCTTTGTACAATGTCAGATTTTACTGAAGATTTCTTTTTTCTGATTCTGTTATTCATTAGCTTTGGAAACATATTTTGAAAATGAACTATCAAAACCTACTTCATACATAAACTGTGAGTAGCTATGAAAGACTCACCTAATATAACAAATATATAGAAAATACATGTTTTATTTAATTTTGACAGTTAGTCAAAAACACTTTTTTTTGCTTTAAATATTCACTCACTAGGAATTAGCCTCCAAAACCTCCAAAGGAAAAGATGCATTCATATTATAATACTGACAAGTTCTGTGGCAAGTTCATACTGGTATTTACTCAGAGGTGAGAAAACAGTGCAAGTAGAGGCACTGTATTAAGCCTAGAGACTGCAGGGACAGTGATTAAGAAAGTAGATATTTCAGAAACTTCGCAGAGAGGTTGTAGTGAATAGATAGACCTTACTTACATCTTATTGCCTCTTGCCTTAGCAAAATATCTGGGCACAGCTCATTTCTCTGGTGTATTTCTGGAGTAGGTGAATACAATCTTTGCCAGGTCTTTAGTGTGAAAACCACAGTCTCTTACAGCATTACCACCCAGGCTTATGTTGCCGCAATTTAAGTGACCAGACATCCTGCATTTCCTAGGACAGTCTCATGAATCAGCCAGATTTTGGAGCCCCAGCTGCTTCTTAAAAATGTTTACTTGTCCCATATTTTAGCTGTGACGATTTTCCCAGTGCCATAAATTAGACATTGCACTATATGTGTGCACAATATTTAGGAACATCATCGGCACACTACTGTATGTTTATTCACCAACCACATCAGTTCTATTGAAAATAGATGGAAAATCTGAGCAATCGCGTGTTTTTTTGATTTTGAAGCTAACTAGCTGGGAACAATGCTATTCCTACTTTAGAAAAACTCAATTTTGCTAGCTTGCACTCTATAAAAAACTTCTTCAGCTGAAAAATACAGCCTGCAGTTAACACCTTCATAAAATAAAATAATATTATTAAAAGTATTTTTCTGTAAATTATAGCATAACTGTCAGTGACACTGTCAGCATAATAAGCACTTAGGTGACAACATGGAAAAGACAGAAAATGGAAAAGAAATGTTTTAATAATGAAATAAAATTGTAGTGAGGAGACAGGCGTGTATAGAAATAACCAAAATAAACCACCAAAATATCCTAACTACAGGGTCACGGGGACACTAAAACCCAAAACCAATATATCATAGCCAAAATAAAAATTGCAAAAGTCCTAAAAATAGCTCAGTTACTTTAGTTTCTCTACACTCTTAAAAATAACGTTGCCATAGCAGTTCTTCAGATCAATGCCATAGGGGAAACATTTTTGGTTCCAAAAAGCCCCATCCATATTAAAATTCCAGGAAGAACCTTTATTTATTTAAATCAGTGGCTCCATTCAAAAAACATCCATGAACAAATGATGACGGATTTATGAAGTAATGACGGGTCATGATTTTAAAAGAACTGTCCCTAAATAAGTATGGCTAAATCCAGGTTTTCTTAATCTGTTATTATCCTGCTAGGTAGCCTGCCATACATTAAGGATTGCAGTTTTTTCCCTACATATTAAGAAGTTTTTTAAAACTTAAAAAACCTATTCATATGTAAACATGCCTTCCCAAAATGAAATGGTGCTTTGTCAAGCAATGGCTCTATGAGAACCGATACAACCCAGTAAAGAACCATAAAGTGCCGTTAAAGAACCATTATTTTTAAGAGTGTGAGACACTGTTTGCATTTCTTTATTCCAGTACTTGGATGCATGCAATTTGGTGCCGTCATAGTATATAGGCAGGGGCATGCTAATACAGTGTGTTACGTGATCTCTATGCCTTTTTTGTTGGCAAGTTTACTGTTTGTTGTTGTCTGCAATGTGCAATAGTAAAATAACCAAGAAGAGGGAGTAGCTGTCAAGGGCCTCCTTCTAGTTCTTATTTGGCTGACACCTTTATGTTGGGCATGTTATAACATCTGAGATACAATTGATTACATTTCTTTTGTTTTCCAGTTGGAGATCAGGTAAGTGAAATTAATATTTCATGGCCACATGGCAGTAGCCACACTTGAAACCGCAGCCTCAGGATTTTAAGCCTTGACCACTATGCCATACTGCCTGCCTAGTTTTACAATTGTTGTATGTCTGGACAGTGTTAAACAATCAAAATATCAGCATCTGGAAATTTGAAAATATTTTTAAAAAATTATTAATCATTATAACCCATTCAACCTCAAAAAAGTCTAAGTGGAACCTCAGTTTACGACCATAATTCGTTCCAAAACTCTGGTTGTAAACCGATTTGGTCGTGAACCGAAGCAATTTCCACCATAGGATTGTATGTAAATACAATTAATCCGTTCCAGACCGTATGAACTGTATGTAAATATATATTTTTTTAGTTTTTAAGCACAAATATAGTTAATTATAACATAGAATGCACAGCATAATAGTAAACTAAATGTAAAAACATTGAATAACACAGAGAAAACCTTCAAAAGCAGAGAAAACTAACACTGCAATAGTTTGCGCTATAGTGCTATGAACCGCTCGCTAAAAACATTGAAAAACATTTTTTTAATGAGTTTTAAGCACAGGGAAAAAAGTGAACATTTGAAAAATCCGTAATTTGATAAACCACAAAGAAAAGTAACATTGCCACAATGCATGCTATGAACCGATCGCTGTAAACAGAACTGAAAACAAAAACAAGCCTTTTCTACCTTATACGTCCAGCCTTCCTTCTCTCGCTCGCTCGCGCTCTCTTTCTTTCGTGTGTGCGTGTGTCTCTTTCGCAAAGCCTGGAGTGCCTGTGTGTGTGCCTCTGTTTCGCACACCTGTGTGTGTGTGCCTCTGTCTCGCGCTCCTGTGTGTGTGTCTGTGCCTCTGTCTCGCGCTCCTCTGTGTGTGTGTGTCTCTCTCGCATGCCTCTGTGTGTGTGTGTGTCTCTCACTCGCGCCTGTGTGTGTGTCGCGTTCTCTCTCTCTCTCTCTCTCTCTTGCTCGCTCGATCGCTGCACAGGAAATGCACAGGGAGAGACTGAACATGTACAAACCTAAAGGGAAACTGGCTTGTTCGTATACCGAGTATGTGGTTGTGAACCGAGGCAAACGTTTGGCGAACTTTTTGGTCGTAAACCGATTTGTACGTGTACAGAGACGTTCGTGAACCTCGTGAATCTGAAAAGATCTAAATATTGATTAAAATGCTTTAAAAGAAACAAAATTAAGTGATATATTACAGTTTTTCTCGATTGGTTTGGCTCATTTCCTGAAACCGAGATGACATTCTCAAAATAACATGGACAAATCTCCAAACCACCTTGCAATTGTTCACAACAGAATGTCATTTTTCATTGGTTTAATCAAATTGCAAATGCTTTAGTACATGTCTCAAGTGACTCTGTGCTTCTTTTCAAATGATTATGTACAAGTAGCTACAGTTAGCACAATGAGCCCACATTTAGCACATTTTCCAAATAAATAGATCTTGCCGATCTAAACTGATTAGTTGATTTTTCAGTGAAATGGTCACTCACTCCAAAACATATCAGCATGGTTTCATTGTGTAAGTCGTCATATGCACAATTGTCTGTTCAACTGTCAAAATTAGTCAAAGATATAATACCATGAAAGAATATCTTGGAACATTTGATAAAGTTATGACAGTACTTGACAATCAATCAGGTGAAATTAGAACTAACGAAGGAGCAGTTTCCCACATCTCAGATGACCAACCAAACAGGTTGTTCAGATACCTGACAGGTGTTGTCTATGATTATGACTGCTGCCAAAAGTATATAGACAGAGCTTGGCGCGGGGCCAGTTTCATTTGCAGTGTGAACATGGAAGCACCTCGCCAAGTACAACAGCAACTTCCTGCTCGAGGAAGAGGAGGAAGAAGAAGAGGAAGAGGAGGAGTGAGAATGCGTGGAGGAATAGGGGGAAGAGGCCGAGGAGCACGGAGGCACCATGATGTCCCAGATGAAATCCGGGCCACCCTTATTGACCACATCATAAACCATCGCCTCACAATGGCAGAGGCAGGTCGCCGAGTGCAGCCTAATGTGCCTCGGTCTACAGTCTCCTCCATCATCCAAACCTTTCGCAGGGAAAACAGGTACAGAACTATGCTATTGAACTATTCAGTGTTGGTGTGTGTGTAGGCCTAGAGTACTGTAATGTCGTCATGTGATGTTATATGATACTATAAAAATGACAAAGACAAAAAAATGGAGAAAATACTGTGAATAGTATTCCAGTCACTGTGCAGTGCATCACACTTCTAGTACCATAAGACAGCAGTACAATTACATTGGTAACTCATTTTGTAACAAATTTACAGTGTTGACCTTTGACTTGTATGTCTAGGATTGGACGACAGCCTCAAGTGGGTGGCAGAAGAAAACTTCTAAATGAACAACAAGAACAAGAAATATGCAACATGGTCATTGCAAATAATGCCATCACACTGAAACAGATTCGTAATGCAATCCTGCTAGACAATGTAATGTTCCAAAATATAAACTCTATCAGCATCTCCACAATAGACCGGGTATTGAAGAAACATCAGATGACCATGAAACAGATTTACAGGGTACCATTTGAGAGAAACTCTGACAGAGTGAAAGGGCTGCGGTACCAGTATGTGCATGTAAGTCAACTACTGGTTGTCTATCATTGTAACACTATTACAGTAAGACATGGTTACCACTGTTTTTTTGTTTTGCGTTATCCTTTTCACCTTCAGAATACAGCTTTGTGTGACTAGAGCATTTTTCCTAGAAATTGTCTTCAGTTTCCCACTCCCTGTTTGTACAGTACTTTAGATCCTCCCTGCAGTATCTGTCTCTACTTGACTGATTAGATTAATTTCTATTCTATTGTAGAGAATTATGGCATTAGAAGGCAACGAAACCCCTCACATCCTAGTCTACGTTGATGAAGCTGGCTTCAACCTGGCCAAAGGTCGAAGGCGTGGCCGTAACATCATTGGCCACCGAGCCACTGTGGATGTCCCAGGCCAGCGAGGAGCAAATATAACAATGTGTGCCGCTATATCAGAAAGAGGTGTGGCCACACACATTCCCAGTTTAGGGCCCTACAATACACAAAAGCTCCTCAATTTTTTGGACCACCTTTATACTGATCTGATCCCAGAAAATGAGAGAGGTGTAGAAGGACCTCAGCTACCACATTATGTCATTGTGTGGGATAATGTGAACTTCCACCGCGGCCCACGCATCAGAACCTGGTTCACCACCCATCCCCGGATGCTAATGGAGTTTCTTCCACCTTACTCTCCTTTCCTGAATCCAATTGAGGAGTTTTTTCAGCTTGGAGGTGGAGGGTGTATGAGCATCAGGCTCAAGACCAGAGGGCCCTGCTGCATGCAATGGATGCTGCATGTGAGGACATCACAGGGGATCAATGTAGGGGATGGTTGAGACATTCACGCCGTTTCTTCCCTCGCTGCATCGCACGAGAAAATATCCGTTGCGATGTGGATGAGAATTTATGGCCTGACAGAGAGCAGCGCGTCGATGGCCAGGAGGATGAGGATGGTGGCCAGGAAGGAGAGGGTGACAATGGCGACCACTGAAAATATTACTGTACTATAGTTCTGAGACTTTATTTACAGTATGGTGGGCTAGAGTTTTTTTGTTTGTGTTTATAACTGTTCACATTTACAGAATCCTGTATATGTTTTCTTTTCACAGTATGTTCTCTAATGTTAACATTTCTTTGTACGAATAAAAATGTTTACAGTTTCCTTGAGTATGAGTGGTTTATTGGAGGCTGATTTTACTGTAAAATCTTTTGGTTTTATTCATAGTGGTATTCTGTTGCTAGACCTGTGCCTCAGTGACAAAACGTCTAAGCATTTTGACTTGCAGTGCTTAAACAATGCCAAAGGTATAATGCATTTTGGGGGCATTGACTATTTATATGGGAAGGATATTTAGTTTTGACACATGGATAAACTCTTTTGGGAGAGATATGAGCTTTTGCAGGGGATCCATGGTGTTGTGCTAAACCATCCGGGGTATTCTGACAAAAGCACTAAATGAATGCACATGTGCCAAGGCAATTGAGAAGGATCTGTGCTATTCTGACTGTACTGACCTTTTATATGGGAAAGGAATCTGCTTTTGAAGCATGGACGAAGAGTTTGGGGTAAGATATTTGTTTTGCTAGTGAGCTATAATGTTGGGCAGCACTGTAAGACTGTTTGGCCAAATGACCTTATGGTTTTGAGAATGTCATCTCGGTTTCAAGAAATGAGCCAAACCAATCGAGAAAAACTGTAATAAGAAGAGAGCAGCACATAACAAATTAAAGAAAAAAGAACAAACAGGGTGGCTGCAAAAGAAAAGCATAAAAGTGAGTATAAAAGTAGAGAATAACACAAGTTAAAAATGACCTAAAACTAAGCCAAAAAAAGTTTTTCTTTTTTTTTTTTAAACTGGCTGATCATATTAGGAAAACCAAGCTCTCCGAAAGCCTACAACCTAATATTGTAAAGGTTCAGCCACCCCTGAACTTTAAATGAGTTTGTGTAACTATTAGTAAAATTAGTAAAAAGACCCAAGAAACCTAGATAATGAAATGAGCAGAGCAGATCAGCAAGATGCAATGGCACTGACCTGTGTAAAGCTTTAAAGATAAACAATCAAATGTTAAAATCCATAAATATGTTCATGCAAACCATTAGTGAGGCCCTGAGATACAAAAAGCTACTGTTAACCACATCTTTTATTTGTTTATCAAATTTGAATTCAAACTATCAAAAATGATGCCAAGGTTTCTGGTGTGAGAACACATATGTGAAGTTTTGATACTATTAATAGAAATAGAAAGGCCAAAAAAAAAATCTGTTTCTTATTTGTTTAACTGGAGAAAATGAGATTCCATTCAGTATTCAATATCTTCAAGGTAGTTAAAAAGAGTAGTTAAACAGAATGGTAGATCTGGGTATCATCTGTGTAGCTGCAACAGATAGATAGATAGATAGATAGATAGATAGATAGATAGATAGATAGATAGATAGATAGATAGATAGACAGACAGACAGATAGATAGATAGATAGATAGATAGATAGATAGATAGACAGACAGACAGACAGACAGACAGATAGATAGATAGATAGATAGATAGATAGATAGATAGATAGATAGATAGATAGATAGATCTTTATTGGTCCTGAAAAATTTAGCTTATTAAAGGGTATTACATATTTTTTTCAACTTGTGCAAAGTGGTAAAATATACAAAGAGAAAAGAACTGGTCACAAGACAGATGCTTGAGGTATCCCATAGGTAACAGGAGCTGTGGGCGCTAAATAAGCTACAAAAATTGTCAGTAAAGGTTCTGTCTCTAAGGTAGTTTTTAAACCAGTCAAGGGCTGCACCCCAAATGAAAACCCTTTCCTCAAGCTGGTCATTAAAAAATGTCTTGATCAACTGTGCCAAAAGCGACACCATGATCCAGCAGACTTAACACAGCACACATTCAAGAATCAGCTAATAGTAACAGATCATTTGTCACTCTCAAGAGGGTAGATTTGGTATTATAAAATATTCTGAGCCCAGGCTGATATTCATCAAGGGAACTATTCTGATTCAGAAAGGACTGCAAATCACATAAAACAGCTTTTTCAAGGAATCTGAAATGAAACTGGAGTTTCAAAATAGGATGAAAACCACTGGGAATGATGGGTCACGATTTGCCTTTTAAGCAGAGATTGAACCATTGCATGTTTAAAGCAAGATGGAACAGAAGCCCTTGTTAAAGAACTATTCATAATTGAAAACACACTGGGACCAATTACTTCAAACACCTCTTTAAAGAGGTGAGTGGGCATAAGGTCAAGGGAGAAAAAAGTTGGCTTCATATGAGGGACAAGGTTAGTCAGGTAAGGGGGAGTGCATGACGAAAACAGATGCACCATGAGCAGGATGCAGAATGTTAGACCTAATATTGTCAGTCTCTACTTACAAAGAATGTAAGAAATCGTCACAGATCACAGAAGACACTTTGAGATTCACAGATGGATTAACTACAGCATTATCAATACCAAATTGAACTCAAGGTGTTCGACAGTTATTGGAAAATGATGTCAGAGAAACATTTTGTCGTTGACATCTTTGTGGCCACAAAGTTTCTCAGAATTTGATAGGATCTTTACTTCTGTCTATCTTCCACGTTTCCTCTCTTTTCCTATAAGCTCCTGAGAACATGGATAGCACTGTTAAACTATGGCTATATTTTTATCTTGTGTTTTCTCATATTCATATGAGCTACAGAATTCAGACTGTCTGCACAATTAAAGTTAAATTGAAAATGAGGAGTTGTGATATGGAGCAGAGTCTTAAACCATGGAAGTGCTGAGGGCAGCCTTGTGAATCTCAGTGAACTACTGTAAATGACAGCAGAAATGTTAAGAGAATGAGAACACTAAGATGGCTAGATAACTCTAGGAAGTAAACATTACAGATTTGCATCAAATACAGTAAGGTCGTAATTAGAAAGTTAACATTCATTTCAGTGTTACAAACTGTGAACCCACATGAGAAAACAAGATCCAATATATGTATTTTTCGAGAGTGGGACTGAATAAAATTGAGAGATTCAATAAGATTTAAAAATTCTCTGACCAAGCGCTTAGAAGGACAGCACACGTGAACATTAATGTCTCCAAGGATTAAAACATGATCAGATGCTGTCATAGTAAACAACAGACAACTTGAAGACACTTGAATAAAATTTTGCATATGAATTGGGTATGTACACAAGAATGGAAAGCACTGGCTTAGTGAGTTCTACCTTGAGAAGGTGCATCTCAAAGCTTGTGTTAACATCAGAAGTCAATAAATGACAATTAAAATGATTCCTAAAGATCACAGCCAGACCAGCATTCTGATAAGTCATCCTGGAATTGCTAAAGAAACTATAGTGAGGGGTACAGAATACTCAGAAAGAGAATACTTAAATCTCTCACAGTCAGCCAAGTCACTTTCAAAAAAATAAAATAAACATCTGCCATTTACAACAGAACTTTTGTTAACTAAAGATTTTGCTTTGTACAAAGGAAAATCATAGTCATATGTCAGGCAAAGCATTTGGAAACCCAATTTGTCTTCTGAAAGAATTGACATTCTCAAACAGAATTCAACTGTTGGCTACTTTTTTAACATTGTACCTTGATTCACCGCTGTGAGGTGTCTAAAGCAACCAAAGAACAAGTAAACAATAAAGGAAATAGCAAAATAGAGAATGTTCATCAGAAAGCCTGTCCTGGGTTCAAATAGATGAGGCTATGAATTCACTTGCATGAAATGAACTCAGACAGATCAATCCATCCAAAAGTACAAGTGAAAACCACCACGGTCAAGTTCAGAGCCAGGACACAGGATCACTACCTACCTTACATTCATGTCACCCATTTGTTGATTTAATGACTGTTCTAATTTTACTTTTTTCTTTTGGATGTACTGTATTTCATGATTCTGTTTCATTTAAATGCATTATAGGCAACATCACTTTATATTCAAGTTTGATACTTTCAAAAGTATTCTTCTTTCTATTTTAACAATTAAATAGATTTTAGAAATAATAATATAAAAGAATATTTTTCTACCTTATAGGAATAATTTTTCTGTTTGAGTGCCTTTGTTTCTGTGTGAAGGTATATACAATTTAAATAACAATCAATCAACTATATACATAAATTTAAAATATTTAACAAGTAAGAAAATGTACACATGGTATGTGTATTTGGAGACTTGGACAGCTTGTTTGAAGGTTGGAGCATTTTTAAATGTTCTAGTTACTTAAGCAAAATGTTTGTTATCACAATTTTGTTTTTTACATATTTATATGCTAGTGTGTTATATTTAAAGGTAACAGTTATAATAGAATGTAATTGCAAGTACTAGTAATAAAATATTGTGACATGCAGGCAATCATTTTCTGACCTTTGTCTGAGGGAATGGGAGGGCTGGAAGGAAAGTTTCCTACTGTAAAGGGTGGACACACATCTGAGGGTCAGTAACAAGGGGTAGGGGAAGAAGTTTAGGGTGAAGTGAATTAGTTGTGAGCAGACTAGAGGTGACAGATGGTGGTGACAAGTGAACTGGACAGATATGCTTTGTAACTGAGATATGAAAGCTGCAGGACTTTAAAAAATTGCTAAGGTTTTGGAGGTGTGCTGCATTACCCAAAATAGGAGCTAATTATAGTGCTGTTTGTACAGGACTGAACACAGTAATAAACTCAAAGAGGCCCCAACAGTTGTGAGTTCTCCTGTTCTTATTTACAAAGGACGCTACAATATGTTTTTTTAATACCATTTTATAATATCATGTGGCTAAAATTGCTTTCATGGACAGCAGATACCAACTCAAGTGATCAAAGATTGCTACTGTCACTTGAATGTGAACGTGAAACATTCAATTTTTCAAAGAAGTACCAGACACAGATTAAAAATCTTATTTAGTTTAGCGATAAGTTCGGTATTTTCCAAGTTGAAAATAATTTTTCACAAATACGATACTGTATATATTCATTTGAGACACGAAATTGTGTTCTGAAGTTAAGCATTTTCTAAACATATATCTATACATATATAAAACTATCTTATCCTCACTGATGCTTTAAAATAGAGGCTAATGAGGCATGTGGCACTACTGGAAAATAAAAGCCTAAAACTTACAGGTGATGTGGTAAAAGTTTCAATATAAGAAAACATACCTTCTGTGTTTCTGAGGCATGTTTCTGACAACAAAAGAGATCAGGAAATAATCATCCATCCATTATCCAACCTGTTATATCCTAATTACAAGGTCACAGGGGTCTGCTGGAGCCAATCCCAGCTAACACAGGGCGCAAGGCAGGAAACAAACCCCAGGCAGGGCGCCAGCCCCCACAGGGCATGCACACACTAGGGACAATTTAGAATTACCAATGCACCTAACCTGCATGTCTTTGGACCGTGGAAGGAAACCAGAGCACCTGGAGTTAACCCACACAGACACAGAGAGAACATGCAAACTCCACGCAGGGAGGATCCGGGAAGCAAACCTGGGTCTCCTTACTGCAAGGCAGCAGCGCAACCCACTGCGCCACCGCGCCACCGGAAATAATCATTTTATTACATATTCACAGTACTATTTTTCTTGTGGTAGGGATACATTCTCTAATCGCTTGTGCGAGTCTTCACAAGAATATGAAAGTAAATCAAAACAAAACCAACCACGTGGTTTGGCCATTGAAAAGGAAATCACACACACTGGGGAGAGAAAGGTTACTGTGGAAGAAGACAAATGCAGAGATAATGTGCACATGGATCTTAAGTTAAAATAGCAGAAACTCATAATATTGGTGCTTTGTGTTCAAAACTGACATGTATACATTATTGTAGAATATGTGTGTGTAATCACTAGATACGATTTAATACTCAACAACTGTCTAAGACATGTTCGGTTAGTTTTTAGTTTTAACTTTCTGGTGATGCTCTATTAGTATTGTATTGTAAAGTACCAGTGAGGGCAAGATATTTCTTAATATTTATTTATAATGGTTAACTTTAGAACACAATTTCATATGCTACATTTTGGTGAAGAAATAAATTCAACATACACAGAACAAACGTATCTTTAAAAGGTTTGTTACATCTCAATACAATAGATAGTGGATCATTATGTTGCTTTGCCAATAAATGTAATCAGATAAATATTAACCGTTAATCATTATATAGTAATCATTAGATAATGCAGCCACAAGGCTGCTTGTAGTGTAATGAAAATATTAAGTACACATTTAGCCATGGTAGCATAAAGTCTCACAATCCGTCTTTCATACATATGTAATGTAAGTTGCTTTTACTTTATATAGGGCTATTCAAAATGAAATTGCAGATTTCAAAAATTTATTTCAAACAAACTGTATAAGACAGAAACACATTCCGCACATCACTGGATAGAGGAAAGTTCAAAGTTTGGTCCTGTGTCCTTAAGGTTGCATGCACTCAAAATGAGCACCATGTGTAGCATGACAAACATCAAAATAGTAGACCATTTCTTGCCAAACATGAGTCAACTAGTTACTGAATTCACAGCTTAATCAATATGATGTTGCGAGCCTTGAAGATTAACGGGCATAGGTAGAACAAACAAACATTTTTTCTTTAATGTACCCCCATAGATAAAAATTGCAGGGGGTATGGTCTGGAGACCTGGGAGGCCATAGACAATGATCAAGATCTTGTTGTCCATCTCTTCCAATCCATCATCCTGAAATGGTGTTGCTCAGGTAACGCCAAACCTTCAAGTGGAAAAGAGGCGGGGCACCATCTTGCATGAAAATCAAATCAATGAAAGTCATTCGAATCTTCTTGAAGTTGAATTTTTAAACTTTGAACTTTCCTCTGTCCAGTGATGTGTGGAATGTGTTTCTGTCTTATAAAGTTTGTTTGAAATAATTTTTTGAAATCTGCTCTTTCATTTTGAATAGCCTGTATTTTACCGAAGATGAAGATCATGTCACTTACCTGTTTCAGTTTCAAGGATTAAGAGAAGGGAGCAGCTATTACTTAAGTTTGTGCAAGACACAATACAACTGCAGAGACAGATATGGGGTGGGGAGGAAGCAGAAGCTAGACTGTGACCATATAACAAGACCTGCTTCTGTTATCTGATACAGTAAGGAATGGTATTTACCTTGTATGGTGATGATTAATTGAGCATTATCCTTACTACAGTATTGAATAAATAAAGAATTATTAGAAAATTGAATCTGATCCTGTCCAATCCCATGTGTATTGCTTCAGACTTACACCACGAGCCATCTCCTTTGACAGATTGGCACTGTGGTAAATACCAGTGGCCAGCTGTGACATCTGGATTACTACGGCCTTCAGAACCCCTTGTTAAAAATGCGTACATTGCAGTAAATTCAAAATATCCCAGCAAATACTGAATTGTTACAACAAATTTTCTTAAAACATAAATGTGCCAGATTTCAAGAAAAAATGGTCCTCTCATGGCTGAGTTGTTTCTGTGGACACACAGCTGGACAGACAAACATGTCTATTGTAGAAAGTGCTTTTTGGATTATATGTGAACGCACCTACAAAACTGCTAGCAATTCCCTATTGAAGGCACAGGTTTACAAAGAAAGTAAAACAAATAAGTTTCCATTATGTTTCCACACTGGTCATTAGCAGTTTCAACACTTTCGTTGGTATTTTCCAGCTAATTCTCAAAAAAGCTTAATAGATCTCAAGTACTGTATTTGCATGGTTCGATGGGCTGAGTTAAATAAAAAATTCATGCCAAATAAAATACCTCAATTTTTTTAATGATTTTAAGAGCCTGCTTATAATACAATTTAAGCAAATTTAATAAAGACATATGGTCACAGAAATAGCTATATATTTTCACAGGAAATGCTATGCTGAAAGTATAAACTCATTCCTATCTACTTTTCTTGCATTAAATTATGAAAATATTTTTGTTAAATTTGTTCTTGATAGAAAGTGTGAACTTAACAAACACAATCTGTTTTTGTTTGAAGACTTGCTGATAAAGTAAATAAATTGATTTATTTTTCAGCTATTCATTAAAAGAAGTTAAATGTGGTATAAGGAGAAATTAAGAGTTTTATAAGATTATACATCCCTTCAATTACTTTCCCATCTGCTTAATCCATTTCAGGGCTTGGGAATAAACATTCATTAAAACAGAAAAAAGGAGAAATTTCATCAGGTAATGACTATCAGCTTTTAATAATATCATACCTAATACAAATAATAAACATTACATTTTATTTTCATAATAATACAAATACCAGTATTTTCTAATGCTATGAACATATATCCAACTACTTTTTAAACTCAAGGTAGGATTTGGTCTTGAATAGAATACAACTTAATTAAGAGGTTTGTGTCTGATTAGTATTATCAAATAATATTAGCACACATTTTAGGTCTGTGTGACAATGTCAGATATATGTTCCAGACAGAATATGTTGTGACTATTATATTCAAAATACAACACCATTACTACTTCTTTATGACTACTACAATTACTTCTTCTTCTGAATATTGTAAAGAATATGCGTTATCAATGCATTGAACTTAAGTTCTTGAAAACTAAATTTATTAAACAAACTTATCCAAACCACCTTCTAGGATCATAAGTTTTGGATGGAAAACTGGACTTAAGTGATATACAGAGCCTTTTAAATTTGTAATTTCAAGCTCTGAAACCCTGGTATGCTTAATCTTCACAATCTGATATAAGGAGAGCATCAGACAAAGAGCAAATCAAAGAGATACACATGAATTTCACATTGGGGTTGTGTTTGCCAGTAAGTGTCTGCTCACATACATACTGCTCATATTAAATATTCTGGAACCAGGATTATCATGTGTGTCTGTGAGGTTTTGCAGCTTGTAAATCTATGCATTCTTTGAGTACTTTGGCTGACTATTCTCTGTACCTGTAAAACACTGCTGGACTATTTCCTCTGTAGTGCTGCATCACTGACAAGTGTTAGCTCCTGTGCCTGATCTTGTCCAACATGTTATCACAGTTCTCCAGTAAAAGCAGCAGAGAGATATAGTTATGTTCTTACCTATTTCTGATCATTAGGAAGATCTGGTAGCCCGCCTTCATGACAACAACTTTTACATCAATATGTTCATTACTCATACATTTTATGCATTGTGTTTTTTTAATCATATCTTCCTGCATGTGCTAAACTAATTGAGGTTTGTTTGTGTGCCTTACAGTTAGAGTTATACAGGTGAAAAGGTAGTTATGAGTTGAAGAGGATGAACCTTTGACACTTGTGTGTATACATTTAACAGCTATTCAAAAGATTCCACTTTTCTGGAGACAGAGAGTTCAGTGCTTGAAATGGTTCCAATATCTACCAACTCTACTGTCTTACTGAAAGAAATCTGTGCACACATATGTACTGAGATACCCAGAAAGTATGGACTGGGAGGAACAGTTTACCCTGCTAGTCTAAATCCAAGTTTTGAAGTGTTTAATGATGTCTATGGTAACTATGTGTTTTATCATAGATGGCTTTGGGGAAACTTTATCCTGATTCTCTTAGATAGACCCAAACCTATGTCCCCCACCTCGACTGTTTTCCTCTCATTCTTTTCTTGATCTCCAACATTATTCTACAGACCACCATCCTATGCTGCTTAACTACACTTTCCCCTGCAGTCTCCAATCGCCTTTAGACTGACTCACCTGCACAGGATATAATCGACTTGTGTGCATCTTTCTCCATTCTTGTGCACCACCCTGTGTTCCTCCCTCTTCTTAAAAATATGTATTTACCACAGCCATGTCCATCCTTTTTGCAAAATCCTCTACCATCTGACCTTCCTTATTTCTCTCCATTACACAATACCTACCCATCACCTCCTCATCCCCTCTGTTCCCTTGATAAACATGTCCATTGAAACCTGCTTCAATCATCTCTCTCTCTCCCTTGGGTACACTCTGTTCCACTTCATTCATCTTTCTCATACATCTCACACCCAACTTGTGGGACATATGCATTAACATTCCAGCTTCATAATTATCACTCTATCCAACACTCTTTTCACTTTCACAACACTCTTTCTCCTCCCATCCACACCATTTAGACCCACCTCTGATACACCTGGCTTTACTCTCCTTCTATCTAGTCTCTTGCATGCACAATATACCAGCCTTCCTTCTCTCCATCATATCGGCTAACTCTTTCAGTTTACATACTGCCAACATTCAAAGTTTCTACCTTCATTTCCACTCTCCTACCCTTCCTCCTCTCCTCCTGCCTCCTGACACATTTCCCCCCCTTCTTCTCCTTTGGCCAAAAGTAGCCCAATTTCCCACAGCACCTTGTTGGCTAACAGTACTAGTGGCAGTTAACCCAGGCCTCAACCGATCCTGTATGGAAATTTAAATTGTTGTCTGCATATTGATCTGGTAAAATTTTATACCAGATACCCTCCCCATTTATCCAGGCTTGGGACCGGCACAAAGAAACACACTGGTTTGTGCATGCTCCCATGGATGGGTTTAAGTACAAAGTAGAAATGCTGTCATGCAAGGCCTATATTGGATGGAAATGGAAAGGGTGTGAGTGAGTAAATCAATACAGAAAACATGGGCAAAAAATGAACAGTATTTTTGTGAAGACGAACTACAGTAATCCCTCGATATATTGCGCTTCGACTTTCGCGGCTTCACTCTATCGCGGATTTTAAATGTAAGCATATCTAAATACCTGTATATATCACGGATTTTTTGCTGGTTCGCGGATTTCTGCGGACAATGGGTCTTTTAATTTATGGTACATGCTTCCTCAGTTTGTTTGCCCAGTTGATTTCATACAAGGGACGCTATTGGCAGATGGCTTAGAAGCTACTCAATCAGAGCATGTATTACATATTAACTAAAACTCCTCAATGCTATAAGATATGCATCCCGCGCGGTGTTTGTTTGCTTGTCTCTGCCTCTATCTCACCCTCTCTGACATTCTCTGCGCCTGACGGAGGGAGTGTGAGCAGAGGTGCTGTTTGCACAGAAGCTGTTTGCTTAAAAGATACTGACGCTCCTCTAAAAAATGCCACTTTATTGCGGTGCTCGGCATATTTAAAAGCACAAAAGCACACGTATTGATTTTTTGATTGTTTGCTTTAATCTCGCGCTCTCTCTCTGACGTTCTCTGTGCCTGACGGAGGAGATTTGAGCAGAGGGGCTGTTTCAACAGAGGCTGTTTGCTTAGAAGATACTGACGCTCCTCTGAAAAATGCCGCTTTACTTAAAAGCACACGTATTGATTTTTTGATTGTTTGCTGTTCTTTGCGAGCGCACGCTCTCTCTCTTAAATTCTCTGCTCCTGATGCAGAGACTCATTTGAAGAAAAGATATATTTGCATTCTTTTAATTGTGAGAAAGAACTGTCATCTCTGTCTTGTCATGGAGCACAGTTTAAACTTTTGACTAAAGGGTGTTATTTCATGTCTAGAGGGCTCTAATAATGTTAACAGTGTGGGAAAGTTTATAAGGGCTTAAAATATATAAAAATAACCATACAAACATATGGTTTCTACTTCGCGGATTTTCACCTATCGCGGGGGGGTCTGGAACGCAACCCCCGCGATGGAGGAGGGATTACTGTACCAGAGAAAAAAATCGGATACTTTCCACAAAAAAAACCAATCCAACCCGATTTTCTGTGCTGTCGAGACAATGTGCTGGGTAAGTCTGCCTCTTACAGCAAAGAATGTGAAAGGTAAACTGAAAAAGGTATTTGGGAGTTGCACAGCAACCTCAGCCAGTAAAATCAACTATAAAAAGAGAACCGACCCCACCTCCAGAACCTCCCCTTTCAGTCCATCTACATCAAAGATCAGCATGACTGGGAAGTCATTTTCTTTTGAATGATCCACTAGAGACAATATAGATATCTCAGCTGTTTAAATAAAAAAGAAGCTTCTTCCACTAGGTTTTCAACTAAAGTATAACACATTGACAGCAGGACCATTTATTACAAGGATGCTGCAGTATAGTTCCATGCATATATGAAAAATAATGAACTTGTACAAAATATAAAGAAATGAATTAGAAAGCAGCAGTTTTATTATCAACAGTAACTGTCAAAAATGTAACAAACCTGATCATTACTTTACTTCCACCAGCAACATGACTAAAAGTCTGCATTTGAATGAAAGAACTTGAAGCATGGTACCACGCAAAGTGCCAGCTTTGAAGCACATGTGCCACAAATATAATTTGTTTCTTTATACTGCCCATGCTTTTTGCATAGAACACATTTGGTAGCTGGTGACTGTGCTAAGTGGACAGCACAATGTCCATGTATTGCTGTCCTGATAGTTGGGACAAGATGGCAACTATCTACATCAGTGTCAGAACCTAAAGTTCCACATCATCCAATTGATTGTCACTATCTCGATCACTGTTATTATCATCAAAACATTCATCTTGCAATAGATTTAGTTGTTTCAAAACATCAGCAGTTTTATACCTTTTTATGTGACAACTATATTTATTTATAGCACTATTTTCTGTAAGCTGTTGCCGTCAACAAAAAAAAAGAAATCTGTGGCTATCCACTAGACGGCAGCACTATAGTTGCTAACTGAGATGCTTCAGCAAAGCTAGATGTGTCTATAATGGCTGTTTGCTGAGATATGGCTTATTGAGATACAACTCATACCTAGCATTCAAAGTGTTAACATTACCGGCTAGTAAACTTAGTTTTCTTGTTTCGCTATTTTTACTTATCAGTTATTTAGTTATCCAGTTCATGTTGATGAAGATTGTGATCAAGGTCTGGGAGTAGTGTGCATCTGGTAAGAATTAGCTCCTGTATAGTTACCATTTCATCTGCATCTTATATGCATATATTCTCAAACCTGCTTAATGCAGTTCTGGGTTTTGTGGTGCTGTATCCTATCCTGGCAGCAGTGGGCATAAAGCAGAAATAAACCCTAGACAGGATACTATTTCTTTGCATACATCCATATTTAGTCACTCACACAGTGTAAAGTTAACAGCCTGCCCTAACCTAAACCTAATCCCAGTTAATATGTCAGTTTTTCTGCATTTAAATAATTTTCATACAATATGGCAAAGGACATAGTTTGTTAACATCTCCCAAAATCTTTCTGACTTTTTGAAAAAATTACTACATTGTGCAAGGGCATAATAAAGCTATGAATCTTTGCTCCTTTCCTATTAGTTTTTTAAAACTGATTCCATCATTTCTCACTGCAACAACTTGCTCATGTCCAGTCTGAGCAAGAACGTCTGTTGAGACTGCATTTATATTTAACATGCAATTATGCACAAATAGCAACGTGCATATTCAATAAAATATGGCATACAGTAGTATTTAATGGTGTTATCTCACAGCTCCAATGACCTAGGTTTGAATGCCATTATGCCCAGTTTTTTACTCACCCTCCTTGTGGAATTCTTTAGATGCTGTGTTTCTCTTATTTCTCAAAGATGTGTGTGGTAGATTAGTGACTCTAAAATGGCTTTGTATGAGTGAGTGTAGGTGTAAGGTATATGTTTGTCCTCTGATGGACTACCAACCCATCCAGGATTGTTGATAGAATATGGCAGGAACCTGAATTAATAAAAAGTATGATAAGATAATGGAAGCGTGTTTTTCTGTGTGGCAGTCAGTCTTGGTTGATTGAAAAATATACCCTGATTTAGATTTGACACATTGATCTAATAGATAATACTGTAATCAGTCAACCAGTTATTTTCAAGATGATAATCACTGCTCTTTGTATAGTAAATTATATGTTTAGATTTAAGTAATAATTAGCTGTTACAAGTAGAACCTGTGTAGGTAGAGACTATTTTGCACAAATACCTTATAAAACAGATCTACTTCTAAAATCATTTAGTTTTACTTTGTAGCCATCAGTTTAGTCATAAAATATATGAAAACAATTTTTCTTGTTCAGCATAACACCTTTGTGTAGCATTGTTACTTTATGTGACAACATATTAATTTTTTTTCCTAAGCAATAATGGCAAGAACATACACAAGCACCCTTACTGCCATTGATTTTATAAGATTTAGTTTTAAAGGACACATATTAGGCCAAAGGAAGGCTTACAAGAATAAATTGGCATATACCAGAATAATCGTACTGCAGCTGAAAATGTCAAAAGAGGCTCTACATGTGACTCATACTTTCTTCAATAAATCAATTTCTGCTGTTTGCTGTTGTGTACCTAGATACTGTAAGGCTTTTTAAAACAGCAGGGTTGAGGCTTCTTGTGATTTTAGACATATTATGTGCAGCAGAGAGTCATTGTCAAATGGTGATATCATCATAAGTTCTTTGTATTTATTGTGATTCACAGAATACAGTGACATCAAACTGACATTTGCTAAAGAAATGTCTACTTCTCAGAAAGCAATAAAATACTTACTAAAACCTGTATGTGTGGGTATATAGAGAGCTGTAGAATATATTGTGTGATTATAATTGAATTTATTGTGTGATTATTATGTTTTTTCATGCTAATGTTGTATGATCACATATTATTTCTGTGATTTATTTTTATATTGTAGTATATTTATTGATATTCATAACTGTTATTTCTTGTCATTCCTTATTGTTGTCCGCTGGACCCTGTTGTCATAACATGGTTCTAGTGCTTTGCAAACAGCATCAAATATTTTCATCGTATGTTAAAGTAGTACAATGACAACAAAAAGAAGTGATGAACTGAAATTTCACTGCATCCAAGGCTGGTTTGCAACTCACGCCAAATATTACAAGATAAGCCCCAATCCCAGTGACCCTTTACTGGTTTGAGTGAGTTTTAAAATTGATGGATGAACAGATAAATCCCAGGAAGAATGCCAGTCCATGGAGGGACACCTACAGTTCATTCAACCAAGTTTTCTCATCTGTTTAACCCAAACTGGAGTTATCAATACTGCAGTCAATCCTGGGAGCATCAGACTTAAGGTTTCAACTAACCCTAGATGGGATGCCAATGAAAACATGCAATGAGTTGAATTGATCACTAATTATCAGTTTTTGCTTTTGGCAATGCTGGTAATTAATTTAAACAAAGAACAATATTCCCAACAAGATACGCGTATGCTATTATTAATATAGGTCCAATGAGGAATCTCTGTTTCATTTTCTAGCCAGGATGCCAGAAATATGAAGATGGTTCATAAATTGGTGAAAGTCTATATTAAACAACATGTCACCTAAAATGATATTACCTAAGTTGAACTTTTTCTCTGCTATACAAAAAATAACATTACTTACATTACATGAATGAGCAGTGAGCTTGATGAGAAGAGCCCAGATCTGGGTTTTGCAGGGGTCTATACAGGAAAGAATAGGGTCTTACCATTGGTTTCTTGAGTGTACATAAGCTCATGTTTTTGGTTCTGTGATGTTACTTGGTCTAGAATCAATCATCTTATAATATAAGGTACATAAGCTGCATTCTGAGCATGTCAGCTGTCATGGAAACTGAGAATTTTTAGCTGATATTAAGAGTGTCTGGCCCTGAGTTTTAAGCTAAGGACCTGTGTTTATTAAATGGATAATGCCAGTCTGTTCTACATATTCCCCCCCATTTGGAAGATGACATCAATTGAGGTACGTCCTACCTCAAAATGCAAAAAATGTTAGGCATTATCCAAATCATCTTCCTTGAAAACAATCATTACCTTATGCCATAATTCCAAGACCACCATATGCTTTGATTCTGAGGCATTCAAATTCTAGTTTTTATGTTATCTATGCCAGCAGGATTACATTTGATTACTTTTCACATGCAATAGTAATGAAACACAAACAAATTTATCATAGATTAAAGTGTTTACTTCTAATTATTTCCTATGAAGCCATCTTACATCTGTTCCTAATCTTCATTATTGTCAGTCTACTCAATGGTGTCTAATATTCTAATCTTAGGTAGTGGTTTAGCATGACAACTAATTGTCATTTCCTTTAATTTTTCTTTTAAAGACTTGATGTTTTTAAAGGTTATCCATATGACAGCAGCAATAATGCTCTTGTATTACAGACGTATGCCTTGCATCAATTCAGATCAAGTGTTTACTGCGTCATCTAGAAAGGGCCCTAGGGAGGTTTGTGATTCCTAAAGGTACCTAGGACACAATGTTATGTATTTCATATATTACTAAGGTCTTTGGGCATTATGTGCTATTTAACAGTTCATTTCCACTTTCTATACTGTTGCTTTGAGGGCTACTCCAGTCAGTGGAAGGATAAGTACACTTTATGAAAGTAATTCCTATTTTACTTAGATTGGCTTCAGATCTACCATTTACAATATAGAGGAAGAAAAGATGGTCTTACTTATTGTCTTTCTTTTTGGTCCTTAAATTCTTTCACATGTTCATCTGTTTAATGTTCAGACGTTGTTTATTTTCATCTTCACTAGATTTCACCCCTTACCGAATTTTGGCATACATGTCACATATTTATTTTTGTCATATTTGCCTTTGGGTGTCCTCACTGCTGCTCAGATTCTTCCGTAGCATAGTAAAGGTTTGCTCTGAGTCGAGTATTCTCTCATCTAACAGGTCTAAATGCCAAGATAGTATTTTTACAGAAGATTCACTTAATAAGCTAGTACCACTTTCAGCAGCAAAGGGAGTGAATTGGACAAATTTTTTACTCCATCTATACAAAAAACTAGGGGTATAGGAATCTTAATACACAGAACTATTCCATTTGTAGTGTTAGATGTGATATTTGATCGTGATGGTTAATATGTCATGGTGATGGGCAACTTACTTACTACAGAAGATGACAGAGATTTCATCCAAAATGTATTTGCATATATTTTTAAAGTGAACATTCATAAAATTATAATGGCTGTAGACTTTAATTGTGTTTAAAATCCAGACATGGATAGGTCTTCAGCTACAGGGCAATAACATCGAATACTGCAAAAATAATTACATAGTTTGTAATTGATCATAACTTATCAGAGCCTTCGAGGTTTTTAAATCCTAACCTAAGAGCATAATTTTTCTTCTCACTAGTACATCATTGTGACTCAAAAATTGATTATTTCGTCACAGACAATAAATTTTTGCCCATTATCCAATCTTGTAAGTATGGCGCTATTGTTATCTCCGACCAAACCCCTCTGATTATGGAGCTTAAATCACTGTGCCCTACACACTCATCTCATACATAGAATTCATATCCAAGCAATTGATTATTTTCTTGAGACAAATGCATCTTCTGTGGTCTCTGCAGGAATACTCTGGGAAACTCTGAAGGCATTTTAAGAGGACAAATTATTTAATAACTTTCTCACAAAAACAGATTGGAAACCAAGAAACTGTCTGAGTTAATCAGCAAAATTACCAGAATATACCTAGAATACACCAGGGGCCTCATGCATAACGCCATGCATAGAATTCACACTAAAACATAGTTTAAGGACATAAAGTGGAAATGTTTGTACGCACAAAAAAGTCCAGATGCATAAATCTGTGTGTCCCGTCTCCTCCCAGAATTACGCCACTTTGCATATGTAAATCAATATAAATATCCCTTAAACTCAGCATTCTGTGAAAAGGCAATGGCAAAAGCCCGGGGGAAAATAGAAGAATTTTAACAAATACCAAGTGGAGGCAAGGAAAAACATACAATTTGTTATAAATAACAAAAGGAAGTTGATCAAGTGACAGTCGGAGAAACTCAAAAGCTCAAGTTCACAAAGTCGCACAGTGCCTGAAATAAAAAAGAAATTGTCAGATATCAAAGTTGCTGTGAAAAGGCGAGTCATAGACCACCGTCTGAGTGTCATATGAAAGCTTATTTGGGTACAAAGAAAAGAAAAAAAATTGGGATACAGTGATAAAACAGCTCGAAAATATCAACTTTAATCACGAAATTTCCACTTTAATCACATAGTTTATTTTGTCATTAAAGTAGAACGTCATAAACTTCATCTTTAAATCTTTTAATTTAATAGTTTCTCAAATACTATCGTAACTAAAGTAGCACGTTAAATGCTTTGTTTTGTGTGTATTCTTCTATGTGCTCTACAGTATGTGTGTGAATCACTACGTGCTTTTTAAATGGGCTTTCTTTTCCTCCGACTGGACACTGAATCCATTACATTCATGATATTACAACTCTCTGAATAATTAAAATACTGAGATGTATACTTGATATCATTTTCATGATGACAGGAGTTAAAGTACTGTATATTATTAAACATGGGAAGACGGTGGCTCAGTGATAGTGATGAGCTGGCGCCCTGTCCAGAGACTGCCTCACGCAAGATGCTTGCTGCGGCGTGCGCGGCCTTCGATGAAACAATTTATTGCAGCAGTACTGTCTCTCTCAAACGTACTAAGTAACCAATCGCCACGCAATCAGCTCTGTAATAGATGTGAATCCATCTTTAAGCTTAGAACGCAGATTCTTCAAAACTTTTAAGGAACATTGAAATATCCGTTATACATGTTTAATTATGCTATTCATCTATCCTTCCAGTGTCGCACCAGCCCCAGCAAGAATACACTGCAAGGCAGGAACAATCCCTGAACTAGCTAGCGCTGCAAAACTGTGTCCTCATATGTTTAATGATTAACAATACAGATTATTTAAATGATGATAACATTTGATATGTATAATGTAGTAAACATATTTTGCAGCATTTCATCTTAAAAATAATATCGTCATCATATGTACTGTAAAGATGCGCTTTATAAAGTGGCTCAGGTTGTGCAATATTGTAACTGTATCGCAAGGAAAGGCTCTGCCATTTGAGAGTGTAGAAGGAAAATTTTTTATTAGCATGTGAGGATAGCAAATTAACATATAGAGCCATAAAAAGTAGTTAAAAGCTTCTAAAACATTAGATTAAGCATAAATTAGAATGTTAAGCAAATAGTTAACTAAAAAATCAGTTATATTGCATTATTTTTTAGGCTTACATTAAAATTTCCAAAGTAAGAAAAGAACAACTAATTGATACACCGAGACCAGTTTTGGACAGGATAAGAGTTTGAACACCTGTGATTCAAGGCTAGGAAGAGATAAAGATGGCTCTGAAAGCAGCTGGGCTAATGAATCAGCAGAAAGGCAACAAAAGGCTTTTGCTATAAGCAGGGTCATGCTGACCTAATGCATGAAGAGAAAATCTTAGTAAATGCAGGCATTAGCAAAAATATTATAAGAATATATTAGCAATTAACTTTAGTGTAGAAATTAAGACAAATCAAGCATGCCAAGCAATGATTAAATGAAAGCACATACTATACTTCTTTTTAATTAAAGCTTAAGCTTCAGGTCACTATTGTAAAAAGTTTGGAAGGCTTAAGAGAGGAAATGATGAGAGGAAACCCATATATGGAACTGAAGCCTTGGCCAGTTAGAGAAAATGGGAACAGCATAGAAATATTACAAATTCCATAAGGGGGCCAGTGATAGGAAAAGCAAGGAGATAATAAGGGTTCCCATGGAAACTCAAGGTTTGGCCGGACGGTAATAGAAGGGAGTCAGAGAGGATGGGCAAAAGAGCTCATTAGAGCAAGGTCAGAAAATATTGGAAATTACATAGAGTAGCCCAAAGATGGTAAGAGGAAGCCATCCACCCAGTCTTAGACCAATCAAAATAAGCCAAACAGACACCAAGAGGAACAATGGACAGTAAAACCAGGTGCTGAATGAGCTAATTGAATGAGCCAAAATGATAAGAAATTGTTATAAAAACTTCAATTGCTGTAATGATCGTCGCTTAATCTCATTCGGCCGAATTGGGTTGAGTCCGTGTGGTTGATTTATTGCAATAAAGCCTTAAAACTCTGTCTGTCTATCTCGAGTCCTAATAGCCTTTATTTTTAGGTAAAAAGCCTTCTGATGATGAATTTTTCGCCACGACAAGAGCAGTTCAATAGACTGTGTGCATGGCTGAGGCAGCGTGTGCTTGATGCTGTATACCGATAATTGTCTTTCCAATCAGCTGCTGTAGAGCTGTGATTCCACACTAAGATACAGTGGGATAAATAGTCTGAGTGGTGCAGTGAGTATAATATGGAAAAAAATTATCCTCTGTGGCAACCCCTCACAGGAAGAAGAAGAAGAAGGTACATTGAGAGGAACAATGCTAAAGCAGCTATGGTATTTGGAATAGTTTGGCCATTCCGTGGACCATTATATTGTTACAGGTTAATTACAATCAGATGCCTTAAACTAATAAACAATATGCCGTTAATTTCATTGTATTTATAAAGCTGCGTCAGGGATGTGCATCTAAAAAAGAAAGGGAAACCACACTTGAACAAAAGCATTGCTTTGACGTTGGGTGCCGCCAGTTTGCAAAACCGAGAGGAGAACTTGCGTACGCCAAGCATTTAGCTGGCGTGAAAATGTGCGTGGCTTTACTACCAAGTTTAGATTTGTCCATGGAAACGGGAGTATGCAACATTTTTGTGCGTATGCACCGTTTATACATGAGGCCCCAGGTCTCCAAATGAGGCACTTCAAAAAAAAGAGAGGTTTTGCAATCAGAATTTAATCTCTTGAAAAGTAAAGAAATGGAACAGCTCATCTTTAAATCACGACATCATTATGAACATGGAGAGAAGGCTCATAAGATCTTACCTGAATAAATCCACAAGCAGGATGTCTGCAATGTAGTAACAATAATTATCAGCACCGATGGAGATAAAATTATTGACCATAAAAATATAACTCATACATTTATAGAGTACTATAAGTCCTTATATTATAGACAGTAATGCTATCTCATTTTAAAGAAGAATAGACAATCTAATGAGTTTTTTGATTCTTACAGATACCACAGCTAGATACTTCTACTGCCGTGGAACTGGATAAACTTCTAACACTCTCAGAATTACTAGATACTATAAACTCACTTCAAAGTGGGAAAGCAGAAGGTCCTGATGGCTACACAGTGGAATTTTATAAAACATTTTCAAATAAGTTAGCTCTGCTATTATTAGCAACATTTCTAGAAGCTAGAGACAACAAAATCCTACCTCAAACTTTTTGCCAAACATTAATTACTGCCTTTCCAAAGAAAAATATGGACTTACTACAATGTATATCATATGTACCAATCTGACTACTGAAAAATGACGTTAAGATACTCTCCAAAATGAAGATTTTTTAAACTAACTCTGGCAATTTTTACGAAGTAGCTGAGAGAAGTGGGAAGTGGGCTGGGCTCTTCCAACATCAGCTCCCAACTTCCTGACGTGAACAGGAGAAAATGCATGCCCCGGCAGAAGAGCATATTGACATTATCTTTTGCAGTTGCTCAAAACACAGTAAATACTTAAACACTGTTTTCACAAAGCTCAACAGAAGAAAATATATAAAATAATAATAAAAAAAAAACTGCTTAGGGTCCAATTTCCAAAGCATGCACTGCATTTCTGTACGGCCTGACAAGACTAAAAGCAAAAGGCCTGTGCCCTGAACAGATTAAAACATCTGCTGTACAGTCTTTATTCTTTCTGAAGTGGTGTTAAAACTTCCTGTTTTGCACTAGGGAAGGTAAATACATCAATGCAGTTGCTTGCACATGCTGCACTGTATTATAGAACCTGCACACATTTTTTTTTATCCGAATTGTGAGTATTACACCAGCCATCCAGAGTGCTTAGATCTTCTGGTCAGTTGTCTCCTGTTGTCCCTCATACCAAGTGTAAAACTAAGGGGGACAGAGTGTTTATAGCTGCTGCTCCTCGCCTGTGGAACTCTTTACCTCATTACATAAAGAAGTCATCTACAATTGAACTGTTCAAAACAAGATTAAAGACTCATTTCTATTCACTTGCATTCCGTGACCTGCAGTAATACTGATGGTTTCCTCATTGTGATTATGTAACATTACTTCTATTTATTATTTATTTTATTTATGTTCATTTATTTTATTTCTATTTATGTTATTCATGTTAATTGTATGTTTTTCTTTAATTCTATTATTGTAAAGCACTTTGGCCACATCATTCTTATGTTGTTTTAAATGTGCTACATAAATAAAGTTGACATTAACATTGACATTGACATAGTAACCTACTGGCTTGATGTCACTAAGCAGAAAATGAATGTTACTTTTGAAGTTAAAATAAAATGTATATCCACCTCTCAATCTTAACTGATTGAAATGAGCTTGTCTTTAAAAAGCAACAGACAGCAGCAACCTGATTGGCTTTTGGGTGAAGCAGTACAATGATTTGGATCAAAATCATTTTATATACCTTAACTAAAATAGGTCTTGCCTCTTAAGACTCCCAGTTTCACGTATCTAAGATTTAGCTATGAACCAAAGTAACTGCATTTTTGCAAGCTTGCATTAATTTTTTGATTACTAGTAAACCATTGAATTGAAAGGTAGTGTTTTCTTACTAAACATGAGCTGTGCGTGCATTTCGAGTCAGGTTGTTATTAAAAATGCTTTAACGCAGATTAGGCTGGTGTGATTCAAAACCCACCTTACCATGCGGGTCTCTGATTTAGTTGTTGCAGTTGTTGGTCTCTTTTTAGCATCTTCAGTTTAATCACTTCTTTCTACAAGATCTCTATTAATATTTGAAGGTGAACATATGCTGTTTTAAATAATAAAGTATTATTAATTACTCCATGTCATTAACACCAGTGCCTTCTCATAAGAAGTCACCTATCTTTAAAAAAATGCTTGATCATTTCAAAACCTGATCAGAGTAAAATTTCACTGGTAGTCTCAGGTTTAGAGAAAAGACACACTGAATTTTTTAGAGTAATCCTAACATCACTTGTACAAATTTTTTAGGAAAAAGTAAAAAAGGAATACATTTTGCAAGAGGATCCAGAAGATGTTCCAATACTTTAAAATTACCATGCAGCTATAGTAGCAATTCATGGTTGCCCACATCAGCCAAAGAAGGCTGTAAAATTTCATAAATTATGTTTGATATAGTGCATTCATAGCAAAGACATTCCTTGAAAGTATAATTCACTGATAAGCTTATGTTAATCCAGTTCAAGGTGGGATGGTTGAGAGCCTACCTTGGAGACATTATGTGACATTAGATATTTTTTGTGTCAGAAGTTAACCCAAGATGCATGCCATGGGTAATAAATACAGGCACCCACAGAAAACCCACTCAGACATGTCGAGAACATCCAAATTCCACACATAGAAAGAAGGTAGTGCTAAATGGGTTTGAAGCAGAACCCAAAATCAACACCACCGTTCCACTCTGTTTTTAAGGACTTGTTTTTTTTAATGTTTTTGAAACTGAATTATAATGTGTGGATTCTGTTTTGTATTGGTTATACTTTTATTATACAATATCTGCTTTGGCATATTTAAATAAATTACACATTTGTGTAAAAATATTTAAATTTAACTAATAAATTAATTATGAAGTAAATGAGTTAAAGTTTTGAAGCTATTATCTAAATGCTGTACTGCAACTTAAAGTCTTAAGTTAAATGACAGTTGCCGGTTTAACAATTCACACACACAGTATGCCACCTGCCAACTGAAGATTTCCAGGTGTGACTTACACATTTAAATGCTTTCTTCGCCTTGAAGCCATATTTTTCTGACTGCAAACAGCTTGAAAGCACAGTATAATGAATTTTCTCACCAATCTTTAAATCTTCATAGGTCTGAGTAGAAAGGAGAGCAGTTTGAAATAAAAAAGGATAAAAAATGCAGATTCTTTTTTTATACAAGGTAAAAACATATTTTTTTTTTTGAAAATTAAAGCACATCCTTAAAATTAAGAGTGCATTATAACACCATTGAGCACCTCAGATTTAACGTGCTTAACATATTATACAGTATATTATCCTTTTTGTCTTTTTTATGCCAAACCATTTTAATTAAAAATAATAGGTGTTGTTTTACTATATACTTTACTGTATTATACTAAATCATTGCTATAAACTGACAATTGATATGAATCTCAGATTGAGAATGACACATAACCCTAAACACAAAGAAATAAATACTCCAAGAAATAAATGTGAAAAACTGATAGTAGCTGCTGAGATCCTATGGGGTTATGGATTAATTAAAATGAGTAAAGCTATCACTCTGTGGATTACCCCACAGTATGTCTGTTAACAGGCAATTTATTTATGATGCATAACTGGTAATTAGGAAAATGTTTTAAATAGTAAAAACAAAAAAAAAAGTTGTTACAGCCACACTGAGTGAGAAAATTGAACATGAAAATGGTAAAATGTTGATAGTACGTTTGTAAACGTCAGTGCAATTAACTGACAAATTCTTAACTCATAGTTCTGAATAAAATTTATGACTTCTTCACATAGAGTATCATAGACACATGGAATAAATTACTAAGTAGTGTGGTTAGGCTGGATGGGATGGGACATGGGGGAGTACTCGCAGCAAAAACCCAAAAAAAGGAAGCACTGAACTATCAAGCATCCTAAAAAAATATAAGCTCCCACGTGCTTAGTGATTTTCAAGGTGGTGCCAGTTAGGAAAATTAAATGGCCAGGCATCAGCTTAGTGCAGGGGTTCTCAACCTAGGAAGCACAAACTGTCTTCTATTTTATTTTTTTTCACATATGACCCCCACAAGCTCTTGAATGTTTCTGACATACATTTATTTATCATTTGTATCAACCACTCCTCTACACATTTCTATTTAGCTGATATTTAACACCACACAATATCTAAAGGCTCACAATCCTCTCATAATATGTGTCTGTCAAAGAAGTTTATTAGAACATGTGATGATGCCTTAATAGTGCTTCACATGGAGCAGCAACTTCAAATATTAAGGGAACATTCATCCATATATCCATTATCCAACCTGCTATATCCTAACTACAGGGTCACAGGGGGTCTGCTGGATTCAATCCCAGCCAACACACGGCGCAAGGCAGGAAACAAACCCCGGGACGTGCGCCAGCCATTAAGAGAACAAATCATTTCAAATCACACACACAAGTTGGACTGGCACCCTGTCCCGGGTTTGTCCCTGCCTTGCACCCAGTGCTAGCAGGCATAGGCTCCAGAACCCCTCATGACCCTAGTCTGGATTAAGCAGGTAAGAAAATGACATGACACACAAGTGTTTGCACAGATGCTTTCTGATTTGCAGCAAGTCGCCATTGTCTCCTGTTCCTTAGGTGCTCTTTGCTACTTTGCTAATGTGTTTTGTTTTTATTTTTTGGCTTGAAATATAAAGAACATGTCTCCTCAGAAACTGGAAGCACACATAATCTTCTGTTTTATCTTTTTTTTTTACGGACATTCTTTCGCAGCCTTACACTGTTGCAATATTAAGTACAAAATAAACAAATAAATAAACAGGTAAAATCTATCTTTAGTCAATAAGTACAGCAACCATTGATTGTCCCATTCATTATTTTTTAATTAGGAAATACATACATTTTTCATCTTTTCTAGATAGCATTAGACAGCTAACTGATGCAAGCATCTGATATGTCTGAAAACATAAACTATTTTGTAGAAATCTGTTTATGTAGATTGTTAAGAATTTTTTTTATTTATAAATTATCCATACAGAGTTGGGGGTTAATTCTGTTCTTTCTGATTGTTCAGTGCAAATATCGATGTTCTTACCAAGTGAATATTTTATGTGTAACCCTGACATTCAGTGTAATTTTTATGGAAATGTATCAATTTCTAAATTGTGGCCCAGGTTAGAAACACCTGGTTTAGTGGGTGTGCTAAAAAAAGTCTAGAAAAGCCATCACATTACAAACTCATAACTGTCAGTATTTAGCATTACGAGCTATTAGTTTCACCAAGTCTAATGCTATAGTAAGTCGAGTGTAAGCAACAAAACTGCTCATAAAAAGAAGTGGCCAGCGTTAGTGTGTCTGATAATGATGGAGTCTGAGTCCCATCTGATGACTGGCAGCAGAACCCTTAGTGTTACTTTAGACTGTGCATCTTGAGGACCAGGTACAGAGGAAGTCAGAGAAGTAGCTTAATTTTTAGAAAGAAGTCATTTTGTCCTTTGCCTAGTTTTCTATTTTCATGCCCTGCACTGTGATTTAAGAT
Source organism: Polypterus bichir lapradei (assembly GCA_026402145.1). Classification (NCBI taxonomy): domain Eukaryota; kingdom Metazoa; phylum Chordata; class Cladistia; order Polypteriformes; family Polypteridae; genus Polypterus; species Polypterus bichir. The sequence goes on from JANRMT010062833.1 coordinate 8,104,212, forward strand.
TGCCCTGTTTTTGTACAGATAGTTAAAAGGTATTGTGCTTTGCCTTATTCCGCTGCTTTATGATATTGTGGACTTTATGATTTGAATACTGTAATAAGTATAGTTCTTTGTTTATTGGATATCCCTATTTCTTGTTGTATGTTTTGTTCTCATTTCATTACCCCACTATAGTACATACAGTATAATCACAATGAAATCACAATGGAAATGCCAAGGCCTTATTTAGTTTTAGCCAAGAGATACCTGAAGAAAAGTTTTAAAAAGGCATATACACTTATTTATGCATCATTACAATTGATTACACAGATGCTGTCACTGTCACTATAGAACTGAAGAAAAATAATACAGACGCCAGTTCTCTGTCCTTTGAAAGGTTGTTTGTTTTAAATTATGGTTAATTAAATTGTTTTAGGTGTATAGTAAATCATATTCAACTTGTCTCCATGTATGTACAATATATGGGGACATCACAAGAGGTGCTGATGCCCAGGGTCACGGTAGAGTCTTAAGCTGGCCATGGCTAAAGTCAACCTACAGGCTGTTAACTTGCTGCTCATACTTACAGTAGCTATCTGTATTTTCTTTTCATCTTATGCATAATCGTGCTATCTAGATATCATAGACATAACCAAGTTCTGTAGTGGTCAGAAAGGTTTTAAGGACAAGATTACAAATTCAGTAATCCTTCTACCTAAGTATGCTTCCATGGCCATAGTAGGTCAATAGGAATATGCCCCAGGGTTTGATTGTTTTTATATCCCTGATCATTTAATAGCTGCAATCAGTAATATGGATCAGTAATGTAATAACAAAAAGTAATAAGGGCAATTACTTTGGTGTGTTTTATAGCTCTATAATTTATATAATTTCAGATGTGCTTTAACAAAATATACAGACACCCTCAACATACACATCTTCTTCAGGTGTTCCTGTTTAGATAACAGAAAAGTTCTCAATAGTATACCAGTCCTTAAATTTTGTTAAATGTCAGTTGTGATGGCTCAGCAATTATTGTGTTATGTTTAAGTGATATAATGTATAATTTAGAATGTTCCAGATATAACTGTGCTCTTTAATTTATTCCTACATTTGTACATTTTTAATTGTCCATTTGTCTCAAAGTACTTGTTTAAGATACATATTATTATTATTATTATTATTATTATTATTATTATTATTATTATTATTAT
>JANRMT010062833.1:8114613-8141859 GCA_026402145.1 Polypterus bichir lapradei
GCGTTGGGAACCCGTGTACCAAATTTCTTGAAGATGGGCCCATAAGTAACAAAGACTGTTGAAAAGTTCAATATGGTGGCCGACAGTGGCATCATACCGCCGAAATAAGTACGTACATTGGTTTCGGTTAGTGCAGGGAAGCCGCCTACCAAATTTCGAGAAGATGAGGCCATAAATAAGAAAGTTCAACATGGCGGACGTTGTTGATCGTTACGCATAGAATTTCGAAATGAAACCTGCTTAACTTTTGTAAGTAAGCTGTAAGGAATGAGCCTGCCAAATTTCAGCCTTCTACCTATACGGGAAGTTGGAGAATTAGTGATGTTGGAAAATTCAATATGGCGGCTGACAGTGGCGTCATACCACCGAAATAAGTACGTACATTGGTTTTGGTTAGCTCAGGGAAGTCACCTACCAAATTTCATGAAGATGGGGCCGTAAATAAGAAAGTTCAACATGGCAGACGTTGTTGACCGTTATGACCGTTATGCGTAGAATTTCGAAATGAAACCTGCTTAACTTTTGTAAGTAAGCTGTAAGGAATGGGCCTGCCAAATTTCAGCCTTCTACCTACACGGGAAGTTTGAGAATTAGTGACGTTGGAAAGTTCAATATGGCGGCTGACAGTGGCATCATACCACCGAAATAAGTATGCACATTGGTTTCGGTTAGCGCAGGGAAGCTGCCTACCAAATTTCGTGAAGATGGGGCCATGAATAAGAAAGTTCAATATGGCGGACGTTGTTGATCATTATGACCGTTACGCGTAGAATTTCGAAATGAAACCTGCTTAACTTTTGTAAGTAAGCTGTAAGGAATGGGCCTACCAAATTTCAGACTTCTACCTACACGGGTAGTTGGAGAATTAGTGACGTTTGGAAAATTCAATATGGCGGCCGACAGTGGCGTCATACCATCGAAATAAGTACGTACATCGGTTTTGGTTAGCGCAGGGAAGTCACCTACCAAATTTCGTGAAGATGGGGTCAGCCTTCTACCTACACGGGAAGTTTGAAAATTGGTGACGTTGGAAAGTTCAATATGGCGGCCGACAGTGGCGTCATACCATCGAAATAAGTACATACATCGGTTTCGGTTAGCGCAGGGAAGCCGCCTACCAAATTTCGTGAAGATGGGGCCATAAATAAGAAAGTTCAACATGGCGGACGTTGTCGACCGTTATCGACCATTATGACCGTTACGTGTAGAATTTCGAAATGAAACCTGCTTAACTTTTGTAAGTAAGCTGTAAGGAATGAGCCTGCCAAATTTCAGCTTTCTACCTACATGGGAAGTTGGAGAATTAGTGATGAGTCAGTCAGTCAGTCAGTCAGTCAGTCAGTCAGTCAGTCAGTCAGTCAGTGAGTGAGGGCTTTGCCTTTTATTAGTATAGATATATATATATATATATATATATATATATAGCAAAATACATATCTATATACATATCTACATATACATATATATATATATGCATACCTATCAACATCATATATACACACACATATACATACATACATACACAGACACACACATATATATAATTTGTGTGTGTGTATGTATGTGTGTGTGTGTGTGTGTGTGTATACACATACATACAAACATACACACAGGTATATATATATGTGTCTATATGTGTGTGTATAGCTTTGATCACTGAGTGCAAAGGAAAAATAATAAAATGTAGTCTATAAGTTATTAAACAGTAAAACATTAACGTTTTAAGAAGTAAAGGTACATTGAGCACTACTGGAGTGGTTGCGGGTAAACTACATTTTAAAGACGGTATAACAGAAGAGGTAAGTAGTACTAACAGCAGCTAAAATGTATATGGATCATCTCTCGTTAGTAGATCCCTTTTGAAAGGCGCTACACGATGGCTGTGGTATAGAAATTACATTTTCTATGTGAAAGTCCAAATTTCTGCCTCTGGTAATGTGCCTTACCAGTAATTAAAGAAAATTAATTTTGTGTCCTCTGCAGTGTTAAGAGAGAAAGGCTTTGGTTTGGGATAAAAGGAAAAAAGGTGTAAAGAAAGGAAAGTTGCCTTTTTCATTTATATAGTATAGAGAGATGTGTTCGCTGACAATATGAGCGCCTTTTGGGGACAGTCGCGGTGGGTCTTGTGCAGACTGGTGAGACGTCCCAGCTATTAATCGGCTGTGATGGCACTGTCAGTCCTTCACTCCTGTGCGTGTCTTCATAATCCGAGCTGACGACCTCATAATCGTATACGTGCAAAATAAAGGGCGAAGCGCCTTAATATTATTTTGCCGCAGAAGCGCAGTCAGCGTCTGAAAGGCCGGCACAGCTATGCGTGCGCCGGCTGCTCGACTTTTGCTGGGCAGGAGACGCCAGTTTTTGCAGACACGTTCACATGATCAAAAGTCTCCACGCTCTTTGGAGGTCATTCATATACAAAATACCCGCGCCTCGCAGCGAAACAGTAGTGGGTTAAAGAAGTAATGAAAAAGAAAAGGAAACATTTTAATAATAACGTAACATGATTGTCATGAGTGTTGCTGTCATATATATGCCTGCCTAAATAAGTCACCCTCGCTTCGCTCTTACTTTTTTACCGTTCATTTAATCATGGCTAGTGGCGGAAAAATTATAAAATGGAAGGAGGATTACACTGAGTATGGCTTTACCAAAAACAATTATTGATGGCGAATCGATTATTCATAAAGCTTGAATTGGTGATCTGTTTTTGTGTGTTAACCTCATATTTTTTCATACTTCTTCTCAAACCAAGGTGGTGCGAGACTAAAATGAATTGGCATGCGCTGATCAATGTAATCGGTGTACCAGGAAATCATGCATTGACAAAAGTTCCCCTTTGATTGTAATGCAAAGTGTGATTAAATGCATTATTTTTTAACGCGTTATGGAGCACATGCATCGAAGCTTCTCAGCTGTGCTTGTGCTAAGAAAATTAAACATTTTAAAAATAACGTAACACGATTGTCAATGTAACCTTTTGTAAGTAGTGCCTGGAGGATTCAGTGTGGAGAAAGTCTAGAGACAGAGTGTGTATTAACTTGTGGATTTCTCTGTATTTGGTGGCAGTGTGACGAAGTTGCTTCGGAAGACGGCGTTAGCCGCGGAGCTCAGAGCGAAATGAGGTAAATGGGAGGGGAGATGATGACGTGACTCCCCCACCCGCCTTAACTGTCAATCCCCCACAAACACAGTCTCTCGGAATTTGCATAAGCACACCCCTTCACCTGCAATTTTAACTTAGTTACAAAGTGATCAAAACTCTCGTTTATATCCTGCGTCCTCTCATTAAACTTGTATCCCGCATTACCCGTGGGCACGAAAAGCACCAGCGGCAGCCTGTCTATTAAGTTAATTTAAAGTTTAGGTTTATACCTTGCTTTGTTTCCGAAGTAGCTGTACTGATGAATATGGTAGTATGTCACTCGCTCGCTTCTTATTGTTTCGCTGCCTTCTCAATTATATAATGCATGTTTTGTTCAGCGTATTTTGGAGCTCTTCCTGGTTTTCTACATAGTGCGTTGACAGTCAGTTCACGTGATTACGGGGGCGGCGTGATGATGTCACACGAAACTCCGCCCCCACGGCGGTCAAGCTCAACTTCATTACAGTAAATGGAGAAAAATACCTTCCAGTTATGACCATTACGCGTAGAATTTCGAAATGAAACCTGCCCAACTTTTGTAAGGAAGCTGTAAGGAATAAGCCTGCCAAATTTCAGCCTTCTACCTACACGGGAAGTTGGAGAATTAGTGATGAGTCAGTCAGTCAGTCAGTCAGTGAGTGAGTGAGTCAGTGAGGGCTTTGCCTTTTATTAGTATAGATAACAATGCTAGCTAATATTATGCTTCAGTTTATTTGGGGTAAATAATACAGTCTAACAAAAATTTAGACAGAAAAAAAGCTGCCTATAATGCTTAGGCCTAAATATTATAACTTTAATAAAACTCTGACAATGGACTCTTTTGAGGCCTTCAGGAACAGTGTAAGGCATAACTGATATTAAGAATGGCCCTATGGTGGATGCTAATGATGTCAGCATAAACTCTGGTCTCTTCAGTTACAGTAAGCAGTGTGAAACGTGAGTCACTGTCTTGCACCCCAAAACATGAGAATGAGTCTCAGTGAAACAGGAACAGCAGGGTTATTTATTGCAGGGGCAGCTACCACTCTCATGTAAACAGACACATCAAACTGGCATAGTTGGGGCCAGGTCAGTGGCCAAGGTATACTGTTCCCTGGATTTATAATGCTCCTTGCATCACTCATCGGCGACAGGTGCTTATAGCGTGACCTCAATCGGCTTGTAGTTGTTTCCACAGCGGTATGCTGTTGCGCTGCAAACCTGTGGTTGCTTAAGCAACTGACACGCAGTCCTCCATAGACACAGCAGTTGAGTTTCGGCAAGTGGTCCTGTTGGGGGGGGCACTAAAGGCTCGTTTTGCTAAAGTACTGAGACTCAGCCTTGTGTTTTGGGGTGCAAGACAGTGACTCATGTGTCACATGGCACCAGGAGCGGGGTCCTGTACCAATGGAACCCCAAGAGGCATATGATATCCTGATACTAGCGGAGCAAAATGAGGCTCCTGCGGGCGCTCTGGTCTTCGCACTCCCCACGGATGTGCTGGTGAAGATGGCTCCCTTGGATGACCCAGAGTGTTTGCTGTTCTACTTCGAGCGGATGGCAACATTGAAGCGCAGGCACAGGGTAACCTTTCCGGTTATTGTGGCCCCGTTTTTAACTGGGGAGGCCCTACAGGTTGTGCAAATCCTCCCTCCCAAAAGGCTCGAAGATTATGACTTCCTGAAGCAACAGATCTTCCGCCATATGGCTGTGAGCCTGGTGGTCAAGGGGCGCCAGTGCTGTCTGTGGCATATTGATCTGGACCACCCCATATGAGGACAGATCCAGGGCTTAGTGAACTTGATTCAAAGCTGGATCTGCTGAGACACTTTTGAGTGCATTTTGGAGAAGCTTGTTATTGATGCAGACCTGTCAAGGATAGACGACAGTCTTTGTAAAGAAATGCTACAGAATGACGTCCATTCACTGCTGGATCTGACCCACAGACTAGAGTGTGCACAAACTACCTGGAAACAATGGGGCTACCCAGGCTTAACCCTGATTTTGATGCACCAGCACAAACCTCCAGGGTCGCTGGCACCACGGGTGAAAGATGCCATTGTGTGAACACCATAGTATCATCATCTAGTCCTTCCAAGAGAACCCTAAATACAAAGAGGACTGTTTCATTTATGTTAGGTAGAATGCCCAGAGGGGACTGGGCGGTCTCGTGGCCTGGAACCCCTGCAGATTTTATTTTTTCTCTCCTGCCATCTGGAGTTTTTTTTTTGTTTTTTCTTTCCTCCCTGGCCATCGGACCTTACTCTTATTCTATGTTAATTAGTGTTGTCTTATTCTAATTCTTACTTTGTCTTTTATTTCTCTCTTCTTCATCATGTAAAGCACTTTGAGCTACATTATTTGTATGAAAATTTGCTATATAAATAAATGTTGTTGTTGTTGTTGTTGTTGTTGTAGTAGTATGGACTGGACACAATTGGTTTCGCTGTGATCAACCGGGACACCTGGCTTGGAAGTGCCATCTCCCACCTGCGTAAACCATGACCATCAGTCTGGCCCAGTTTCCCCCAAGATGTTGAAAGAAAACAATTTTAAGATCTCAATTACGTTGGCTGGATGGGAATTCTCGGCACTGTTGGACTCTGGTTGCGACCTCTTTGTAGACCTCCGTGACTTGCTCCTGCAGACCCCTTATAAGACCACAGACAAAGTAACATCCACTGCATCCATGGGAATATTAAAACATACGAAACTATATTACTCCCTCTGAAATTTAAAGGGAAGAACTTTAAGGTTTGGACTGCCATATCAGACACCTCACCCTGGCTACTCCTAATAGGAAAAAGGAATGCCCTCTTCCCACGGGTCTTGGCCACCTGCAGAGCGCCTTCCCCTGTAGTGAATAGAGAGGAGCTTGCTGCAGACAATTTCAGTCAAGGAACCAGGTTTGAAATTGGACCGAAGATGTCCAGTGAGGTGGGGGACAAACCTTCAAGTGAAGACCTGGGACAACTTGTAGACTTTTCCACGCTGTTGCACGCACAAACAGCCTCACCTGACTGGGCACTCAATACGGACCTGGACAAAAATGAAATAGCAGTCAGAGGTGAGAGTGATTCAGCATTGGACATGGAGGAAACAGAGACTGCCATCCAGACGGAGTTTGCTCGCCTTCAACGAGCCGATAGCAACTTGGATTTTGCATTCAAAAAAGTCCACGGTGCAAAAGACTCTTACTATCTATAGAAAGAGGACCCAAATTTTAAAATACTAGGAGGCTCTGCCCCCTGCTCGCTTTGCTCGCCCACCCCCATTTTTGGTTTACCGGATATACAATATAATACAATTTATTTTTTGTATAGCCCAAAATCACACATGAAGTGCCACAATGGGCTTTAACAGATCCTGCCTCCTGACAGCCCCCCAGCCATGACCCTCTAAGAAGACCAGAAAAAACTCCCAAAAAAAAACCCTTGTTGGTGAAAAATTCGAAGAAACCTTGGGAAAGGCAGTTCAAAGAGAGACCCCTTTCAACAACAACAACAACAACATTTATTTCTATAGCATATTTTCATACAAACAGTAGCTCAAAGTGCTTTACATAATAAGGAATAGAAATATAAAAGACACAATAAGAAAACAAAATAAATCAACATTAATTAACATCGAATAAGAGTAAGGTCCAATGGCCAGGGGGGACAGAAAAAACAAAAAAACTCCAGACGGCTGGAGAAAAAATAAAATCTGTAGGGATTCCAGACCATGAGACCGCCCAGTCCCCTCTGGGCATTCTACCTAACATAAATGAAACAGTCCTCTTTGGATTTAGGGTTCTCACGGAAGGGCTTGATGATGATGGTCACGTAGAATTCTGCCTTTTAATCCATCCATCATTGTTGGAGCATCATGATGCTTTGAGTAGGTGGAGGTGGCACAGGCCACCACCACAAAGAAACCGGAAAAAGAAACAGAAAAGAAAGTAGGGGTCAGTACGGATTTTAGAGCCACCATGAATAGTTATTATGAGGAAATTGAACATATAGAGTATCAGGATTAAGTTAAATTGAAGTTATAGAAAGGCCTTGTTAAAGTAATATGTTTTCAGCAGTGTTTTAAAGTGCTCTACTGTATCAGCCTGGCGAGTTCCTATTGGCAGGCTATTGCAAATTTTAGGTGCATAACAGCAGAAGGCCACCTCACCACTTATTTTAAGTTTTGTTCTTGGAATTCTAAGGAGACCCTCATTTGAGGATCTGAGGTTACGATTTGGAATATAGGGTGTCAGACATTCCAATATATAAGATGGGGCGAGATTATTTAAGGCTTTATAAACCATAAGCAGAATTTTAAAGTCAATCCTGAATGACACAGGTAACCAGTGTAGTGACATTAAAACTGGAGAGATGTGCTCGGACTTTCTTTTCCTAGTTAGGATTCTAGCAGCTGCATTCTGCACTAGATGCAAACGATTTATGTCTTTTTTGGGTAGTCCTGATAGGAGTGCATTACAGTAATCTAGTTGACTGAAAACAAACGCGTGAACTAATTTCTCAGCATCTTTCAGTGATATAAGAGGTCTAACTTTACTTATTTTTCTTAAGTGAAAAAATGCTGTCCTAGTGATCTGATTAATATCCATCCATCCATTTCTCAACCCGCTGAATCCGAACACAGGGTCACGGGGGTCTGCTGGAGCCAATCCCAGCCAACACAGGGCACAAGGCAGGCACCAATCCCGGGCAGGGTGCCAACCCACCCCAGGACACACACAAACACACCCACACACCAAGCACACACTAGGGCCAATTTAGAACCGCCAATCTACCTAAGCTTCATGTCTTTGGACTGTAGGAGGAAACCGGAGCACCCGGAGAAAAACCCACACAGACACGGGGAGAACATGCAAACTCCACGCAGGGAGGACGCGGAAAGCGAACCCGGATCTCTTAACTGCGAGGCAGCAGCGCTACCACTGCGCCACTGTGCCGCCCCTCTGATTAATATGCGATTTAAAATTCAGATTACAGTCAACAATTACCCCTAAGCTTTTTACCTCCGTCTTGACTTTTAATCCTAATGTATCCAGTTTATTTCTAATAGCCTCATTGTATCCATTATTGCTAATCACTAAGATTTCAGTTTTCTCTTTATTTAACTTGAGAAAGTTACTATTCATCCATTTTGAGATACAAGTCAGACATTTTGTTAGTGAATCAATAGAATCAGGGTCATCAGTTGCTATTGATAAATACAGCTGTGTGTCATCAGCATAGCTGTGGTAGCTCACGTTGTGCTATGAGATAATCTGACCTAACGGAAGCATGTAGATTGAGAAGAGTAGCGGACCCAGGAAAGAGCCTTGTGGAACACCATATTGGATATCATGTGTCTTTGAGTTGTAATTACCACAACTAACAAAGAATTTTATCCCTGTCAGGTAGGATTCAAACCAATTTAAGACACTGCCAGAGAGGCCCACCCATTGACTAAGGCGATTTCTAAGAATGTTGTGATCAATGGTGTCAAATGCAGCACTCAGATCTAAGAGGATGAGAACAGATAAATGGCGTCTGTCTGCATTCACTCGCAAATCATTTACTACTTTAACGAGTGCAGTTTCTGTGCTGTGATTTGTTCTAAAACCCGACTGAAATTTATCAAGAATAGCATGTTTATTGAGGTGGTCATTTAACTGCATAATGACTGCCTTCTCTAGAACTTTACTTAAGAAAGGCAGGTTAGAGATGGGTCTAAAATTTTCAAGAGCCGAGGGGTCAAGATTATGTTTCTTAAGTAGGGGTTTAACTACAGCAGTCTTAAGACAGTCTGGAAAGACCCCCGTATCTAATGACGAATTTACTATGTCAAGAATATTGTCAATTAGCACGCCCGATACTTCTTTGAAAAACACTGTTGGTATTGGGTCTAGGACGCAGGTGGAGGATTTTAATTGAGAGATTATTTTTTGTAAATCTATCCTAGTGAAAGAGTTTAATTTGTTTATAACAGGATGCTGGGGTTTAGGAGGATCCTTAGTGTTGGAGGGATATACTATGTTATTTCTAATATCATTAATTTTTTGATTGAAAAATACAGCGATAGCCTCACAGGTTTTACTTTCCAGGTAGGTTGGGCGTGCAGTGGGTGTCAAGAAGGGGGTCAATAGAACACAGTACAATACATAGAACAGAATAAACCCTCAATACAGTATAAAAATAAAAATTCTAGAAGTACGGAGTAGAATTTCACATGAGATGATATCACATAATATGATTTGGATTTGTTTTAAGTCCTGGAGACCTCATTCATCAAGCTGCCTCCTCCATTTTGCCATTCCACATCTGAAACAGCGCTAATCCGATGAAAGTACCCCTCTTTCCCACGATTCCTGCGATCCTCCATCAGGGATGACTTTACCTTAGGCAGGCAATATACAATTTAAAGAGATTGTAATTTTCTTGTGAATTATTACATATGCATTATTTTCACTTTTACTTTAAAAACTTTTGTAAAAACCATACTTGTCCTTTATTTCCGGCACCATGCGTGGTTACATCTCTTTGTTGCCAGACGTATAATGCTGCTCATGTTGTGAAGGTGGGGGGGGGGGTTTGGCTAAATGCACACTAAGTATATGCTTTTGGATCATTTGCTGTCTTTTTGCTGCTTGCGAGCTGCCTCTTCTGCCTGTCACATGTCGTTGTTTTAAGAGCTGGGAGCACATGATGTTTGCCTGCAAAATGCAATCCAACAACTGTTAGATATGGTGTCTGTGAACTTCTTTTAAATGATGGCTCACTACGTGGTCTCGCGTGACGGTGTAACAACAATAGTTGTCCTTTATTTCCGACCCCAGGCGTGGTTAAATTCTTTTTTGTGCAGGACATATAACGCTGCTCCCATTTTCCGAGGTGGGGGGGAGGGTTTGCGAGAATTGCAAGAAGGGCAGCGCGACGATATTTTTAAAGCCTGTACAGCCGATGATCCTTTTGCTACTTTGTGTCTCTGCTGATCGCGTTGTGATCGCTTCTCTGTGATCATAAATATACACCTCACCGAATTGTGTTTTCTTTTAAATTAAACTTGTAGTTGCTTTAACTGTTGCGGGTCCACAGATTCTCATACTGTATGTTCCATTATTGTGTAAATCTACGTTTTGTGCATTGAATGATGCGAATGCGAAAATACTTTTCTTCTGCTCTTTTCCTTTTATTTCTGACCTCGCTTTGACCAGCTATTTTTTCAATGACACCTGGTCCTGATTAATTTCTCTTTTTTTTGCGCTAATGCAATCTTTTATTCGTCGACGTTTCACTTATAACATATTGTCCTTTATACGCTTTATTTTCACTGAGGCACCTGTATCGGTGGTGTGTGCTGCTTCCCGTTACACTACTGATTTTTTTTTTTTTGCCCATTCTCTTTCGTCTCGCAGGTCTTTAAAATGTCTTTCGAGAACTTCCAAGAAGATCACGTCTCGTCGCCTGGCAACATTGTCTTTTTCAGTAATGACTGGGAATCTTATCTCGTCTGTTTTTGGGCAGTGCTTGACAGTTTATGGCTGGTGGGTTTCACAGCTAAACCTAAGAAGTGCAGGCTGGGTATGTCAGAAACCCATCATCTGGGATATTCCATGGGGAAGGGTTTGTTCAAGCCTAAAAATGGAAAAAAAAAAAGCCTAAAAGGTGCGGGAGGTGCTTGCATATCCAACACAAAGGCAGGTTTGTGCTTTCCTCTGGCTTGCAGGGTACTACAGGTGGTTCATTCCAAACTTTGCGCATCGGGCTGCAACCCTCACTGACTTGACAAAGGTCAGAAAGAATCATTGTGTTGTCTGGACCAATGCCTGTGACAGAGCCTTCTCTGACTTAAAAGCTGCTTTATCTTCGTTCCTAGTTCTGCACAACCTGGTCTTTTTGAAGGAATTTATTCTGCAAACGGATGCAAGCGGTTTTGGCTTAGGAGCGGTACTCTCAGAATGATTTGAGGGGAAGAACACCCCATCATGTTTCTCAGCAGAAAGCTACTACCCAGGGAGCGTATTTTTCGACCATTGAAAGGAGTGTTTAGCAGTTAAGTGGGTGGTGGAGGTCATCCATTACTACCTCTGGGGATGGCAGTCTACCCTGGTGGCTGGTCACACCCCGTTTCAGTGGCTTTAACAAACAGAAAGATATGAATGCCCAGCTCACTCAGTGGTCCATTGGCTTGCAGGCTTTTGCTTTTGATATTCCCCACCATCCTGGAGCTGAACACACCAATGCTGACATTCTCTCCCACCTAGCCGAGCCCACTCTCCTATACACAGACACAGGAAACAGGCATAGTTGGGGCCAGGTCAGTGGCCAAATTATATTGTTCCCTGCATTTATAATGTTCCTTGCATCACCTATCGACGACAGGCGCTTATAGCGTGATCTCAATCAGCTCACAGTTGTTTCTGCAGCATTATGCTGTTCCGCTGCAAACCTGCGTTTGCCTTTGCGACTGACCATCTGTCCTCCACAGACACGGCAGTCGCGCTTCAGCGTGTCGTACTGTTGTGGGGGGGGGGGGCCCTAAAAGAGTTCAGAAACCACACAGCAGCTTTATTAACAACTAGAAGCAACACCTAGCTTTGTATGGGTAAGTAATGTCAAGCTCTGGCCCGTTTGTCTGCTAGTCTGACTTCAGTCTGTTCTATTTTTTCATTTGCTCTGAGCCACCAGGGAGAACTGACATTCAAACAAGTAAAATGGGAATAAAAATCCAAACGTACCCCCAGTGTCAAAATGTGCCTATGGCAATGATCAGATTAGGGTGGTGTGCAAATTTTGGTAGACTGGCCACACTGTCCTAAAGGAACAAACCTGTATTTAAGAATTTACTTTGATGCAACATTCTCATCATCTATGTAATGAGCAGACTGAATTATAAAGGCAAATAACATGTTAGGTATGTTATAAAAAACATTGTCAGAAATTCAAGGATGTAGTGCTCAGAGTGTATGGTACATTAGTCAGACTACAGATGAAGTACTTTGAGTAGTTTTGGTAACCACACTACAAAACAGACTTAGTAGTTTTAGAATATGTGTAAAGAAGAACAATTAAGTGCTTTCTGAGACTAAAGTACAAATGTACTTTCAGTGCCTAAAAATGTAATAATGTTTAGTGTCAAGCACAGAATGCCACCTGGGGTCCTAATCCCAGTCTTTAGAATTTTCAAAAACATAAATATTGAGTAATGCACTTTGGAACACTTTATACAGACATTAAGGGGGAGTACATTTACTGTAGCGCTAAAGATATAAAACACTTCACACAAGCAAAATCAAGTCAAGTCAAGTTGGGGAGCATGCACTGGTACAGTGCGTGGCTGCACCCACCACACGATGAAACAGCTCAGGATCCCAGTTGGCAACCCCCCAGGCAGACACGCAGTCCAGTCCAACCCTCTGGAAATGACCGTCTATCTGCCACAGCCAGGTGTTACGTGGGCGATCCCTTAGCCTGGTCCAGCCACTCGGGTCCCCAACAATAAGGATCCTACAAGCTGGATCACCCTCTGGGAATCACACCACATGGCTGTAGTGCCGTAACTGATGCTCCCTCACAATGCAGGTAATGTGCCTCATTTGGGACTCCATGAGCAACCGCTCATTTGACACAAAGTCAAACCAACAGTACCCAAGGATTTTCCAGAGAGACACAGTACCGAAGAAGTCCAGTCTTCATGTCAGGTCACTGGATAGCGTCCATGTCTCACAACCAAATAGCAAGACAGGAAGCACCAGGACTCTAAAGACTTGGACCTTCATCCGTTTTCATAGATGTTTTTGCATAGATATTTATATGGTAAAAGAAGAATTTTAAAATCATCCCTGTGCTTAACTGGATGCCAGTGTAAGGACTTGTGTTATGTGCTGCAATATTTTGAATTAACTGGAAGCTGCATAAACAATTACTTGAATAGCCAGTGAATAAGCCATTGCAGTAGTCAATATTACTAGAAATAAATACATTAATTAATTAATCAGTATTCTACATATTAAAAAAACACATCTTAATCTGCAACATTTTTAAGATGGAACAAACATGTTTTGAATATCTCTGTAATGTGTATTTTAAATGATATGCTAGTGTCAAAGGTGACACCTAAATTACATGCTGATTCAGTATTTGTTTTTAGGTAAGGCTAATAGAGGCACCAATGGTTTTGATTAAACTGCAACATTGAATTCCTTCCACACTCAGCTTAGGAAATATTTGATCAGTTAATCATAAGATGGGGGGTGGGTATGATTGCATAACTTAATTGTTTTTTGAAAAGTTCAAACAACATTGCATTTTGGAGACAGAATTTTTTGCACTCCTGTGCAGAAGTTATAACTATTACCTCAAAGGACTTAGTTGTGGCTGGAATTTCAGGCTGATAATTAAAAACTGATAGCAGCAAAAATCACAAAATGAATTTGAAACCTATGTGTCTAAAATGTAATGTTGATTTTGCAGAAAAGAAAATTAAGGTTTGTAATGTGCAAAAACATTAGTAAATGCTTCCAATTAGACACTGGGGGTAAAAAATAGGCTTTAATTTATACAGCATGCAACCTTTAAAGGAAGCAGAATGTCTTACTTTAGACTTTTATAATTGAGACAGTTTTATTGCAAACCACATTGGGTGATTAAAAAAAAAGCTTCATGCAACGATACTTCCAAAACAAGAATTGACGATAACGTGAAACTTTCGCCCATTATTATAAGCCACTTATCCAGTTCTAGAGTGACTGCAAAAAATGCAAGAATACAAAACTCCCTGGCTGGAATAAATTCATGTAAATATACACAGTACTCCAAAATATATCCAGTATTGACTGGTTTCTGTATGTTATCAACTTTAAACTTACATCATAAGGTGCCAAATTATTAAATAGCTCTTTGAATAAACACAATCATTCTATGACTGAGTACTTGGAACTAGAACATTTTAGTTCTATTAGTCAATAGCATGTGTCTCCTTAAACTTTTTCTTATAAAATAACGGTGAAATTTACATTTAGCCGCAACGTGTCACTGTGCCTAGTGTGTCTGCTTCACGGTTCTGACATCCCAGGGTTAATCGTAGCCTAAAGAACAGCCTGTGTGAAGTTTGCACATTCTTCCAATTTCTGCAAGAGTCTCCCCCAGGCACAATGCATTAGTTGACACCTCTAAATTGGTATAGTCTGAAGGAAAGTGGATATGTTTGTGTGATTGTGCCCTGTGAAGGTGGTGTTCAGTAATGCAAGCATAGATAACAGCTCCCCACTGCCCTGAAGTGGATTATTAAATAGATGGATGGGTATTTTACTGGATGTTATAAACATTGATGTGAACATTTACACTGTGCGTGTATATATACATTTTACAGCATATACATTCATGCTAACTGCATTATATAGTTTAACCTTCTCTATGTTTATAAGAGTTTCACAAAATGATCACAATTTCATGCAAAATTTGTTGTACACATTTTTGGTGGGGGGCTCAAAGTAGTCAAAGTAATATAGAGTTCTGTTTTATCTCTGAGTTACTCTGACTACTTTTAGCCATTTTTATAACAAGCACAAGCTCCTTTTCCTTTTCTGTAAGACAAACTGTATTACCTGCCAAAGTCAAGTTCAAAGATCTCTAACATCTATGCCTGAAGATGGTATTCAGTTACCAGTGCCTGGTGGCCAGACCCATATAGCCCAGCTGGTCTCAGCTCAAAAATTATGCTTAGAGCTGCCATTTGGGCTCAGCATCCATAAGGTGAATGGTGGCAATCAGGTACAGTGCCAGTTAAGTGTTATGTATAAGTGGAGCAGATCTAAATGTACGTGACAGGCACTATTAAATGCATCGATTTAATATGAGTATTTGTTTCCATTAAGATTCTGCTAAGGACAAACCCTTCAAATTTAATCTTGTTACAGATTATTATGCACAAATGTTTTGCTTTAAAATTGGACACATGATATTGCAGTTTAAGTGTTGATAACAGAAAGTGGTTGTAAATAAAATATACATGTGATTATTAAAATACATGAATGTACTTTATGACATAAGCATTTCATATGCAAAATGCAACAGGAAGGCAGAGTGTAATGATTAGCGTATTACTTTTGAATATTGAATGATGTGTGCCGAGGCAAGAAAAGCATCCTTTCTTAGTTTATTGCTGTTAGTTTATTGCAGAAAGCAAAAGGGTTAAATATGTTGCTAACTGCAAAAATGGAGCATTGTCCTGTGTTGTTCTCTTTTTAGTCTTATCAAACTTTAATAGCAAATGGAAAACACATGCTGTTAGCTATTATCTTTACAAATGACTTGCTAGCCTTTTATTTGTCTGCTCATGCTTCAAACACTCAGAGGACATTTTCCGACTTTCACTGGATGAAGGTTCAATCCTGCAATCACTTGACAAGCTGTATCATCCTTAGGAGATCTTGACATGATATTAAGCTATAGTTACAAGCCAATACTTGAATGTAGATCCCTGGGGAAATCTTTTAGATCTAGAGCACTACGTTTACTGCAAGAGGCAGGTGTCTGCATCAGTGAACCAAACAACAATATGATATATTTAGTATCGAAAATGGATACAAACTACTGTCCCTTACCACTAGGGAACAATGTGAGAGATGAAAAAAATCTGCTTTTTCAGCCCTGGAGAATGTTAATTTACTGACAGGATGAAATATGGTCTCATCATGGCAGGTGCAGACAGAACCAGGTGCTTTTCATGATACTGTCTTAGAATTTATGTCTCTGCTTAGCAGTGAGAGGATGTGAAGCAGCTGCAGAATCCATGTGTGGGGAAACCAAAGAGCTTTTAATTAGCTGTAAGACTGCCATTAATTACCTTTAGGAACCATTTGCCTTGCACTCATATCTAAATCTCAGCATGAGATTTCTATTGCCTTCAAACCCAAGAAATCAAGTAAGCAATTTATTACGGCAAATTTACCTCTGAATTCAAAATAACTTGCATGGTACAGTTTAATGAACTTCTCAAACTAAACTTTGAACTCAGTTTGTTGTCATAATTTACAATACATATAAGCATTCGCTGTGAAAAAAAATACACAATCTTTATATGTTTGTCTATTTTTCAGCTGTGGATTTTAAAATGTACTCCGAAAAGATGTTACACTTGAAGAATGTGAAAACTTACTATTTGATAGTAAAGATAAAAAATAAACACTGCATTTGCCACTGTTACTGCCACTTAAACAACCAATTTATTTAATAATAAATTATTGCCTTAAATTCAGAAATGAGAATTAGCCTGAAAATGTGTACATACTAATGACTTGTTTCTTTTATCATTGCAATAATCCTTAAAACCTTTCCAAACATTATTTTAGGTTGTATAACTGCAAAGGAAAATGTAAAATTATTAATAAATGAATGAATGATTTCATGAATGAATGAACTAATAAATTAATGATTCATTTCTGCAAAGAGTAATGGATTTGTACCCTGACAGATGTTGCTGGGCCACACTAAATAAACATTGGAATAAAAAGATTTAAGAATATAATTTGATTTTAAGGGTGACATGTTTTAGTATTATTAATTTTGTACTGACTGCAAGAAAACTATCTTGAGATAAATTATCCATCCACCCATTTTCCATGCTTACTTTTTCCCAGGCTGACTCGAGCTTAAGTAGCAACAGATACTAGATAAGATGCCAATCAACTATAAGGAAGACGGACATGTCCTCACTCACAGTCATATTATTATATTATATGATTTATAACCTGGGAAAGGTGGTGGCAAATGGCACATAAGCATATACAGGTTTTATAGAAGGCAGCCAAGATAATACAGCTGGAGACTATCTAGAAAAACACAATTCTCATTTCTAAATGCATCAAATACACCTCATTTTATAGAGTAGCCTGCCCTAACATCAGTAAAGTTAAATTTGAACAGATAAGAGAACAAGATAGGGTGTCCAGCACTCTTGCTGTCCTCCTTCATAGCTGATAACTTTGGCTAGGTCTTATTTAAAGTTTAAGATCTTAAGCACCTTGATTCCTACTCAGCTATCACTTTAATTTCCTTTACTGTCAGTTCCTTGTCACTACCCCTCCTAGTCTGGCATCATGAGCAGTCCTTCTAAGGAAAGAATGCTAATAAAAAGAGCAACTTTAATTAACTTAAGTTCATTTAATCAGCTCTGGCTCGCACTGCACAGTACGAGACTGTATACTGTATTCCAAAAAGTATTCAGACCCCTTCGCTTTCTACACACTGTGTTGTATATTTTTTAGATGGATAGATTTGCCATTTCTGCCCATCAGTCTACACTCAATAACCCATTAACACAAAGTGAAAGGTTTGCAAATTTATTATAAATCAATAACTGAAATCTCTAATTCATATACAGTAAATATTCAGACCTTTTGTTGTGGCACTCCAATTGCGATCAGGCACATCCACTGTGGTGAGCATAACGTTAACAAGCAATACAGAAGAAAACTCACAGGGGAAACAGCTCTTTATAAAACTAAAGTTGCTTGGATACTGACTGTGTGCAGATATCCAGAAACAGAACAGAAGGTAGAAAGACTAACCCTCCCAAAATCCTTTGTATAGAATTGTCAGTCAGTCATTCTCCAGCCCGCTATATCCTAACACAGGGTCACCTAGAGCCAATCCCAGCCAACACAGGGCGCAAGTCAGGAACAGATCCCTGGGCAGGGCGCCAACCCACCGCAGGACACATACACCCAGACCCACAAGGGTCAATTTAGGATCGCCAATGCACCTAACCTGCATATCTTTGGACTGTGGGAGGAAACTGGAGCACCCGGAGGAAACCCACGCAGACACAGGGAGAACGTGTAAACTCCATGCAGGGAGGACCCAGGAAGCGAACATGGGTCTTCTAACTGTGAGGCAGCAGTGCTACCACTGCGCCACCGTGCCGCCCTGTATAGAACTGTATTTTCTAAAATCACCTGACCATCAGCAAAATGTTTGGATTCCCAATTAAAGGTCATGCCACATTATGGGAGTACAGTAAATGTTTTACAGAACAATAGCAAGCTCTAGAGATGTATGTGGAGACCAAAGACTGGTGGTATGATACAAGATGCAAGTGGAGCCATTCAGAAACCTCCAGATCTATGCAGAAATTGCGAGCTAGATCTTATTTGCAATAGGATGCCAATGGAGACAATGAAGCAAAAAAGTATATATATATATATATATATATATATATATATATATATATATATATATATATATATATATATATATATTTTTATTTTTTTTTTTTTTTTTATTTTATTTTATATACTTTATTAATCCTCAAGGGGAAACAGGGGTAATATCTTACATGCTGTAGAGATAAACACTTGCAAGAGTGGAATAAAGAGCAAGCTCTAGTTAAATTAAAAAGGTTCATGGCTTTGCCACAATAGGACAAAATGGTCGATATTTTCTTAGTTCATTGTAACTAAAAAGAATAACATATGTGAATGTAAAAAGTGGTATATAACCTGTAAGCATCTTGACATGCATCTATGCAAATAAAGGTAAAGATTTCATATTTTGTTTGACATCTTTATATTTTTTAATAGAACATTTTTTATTTTGATTTCTTTTACAACAAAATTTTCAGGATGTAAAAATGGAAAGTTGATTCTGGTTATGTGAACATTTATTTTAAAATGAAGACCACTTGTTACAGAAAGCATTGCATTTTTACACTTAAATCAAATGGCAAATTTCTGAATATGGCATTTGATAATATTTTGTCCTGGGTCCTGACTAAGTGGTGTAAATGCCACATGGGGTGGATGGGCATCCCAACCAGAAGAGGGATAGTTCCTTACCCGGACGGGAGGCTCCTAGCAAGCAAGCAGGCATCCCAGCCAGAGAGGAAAAGGGGATCAGACCCAGAAGAGAGAGCCAGAAAGGATGGACAGACAGCCCACCGGAAAGAAAAAATGTCACTGGAGGATTTTTATTTCAATAGGACGCTAGATGGCAGCAGCCCATGCCGGGAAAATGTAGTCTGGCAGAGCAGCCCTACTAAGGTCACTTGGTACCACAAGAGGGTGCTGCAGGGAGACAAGCTCCTTGCTGTAATGGACCTTCATATGACCCAGAACTGCTTTCATCGGGCAGTGTCCCTGGCACCAGAAGTACTCCCAGGTCCTTAATAAAAGAGGCCGCACTCCCTTACCCAGGTGAGTTGGAGCTGAGAGGAAGAAAGGCAACACTCAATTGGAGGAGGACAGTGCGGTGGTATGTTGGAAGGAGAGAGAAACCTGTGCTTTTGTGATACTATTTTTGGTACTGTACAAGGAATAGGATTAAATAAACCAACCTTTCTTTGCACCCGGAACTCTTGGTGTGTTTGTGTTGGGGGTTTGGGCTTTTGATGCCCTGGTTTGTTTCACAGTGGACAGGAGGTAGAAGCAATTGCAGTGTTCTGGGGAAGACAGATGAGAAAGAAGTGACTAACAAGTTAGGATGCTCCACAAGTAGCAAAGAAGATAAGTAAGTATTTGTATGTTGTGGGCACCATGCTATTTAAACAAGAATGACACTATTATAATATCCATGGTACATTCAGTAATGCAGCTGAACAACAGAGGGTGCAAACAAAGGCCAAGTTTCACTCACAGAGCTGAAGTATCACGATATTTAGCACAGCTATGTACAGAAGCTCAATAAAAAAAACAGAATTAATCACATATAACACATTACACAATAAAACTGGTATGCATTACTTGTTATATGAATTATGTTATGGTACAACAAAGAGTGCTCTATGCCAATTAGGCTAATTAAATTGTGACACTGCAGAAATAGCTGCAAATGAATAGCTCCTTTAAAATGCTGCTTTCCTTAGTGCCTATGTAAAATAAAGAATCATACTTGTATGAGATAATAACCAGAATGCTGCACTTTTGTTTAAAAACTGCTGCTT
This sequence comes from Polypterus bichir lapradei, assembly GCA_026402145.1. Classification (NCBI taxonomy): domain Eukaryota; kingdom Metazoa; phylum Chordata; class Cladistia; order Polypteriformes; family Polypteridae; genus Polypterus; species Polypterus bichir. The sequence goes on from JANRMT010062833.1 coordinate 8,134,658, forward strand.
GAAGTGGAAGGCAACTTAAGTAAATGTAGTCTAACAAAATATAACCCAGGAGATTATTTAGATCATTCTATTAAAATGTTTGAAATGTAAGAAGAATATGTGTTTGTGTAAATATACAGACTATAATATGTGTATGCTCTGATATGTAAATGGTTACCCTAACCAACTGTCATTTTTGATTGAATTTAATTAAAAAATATACTGCTTATCAGACACATTATCAATACTAATGTATCAATGACATTACATTATATTCCAATATATTATGGACTGAATTGTGCTGCTAAAGAAGGATATGTTCAGACCTCACTATCTCACATGTTTTTCTTTTTCAGTGATGGGTCCTAAAAATGACACGGCTGTCTTTTCTTTCCTGACAACAGGACACATTTCTCTTAGTTGTCTCTTTTTATCTTTCTTTTTTCTTCTGTATTTTAAAGCTCTAACCCAGTTCTGTCAGCCAGGAACTCTAATCCCATTTACCTTGATCATGTCACAACCAGCTAGTACTTCATGCCTCAGTGTGATACGTTGTAAAGCTTTTATCATTTTGCTGTACTCTTTGTGTATGGCTCCACTTGTAGCTCTCCAAGCCTTGGACAATAGTGACAACAAGAGATACAACAACCTGCTTTGCTTTTTCCCAAGAAAAAAGTCACATTATTGAGTTTATACTAATTTTGTCATAGAAATGACTTATAGGCTTTATAACTTAAGTGTAATGTTAAAATATTGCTTTGAAAATGGTGGTTCTAGTAACTCACAATATATTCTATTATCTATGTACAATATAATTATAGCAACAAAGGACTTAAGCTGTTATTACATTTCATGTCATGTTGTTCGGTTTTGTATTCTGTTAAGTAAAAAATAGTTTTTCTAAAGTTAAGTTTTCAGTAAAAATTTAGCACCATCCCCCTGAGTTTGTATTTCTGAAATGACCACTTTGGGAGACCTGAAGTTAAGTATATCAGCTCACATTCCAATTTGGTATTTTTTTTTTAAATCAATTTTATTTTGAAAGAAAGAAAGCCCAATGCTTTTAATAATGAATCATACATGTTTGTTTGCAAGCTGAATACTGATGAATTATCCTATGAGAGTAAAGTAAACTTCATGAAACATTTCTACATTGCACGCAATGTTAGCATCACAATTCAAAAATATATATTATTTACCTGCTTTCAAGTTTTTAGCCCCGCTGAACATGAAATCATGAAATAAACAACTTACGTGCTGAAGAAATACATATGGAAGTCCTTCGGGCTTCACATCATTTCAAACCAATCAGCTCAGCTGTAGCAGGAAACAATTGGAGAAAATGAAATTTAAAAGATACTTGTAGTAACCACTGACATTTTAGTAATAATTGAACATACATAACACAGATTTAAAGTAATGGATTTTTGTTGCATCAAGGGTTAGATCTTTTCTTTTACTCATAGCTAAAACCAGGAAAATGGTTGAATTATTTGTGTAAAACAGTATTATGGTTCATGAACATTCTAAATGATTGTAAAACATTATTAAAAGTAACAGCACAGCATTTTCTAAGCTCCCTTAATCCTGTATGTGCCAGTAAACTATCTTCACAGGTTACTGTAAAGTAAATTAAATCTGCATGTGTCCTTTCTACATTCTGGTCTGCTACATCTTCCCAGATTTCTAAGAGAATACTTCATGTTTTTTTCAGCAAGGTGTTTGCTGTTACTCTCAAGGTCAAATGTCATGTGGACTAATTGGCCTGGTAACCTGAAAATCACCCCAGGGGTGTCGTAGAATGGCTGACCCGTGCTCTGACCTCTAAAAGTCATGCAAAAAGACAATTTTCCCTCTGGATTAATAAAGTATGTATAAAGTATAAGATATTGCTATTTTCATATATAATACTTGTATTTTGAAGGGTAAGTATACACAGACACACTCACATAAACACACTCACATAAACACACACACACCCTTTAAAATAGGCAATGCTTACACAAAACACTCAAGAAACAAAAATACCACTTAGACTGTCCATTAATACTGGTTTAACTTTTGGAAACAATGCATAGTAAGGCAAACATCACTAGATTGAAAGTCTGGTCCAACAGGGAAAAGAAGAGCAGAACTGGGCATTCTGCCTGTTGTTCAATTCCTGAATTTTCTATCCATCAATTACTTAATTAAAAAAATAAAATAAAATTCCAACAAGATGGCACTTTCATTTTATACTGTTGTGAAGGGTAGGTAGCCATGGAAGAAGATGATCCGCTGTGGCATCCCCTAACAGGAGCAGCCGAAAGAAGAAGAAGTGAAGGGTAGGTAGCCAGCACAAGGGTGTGTTACCTGTTTTCTTTTTATTTTTCATTCAAATATTGATAACAAAGTTTATACACTCTAAATGCCTTTTCTTGCTCCTACTTCTTTCTGTAATTAGGAAATTCTAGCAAGTTCTGAATGAATCTGTTGCATGGCTTATGGAGTTATGTGTTTGGGTGTTTACATTTGAGAAGGACCTTGTCTTACAATATAAATATCATACTTTAAATAACTGTAGTGTAGTGTTGGGAAGAGCAGTGAGGAAACATTGAAGGAGCTAAATGTTTTTAATTTAAGCAAATGGAGACTAAGATGAAATGATTGAACTGTTTAAAAGTATTAAAGGAATTAGTATGGTGGATTACTTCAGGTACCTTAAAAAAAGAACATGGGAAAACAGATGGACACTTATTAAGGGTAGCTTTCACACATATGTTAGATATTTTTTCTTCACGCAAAGAGCCATACATACATGGACTAAGTTACCAAATAACATGGTAGCAAATATGACTTTAGGAATTTTCAGATCTCGACTTGATGTTATTTTGGCCAGCCTTGGCAAGTAGGATGGATGAGCTTGTTGGGCTGCATGTCCTGTACTAATGTTCTATCAACTGATGCCTTGTCAGTTTTCATAGAAGTTTATAGTCATGAAAACTAGTGGGAGGGGGTTAGAAAAATTTCTTCATTTAAAGAACCATGAAAGGACATGGAATTTGTTGTCAAGTAGTCTGGTAGTATTTAAGGAACATTCAAAACTTGATGTTATTTTTGAGACATTAGATGAATATGATTAGTGAGATTGTTGGACAGAATGGCCTTTTCTCATCAATGTTCCTCTGATGTCAGTATTAAGTAAAATGCTTCTTTAGTATATATATACTCGTATATATATATGTTGGGGTGAAATGCTTTGGCAAATCAAGAAAATAAGTTTTATATGTAGTTTTGCAATAGATAGCTATTAATAACCTGTACACTTGTGTAAATACGTAATGGCGCCACTTATCTTATCTTTTTTGTTTTTTGTATTACAGAGTTGATGCACCAGACATGCTGAAAGCAGTAATGTGCATCCATTATGGTATTCAGAAGTGAGTTGACCCATTCTGTAGTGTGCTTTTTGGTGGAGGCCTATGCCAGGGCATGCCACTGAATACATGACCGTCAGTCCCACAAGAGGGTAGTTATCGAATGGGAGTACATATATAGGTCATCGGCACAAGAGAGAGCTGCAGTAGCAGTGCAGTGTAGTGCAGGAGACCTCACATGTGCACAAGGAAGGAAATTTTGTAACTAATTTAGTAAGGGGGCGGCATGGTGGCGTAGTGGGTAGTGCTATTGCCTTGCAGTTAGGAGACCCAGGTTTGCTTCCTTGGTTCGCCCTGCATGGAGTTTGCATGTTCTCCCCGGATCTGTGTGGGTTTCTTCCAGGTGCTCAGGTTTCCTCCCACAGTCCAAAGACATGGAGGTTAGGTGCACTGGCGATTCTAAATTGTCCCTAGTGTGTGCTTGGTGTGTGTGTGTGCCCTGCAGTGGGCTGGCGCCCCGCCCGGGATTTGTTTCCTGCCTTGTGCCCTGTGTTGGCTGGGATTGGCTCCAGCAGACCCCCGTGACCCTGTAGTTAGGATATAGCGAGTTGGATAATGGATGGATGGATGGAATTTAGTAAGGTTCCATTGGGTCTGTGAAGCTTGTCAATTTTCATCCCGGGCTTCTGCAGTCCTTGTCCCTGTATCTCTGCACATCTGGCTAACTTCTATAAATTACTCCTGTATAGGATGGAGAACACACAGATGGTTCCATCACTAATTGTAAACTGGCCCTATTTCTTAAGTATAGGCGTGATCAGGTAACCACTGCCCAGGTGCTAAAACAGTCCATCTACCAGGCCAACCTCTATTTTTTATAACTTCATGGTATAGCCAAGGCTTATAAAGAATTCAAATTGGACACCTCACAGCTGCTATTTGAAAATGATGATGTCCTCACTGCCTGAACATATAGGGTGGTTCTTGTTTAACAGATCCTGTTTAGTGATATGTTAATACTGAGTCTACAGTTAGTCAGAAAATTGCTGTGAGGTCTATCCCTTTAAGCATGGTTTGTAACAAACGTGGTGGCCATAGGGGTATTGTAGTTTATGTCTGTTTGTATGCACTGTAAAATATATAAACTGAGTAGGCAATGCAGTGGTAATTTTGAATCATCATTACAAACCTCAACTGTGATTTGACCCTTTAGTAAACTTTAATATCCAGCCATCAGATTTATAATACCAACAAATTCAGCACTTGGGGCCATTCCTGCCCTATGATGGCCTTTTTGGATGATGAGTACCTCAGATGAAACTGGAAGGCTTCTCAGCTTTGTTGGTAGGGCTGTTTTTGTTAATATGTTTCTTCAGCAATTGGTTTGCCAAGGAGAGAATCAACTACATCAGCACCAGAAAAAGTTTATTTCACATTTGGATTTACAGTACATTATTTGTAGTAAGGAGCTTCCGGAATGTGTATACAGTATATTTTCTACAAGTGATTTTGTGGGTGCACATGTCATACATGTTTGTTGCGTTTGTATTTCAACATTTTCCAGGTTTGGTTGCCTTTATAAATAAATAGGTGATGTGGGGGAAATAAAACAGGTTAATTTCATCCATGCTTCTCTATTAAATTATAGTGACTAGCGTGTTGTGTAAACATGTTTGCAATCCTGTCATACCTCTAAAACACAGGGGTTACTACAATCTTTGACATGCATTAAAACACTTTGAGTGTGAAGTGGTCACAATGAAAATTTGAACATCCAAAACCCAGGTCATGCCATGCTCTTAGAAGAGACTAACTGGCATTATTGTAATTGGTGAAGTTGTATGGTGCTGGCCACATGGTAGGTGGACTTGCTTGATTATACTCCTCTGAACATTGCTTAAAATAAAGATAAGACTTAACAAAACAAATTTATTTCTCCAGTAGTTCAATTTAAAGGATTAATTAAGTTCTGATCTTCTGTTTAGCAATTTAAGAGTTTAGTTTTTTGCCAATGAATGTGTTTTCTGATTTTTATTCTTTAGTGTATCTACCTCCATATATGTCTAATCCTCCCTTAATAATCTCTGCTACTTGATTTTCAAATCCATCTTGATCCTTTTCATTGAAAGGAATCTGAAATAATTTCATAATATGATTAATCAGACAATTCAAAAATTCACTACTAACATGGCTGCCTTACAAAATAAAATGAACAATATACAGATATTAGTTTCACAGCCTGATGAGCTACAGTAGAATATCCAAGATGCCACTGCTGATCCAGCACCAGTTAAAGAACCAGAGGTGCCCATCCTAGGGTGTTAATCTAGTGACAGATTTAGTTGTAGGGGGATTCTGAACCAATATTTCATTTACAGCCAAATTCCATCACCACAGAAAAATCACAAATTGCTTTTGTAATCTCTATGCTTTTGGGAAAATTACAATTATTTGCAATGGGCTACTGCCATGTCAGAAAATAAAATCTCATGCTGTAATTGTTAGGATTTGCCAGGTCCCAAAGCTCAAAAAGAATTCACCTCCAAAAACTATTCCTTTAGGCTTACATGAATCCTAAAAACAAAACTTAGCCTGACCCAAAACACAAGAAGGGAGGCTTTGTGTCTTGTACAGACCAAAATGAACCAAAGCTGAAATTTGGGGGGAAACTGAAAAAATCTTGATCCTCGAAAAAAAATATTTCTTAAATATACACTTAAATGATTTATTCTATAAATTTTTTACAAAATGAGCATAACAGCAATACAATGTACCACAGAATCCAGTTCACAATCCTAAAACCAAAATTCAAAACTCCAAAACCAAAACCTGAGAATCATTATAAAGATACTCACAAAAACAAATTCCAAAAATCCAAAAACACCAGAGAGATGAACAAACATGAATGAAAGCAAATGCCTTAGAACTGGTACTGAGGTTTCCACAAAACTGTAAAAGTCTGGGGGCAGTCGCACAGCTGCAGCATTAGTGGACCCCACACCCAACGTGGAGAGGGCCAGAAGCTTTACATTTCTTGTAGTCACAATCACACATAACCAAAAGTGGCCACAACATATCTCATCTAATGTCAAGAATCCACACCAATTTCTTTACTTCAGTGATGTCTGATGAAAGCCTGTGTGTCTTCAGCTATGCTTATCAAGTTTCATAAGTGCACAATCTATTACATGTGGCATGCTAACTGTCTATCTGAGAATCTCAAATCACTACAGTGTAATGTGAAGTCCACTCAGAATATATCCAGTCCACAATATATATATATATATATATATATATATATATATATATATATATATAGTTGTGTAAGCCCATTCTGTAAAAAGCCCAGGCTCCTAAAAACTATTGAAATCATCAGAAAAAAATTAAATGCAGAGTTGGCAGTTTCATTTTGCACATGTGCTCGCCCCGCTTGTCTATCAGCGGCTAAGTGAATTTCTATATTCTCGGAGGTTTTGTTTTGCAGACGTGCTTGCCCCACTTGTGTATCAGTGGATAAGTGAGTTTCTATCTCCTCGGTGGATTCGATTTGTTGATGTGCTTGCCTCGCTTGTGTAGTATCAGTTCAGCGTGTCTGTCTTTCCTTGGCAGTCTCACTTTGGCGATGGAGTTGCTTTATTTCAGCTTCATGCTGTAGCCCTGCACTTCTTTTTTCTTCTTCCGACACGTTAACTTGGGGCTGCCTTGCTGGCTCTTTCAGCTTCATGGTATAGCCTCATACTTCCGGGCTGAGCAGACAAACAGACACACTTCCACATGTATTTATATTTATATATATATATATATATATATAGCAGAATACCCGCGCTTCGCAGCGGAGAAGTACTGTGTTAAAGAAGTTATGAAAAA
>JANRMT010062833.1:8144111-8160543 GCA_026402145.1 Polypterus bichir lapradei
TATATACTGTATTATTGTTATTAATGGCCTGGGTATATGAAGCGCTGCATTATGGGATCTGTAGTTTATTGTGTTACCAGCGCTTCATATACCCAGGCCATTAATAACAATAATACAGTATATAAAATGATCTCGCGGGCCGGATATAATTACACGCCGGGCCGGATGTGGCCTGTGGCCCTTGAGTTTGACACATATGGACTAAATAGAACTTGAAAAGATATATTTTTTCGTACATCGAGCCCGCGTGCTATTGTGGTTTTGCCTGCATGCAAGGCAGCTGAAGCGCTGCATTATGGGATCTGTAGTTTATTGTGTTACCAGCGCTTCATATACCCGGGCCATTAATAACAATAATACAGTATATAAAATGATCTCGCAGGCCGGATATAATTACACGCCGGGCCGGATGTGGCCCGTGGCCCTTGAGTTTGACACATATGGACTAAATAGAACTTGAAAAGATATATTTTTTCGTACATCGAGCCCGCGTGCTATTGTGGTTTTGCCTGCATGCCTCAATAAGTCACCCTCCCCTCGCTCTTACTTTTTTACCGTTCATCTAATGAATACACTGAGTATGGCTTTACCAAAACAATCATTGATTGCGAATAAAGTATCCATTATTCGAGTATGTAGATCGGGGTATATATATATACATATATATATACCCGCGTATCGCAGCGGAGATGTAGTGTGTTAAAGAAGCTATGAAAAAGAAAAGGGAACATTTTAAAAATAACATAACATGACTGTCAATATACAGTAATTGTTTTGTGAGTTTTACAGAGTGTTGCTGTCATCAAGGATTTGATTATCATTATTTCTTTCAATCAGGTGCGTATTTGTAGGATGTGTTGTGTTCAAGTTACATTCCGTGTTTGTCAATCGTTGTAAAGATGACAGGTTTCATTCATCGATTCGTTTCTTACTGCATCAATAAACAGCTCGTCTTCTTCTTTATCTGAGACCTGACACACTGCATGCACGGGTTTTTTTTTTAACACTGTCTTCCTTTAGCGGGACATTCACTTTTTCCACCGTGTGCTTTGTTTCTGCAGTAGCTGCAGTTATGAATAATATGCTTGTATGTATCAGACGCTTCATATTTTTTTGCTGCCTTTTCAATTGTGTAATTCGGTTTTTGTTCAGCGCTCTTTGGAACTGTTGCTTTTTGTCTGTGCACTGCGTCAGTTCACGTGAGCCGCTCGGTGTACATGCATCGAAGTTTCCCAGCTGTGCTGGTGCCATGTCGTGCTATGTCCATGGCTGTATTTAATGTTACCTAAGTCCCGGCACTTAAAACTTTCTCTCGCAGTTTCGCTGAGTTTGTGCCAAACACCACCCTGACCATCTCATCTTCCTCTGCATAAGCACAGTCCTTCACCCGTGAATATTTACCCGTGGCAGTGTTTCTATTGGATTGCCGCTGACGGACGGCCTTATATGGGCAGGCACTAAATTACAAACGCTAGCGGCAGCCTGTCTATGAACTTAATTTAAAGTTTAGGTTTACATCGTGCTTTGTTTCCGAAGTAGCAGAACTCATGAATATGGTTGTATATGTCACTCGCTCACTTCTTATTGTTTCGCTGCCTTCTCAATTATATAATGCATGTTTTCTTCAGCGCTTTTTGGGCCTCTTCCTGGTTTTCTACCTACTGCGTGATTACGTGGGAGGCGTGATGATGTCACACGAAACTCCGCCCCCACGGGTTTCACGCTCATCTCCATTACAGTAAATGGAGAAAAACAGCTTCCAGTTATGACCATTACGCGTAGAATTTCGAAATGAAACCTGCCCAACTTTTGTAAGGAAGCTGTAAGGAATAAGCCTGCCAAATTTCAGCATTCTACCTACACGGGAAGTTGGAGAATTAGTGATGAGTCAGTCAGTCAGTCAGTCAGTCAGTCAGTGAGTGAGTCAGTGAGGGCTTTGCCTTTTATTAGTATAGATATATATATATATATATATATATATATATATAGTGTATATATATATATATATATATATATATATATATGTATATCTATAAGAGGGGGCTAACAGTGTTGTTAAAGAACTCCGACATCCTAAACATTTGATTTTTTTTTTTGGCAAAAGGTACATAAATGTTAGCACACTTGCATCATTATATTCAAAAGTATAATAAATGTTTTTACTGTTGCACTAATATTGGGTGTTGGAAGGAGATTAGTAAGAATTTCATTATACAATAGACATATGACAATAAATTCAAACAGTTTTTTTCTCTGATGGTCTATAGTACATCTACAGTTTCTGATTATAGGGATTCTCAAAAGTATAAAGGTGAGTGACCAATCAATTCTAACACAAAAATCACAGTGGGCACTATTTCTCCATTGAGTGACAAGGAATTAAATTACCTAGAAACATGGGCTGCTGCCATCTAGCGAGCTAGTGGAATAAAATCCCCCAGTGATATCTTTTCTTTTATGTATGATGTGTAAGTGACATTACTTACAATTTGTCATAGACAGGCAAATTTATTAAGTGAACAGAAATGAGCATTTATGCATCTTGTAATTTCTAAAGTGATATTCTACTTTCATCTTCACATAAGGTATAAGAATGTCCTTGTATGAAAAGGAATTGTAAGAAAATATCTAGTATCATGCTAGTCAGAAGTCTAACTCTGATGTGTTGTGTCATGAAATTCCTCACAGGACTTTCTCAAATTTGTAATTCAGGTATGTCTTAAATGCTTTTTCAAGTCCTTTTGAATATTTTATTGTTAAGACATATTCAGTTCCAAATAATAACACCCACCTGATTACATTTTTTTCATGTCTGCATTGTAGTTTTTAATGTAAAATGTTGTGTTTAGATATAGTCACTTTAACTGAATCTTCAAAACTAGAGTGCTTCAAAAAGACACAGAGAAGCAGTTATGTCTAAAAATGTTGAAGAATTGTGGTATGATGTGCAAATCCTCTAGGGGTTTTAAACCCATTGAGACAGGTTTAGTTTCAAGAACTACTGAAAACCAGTGAGCTTTGAAGATTAAAGTTTTTAAGAAGAATAAAAAATAGAGAAAAAAAAACCCATACAAAAAAAAAGAAAGAAAAAAAAAAAAACTTTTGTAAGATGTTCTTTTATAGATAAAAAAGTTATATGAAATGCATTTAAAAGAAACAACTGATATATATATATAGGTCAACTTTATATTCTGGAATTTTATAAAGAATGGTTTATACAACAAAACGTCAATTAATTTAATGTACGCAATCATTTGGCTTTACCAGTGCTTGCTGTTGGCTTCTTAATTCCCATGAACTACATTTTGTGAGTTTGGCTGTCCTTTGGGTTAACCATTTTCATCTCTTGACATTTTCCAGTGCCTCTTACCTCCATGCTGTTTTCTTCATCCCTTATACCTTCATCACAAAATAAATGGCAGCTGTTTCTTCACATTACCATAGATGTTCTTTTTCTCAACTTTAAACTATTTGACCATGCAAATGTTAGTCATTTCTAACTTTTCTATGACCACAAATTTATTGTCGAAGCCGCAGTTCCAAATACCACAAAGGTCTCTGCACAGTCAGACTTAGACAGAGTAGACAATTAAAAAAAGATAATTTCCTCCAGCCAACTCATTGGTGTTTCTCAGAATTATTATTAAGTTTTTAGCTTTCCAATTCTGAATTTCAACTTCAGTTTAAAAAAGAAAAAAAAGAGATGTATTGAGTTTTTGGTTTACCTCTGACCTGCTTAATGACGCATAGTTCTACTTGACGACATGGGCAGCATGGCAGAAACCACCTCTGGAGAGCAAACTAGTCAATCACAAGGTACAGTTATTTATATTAATCAATCAATGGCATGTGGGGAAAGCATACAAAATAACTGCAGACCCTAACCATACTAGAAATCAAACCTGAGCCCCTAGCAAACAATGCAACACTCATTTAATAACAATTTTTTTGTATAGCCCAAAATCACATAGGGAGTGCTGCAATGGGCTTTAAAAGGCCCTGGTTTTTGACAACCCCTCCAGCCTTGACTCCTCTAACAACATAACGTCATTAAAGCCAAATGATATATATTTATAACACCCTCTCAGCTCCTATACACTTATTTCTTATTACACAAATGCACTTCTGTACGATGCCACCAGAGGCAAACAGGCAATGTCTTTATGAAATAAGGCAGCTAATTTTTTCCTAAGTGGCATCGGCAACAGACACATTAGATGGTGGTAAGGAAATCTGTCACAGCCATAAATACAAAAAATCAGCTGATTATTGAATAAACCACTTATGTTGTACATACAGCTTATTTACTTAACGCCCACACCCAACTCACAGTCTTGCCTGTTTCTCCAGTTTGATAGGCCTTTTTAATAAACAAAAGTTAAAAATGAAAAATATCAAGTGATGAGTGACAAATGATACACAACACCAATTAATACTGATGCTTAGTGATGTTGAGGAGTAAAAAATAATGGTGTCCACTGTACTGGGGCTAAGTTTTAAAAAGTTTAAGCAATTTAAATTTGTGTTTACTTAATTATAAATAGTTAAAAACTGAATCCAAATAGTCTTTCGGTGACTTAAGCATTTTCACTGACACCAGATTTTACCTCAAGTGATTTAAAATTGCACTAGTTAATATATGATTATTAGTTGTTCACTATGGAATGTCTATGGTTAACTATAGTGCATAATTCTTGAACACAGAGTTTTTGAAAGAAGTATTCAGCTTAAAACCTGTGTTGAAGTTTCCTGCTAAAATTATTTCTGCAGCAGTGTCAGAACGTTCTTCAGTTTGATATTAAGAAAAGTTTGCAGTATTTGTGAGGATGAACATAATGCCAAACTTTTTGTTCCATTTCACCTTTTTGAAATATGTACATGTGAAGCCTTACATTAGATGTATCAATTTATATGAATACAATCATCAAATGCAGAATTCTGAAATCAATCCTGTGTCTCTGCCAGCAAAACTATATTTCTTGCCATAACATTTCCATCTATGACCATATTGAGATGATACCATTTTAAGCTTTGAATGTTCCTGAAAATTATTTGTGGTACTATCCTCAGTTCTTTAAGGAAGTTGAAGATGTGGATTAGAAAGCTTTCTTGCAGTATATACATTTCATTTATAAGTAAACCATTAAAGTTAGATGGAGGTGGGAGATTGAAAATAACAACTATGATTTTTTATGTGTAGCTTACTGAGATTTGTGGATTGTAATGCCTTCTGCTGGAAGAATGGGAAACTACTTAAGGTGAATTTGATGGTTTTCTGGAGATATTAGAAATTGAAAAATCAGTGGGTGTTAACTTGAGTGATATGTGGCATTTCTGTATTCATTGCAACTATATACATATCAACAGGCATTATTTATACCATTATTAAAACTTTTAATAGTATTGCAAAGAATGCTTTAAGTACTAGTCTATTGCATGTGTCTGCATTGTGTGCCAAATTTACTGGACTTCAATACAAACTCTTTTGAAAGATATTGCAAAAATCTGCATTTAGTTTTTTTCTGTATGGATTATTCTTTTCCTAATATAATCACATCTCCATCTACAGTTTCTGATTATAGGGATTCTGAAAAGCATAAATGTGAGTGACCATGCAGTTCAGACACAAATTTCACAGTGGGCACTATTTCTCATTTGAGTGACAAAGACTCAAATTATTTAGAAACAGCAGTTGTTACATATGATGTGTAAGTGACATTACTTACAAAGACAGGCAGATATATTGAGTGAACAGAAATAAGCATTTATGCATCTTGCAATTCCTAAAGTGATATTCTACTTTGATCTTTAAATAAGGTACAAAAATTTCCTTACATTAAAAGGAATTGTGCGAAAATATCTAGTATCATGCTAGTCAGAAATCTAACTCTGATGTGTTGTGTCATAAAATTCCTTAGGGGACTTTCTCAAATTTGTAATTCAGGTATCTCTTAAATGCTTTTTCAAGTCCTTTGAATATTTTAACATTTTATGTAGCCTTCAATTTGTATAGCAAAATTGTTGAGACCCTAGCATTGAAATTTCATCTATTATAATGTATTTAAACGGAAATATTCAAAAATGAAGCATAAACAGTGATTCCAATTGCATTGGCTGCTTTCCGAGTTGGAGAAACTAAGAGCAATGCGGACCTACCAAATCTGAACTAATTTCTTCACAAACTATAATTAGAGTTTCACAGGGAGCTTTTATTTGAAAGACTTAACCACACCCTGCTGGCCCAGTAGTAAAATATTTAAGGGGATTTCAGGTAATTAGAAACAACTGCGCACACAACACCATCTTTGTTAAATTTAATCTCTGCATAAGTAATCATTATTTACTATTGGAAATTGTGTCTGGAATTTAAATCATTTCAAAATCATTACTCAATGACTTGCTGGAGAATATCAACTAGGAGTTCTCTTGAGTCATAGTCATGGTATTCTTTGTGTATTTCAGGATCCCCTTGGGCAGTCTTCTTGAAAGACTATTTCCTCTAAGTCAGCAATCATCATAAGTAATTCTGCATCAACATCTGAATGAATATATAGGGTATGTGAATTCTAAATAAGATCCCCATTAATTTTAAATACTTCCTGACAGTTAACACTCTGTGGAGCTTCTGTTATTCATGCCTTCACGGTTGGTAAAGCATGTTGAATTCCCTGTATAAATAATCAGGATCGTGAACCAACTTACAATTTCTATAAACAATTATTTTAGGTTTGTTAACATTCTGTGTTAAGTGTCTGATTAAAGATTTTCTCCAGATTGATTTGTAAAAATTCTTCTGAGTTGATTTCATCAAACATCTTTCAGTCCTGAGTCCCCCCTCAGAAAATGTCATCAGATGATGGATCAGGTATACAGTTTTCTGTGTAGAAAGTGAAAAATAGTGATGTCCTAAAATGGACACAGTATTAAAATGTTAATGGTAGAATTTCAAAGCCTTTGAAATAAATAAACAATAAAATATAAAGAGGTGATGAAAGTACTAGGATCCAATTGAAGACTAATAGTGATGTGTGCATTTCAGCTAACCAACCAGAATAGAAGAAACATTTTGTTGGCCAGATGGAATGTACACTAGATATCACTCGATCTTCAATAGAGTTCTGCTATGTTCTTCTCCTTTGTAGTCTATAGTAGGTGTCTTGTAAGCATACACAGCCAAAACAAATTTTATGTTCGTGTTTGCTTTGTGCAAGATAGATATTTTCACTTTAACTATTAAACAATGATTTTGACAAACAAAAGCACTGGGCTTCTTTAAACAGTATGTGATGGCATCAATGTAATCTTTTGCAATAAAATAATAATAAATAATAAAAAAATCTTCAAAAGTTTTGAAACATTGTGATATATTGTTCATTTTCATTTTTCTGCATTTTCCTTTTAAAAGGCCTAATGACAATAAGACCTGAGTTTTGTTCATATTGAAAAATAAATGATAAGTCTATTATTTTAGGTTTAAAGTGTATGTTTTAAGTATTGGCATGGAAAGGAAGTATATCACTAACATCACTAAAAGTGTCAACACTCAAATAACATGTCATTAATTTTATCTGGAAACTGACAATTCTTACAATGGAATCATCACACTATGGATTACAAATTGGGACTATTTTTAACTATAGCAACATAAAGACTTGTGCATAGCTGCCATGCTGGAATTCAATTTGGTAACAATAATGGGATAATCCATACTCTCCAAAAGGCCTTCTTTCCTTTACTGTGGTTTAATGGGTTGGTGAAAACAATAATTAAAATACAGAGAATGTGTGACAAGATTATTTTTTAACAAATAAAATTTTAGAGAATGGGTGACAAGATTATTTCTCAAAAGCAATTTTTTCTAGCAATGCCATATTAATAGCTTAATCCAACAATATTTTTTTTCTTGTCAATTGTTTTGGCAAAAATTATTAATAAAGCTGGCGACTTTTTTCTCCACCTCAGGTTAACGACATATTAAGGAGACAAAGCTGCCTGATTAAGGCAAGTATATATTTATTTAAAAATTTCCTTTGCGCTGTTAGGCTTCTACAATGTAATATCTCTTAAAAATGTACAACCGTTATCATGTTGACTTCAATCAGTACCTACTTTCCCTTTATATTTAAATGTTCCTCTCTCTCTTTGTTTTCCTTATTGCAACTAAAACAACTTGAAATCTAAGACATGTGTGATTTTTTAACAGCATGTATTAAATGATCACTCACTGACCTGGCAATGTAACATAGTTTTACTTTGGGGTGTCTTGTATGACTGTAGTAGATGTCAAGGGAAAAAGTTCCTCAGCACGATTTTCCAACAACAATAAAGCAGGGTGGTGACAAATGCAAATGCCATCACATCCTTATCATCAGTAAAAGTTCCTTCATTGCATAGATTCTCAGGCTCATTGGAGTTACCTTCATTATTTGAAACAAATTTATTGATACATTAGTTAAAGGCTGAGAATCTAAACTCTTCATGAAAACAATCGTTACTCTGAACAATGTCCTTAGTCTGTACATACAGTAGCTTTTTGTGTGTAAGATAATGAGCCAAATCAAATATTTGCTTTGGAAAAACACTTTTCACACAAGTAATGATGTAAGTACTGCATTTTACATTTCATTTTAAAATAAATTGTAACTTTTTTAGAAAGGTTTTGAGATAAAGAACAACAGAACCAGGGAAATCAACAGAAAGAGGACCATTAATATTAACATCTAAGTTTTGTATCCGCATAAACAAAGTATGTGCAGGCACACATTGGTCTTCCAGCCTTGTGAGATTTCGAAGGCTTTGAGCCACGGGTGGAAGTTTTAACCCATTTTTCATGCAGAGCCTTGGGACAGTAACATTGTTAATAACCTTGAAGCGTGTCCCACAAAAGTGGTTTATGTTGGAGTCATTAACTGCAAACAACTTATTAATAATTTTTTCTGACAAACCTGTTCCTTTAGTGCAACTTTATTTAATTTTCTTAAAGATGTCTTTAACCAAAGTTTGTTGCAGTAGAAACAACAATACATGGGAACTTTTTACCCTACATTTATAGAATTATATATTACAGTTTAACAATTTTCTGACTGATGTTTTGTTTTATTTGACGCAATGTTATATGTCTCTATAGCCTTATTTTCTTTACTTATTTCTACTTTGGAGAAGTTTTAGTGATCTAAACCATTAGTTGATTACCCAACATTAGATAATATTACAAGTGTCAATAACTTACATTTGGATGGAAAAGGGGATACTGTTGTTTCTGACTGAAATTCATTCACTGTAACACAAATAATAAAACTAATTAAATAAATAAATATAATAAAACATAACATTCTAGAACTTGCTTTTTTCCTATTCAGGACTACAGGGCCTATTGCTGCAGGACTGGTACCAAAGTAACAAATGCCAAGAAACACCCAGTAAGAGTCAATATTACTTTTCAAAAGGCATTTAGCAAAATGATTTTGTGTTTTCCCACTGGAATAAAATAGTTTTCCTTAGTTTAATTGTTAAGGTTTCCCTTTTAATTTTGAAAAAAAAAAGTATATTATTAAAACCAATAAATGATGAGCATACAACCACAACAAAGGTAGCTACTATTTCATTTTTTGCACAACTTCCTATTCTTTTTAATTGTCTTATTTAACCAATTTTTTTTATAAGTAATACATTTTGGAAAATCTTCACCAGAATACAAATCCTTACAATTTAAAAAGAGAACAGGTAAAACAAATTTGGCTTGTGCAAAAAAAGCTCTTTCAACACAATAATGATATATTCTAAAGCACTTGGACAGTACTCTGGGAAATGTATAAGCATTCAAAATTTACTCACATATGAAGTGAGACACAAAAATAGCCAGATTGGTAAAAAAAAATAATATTTGTTGATTAATTAAAGCATTCTAAACATTGTCACCTTCTATATACTCCCCTGCCGATCTCTATACCACTCCATAGGTATCTTCCAATGATTGAAACAGTGCCGGAAGACCTCTTGCTAGAGGCTCTTCAACAGGCTTGCCATTTCTGTCTTCACTTCATCCATTGAAGAAAAATGTGTTCCCTTCAGGTCACTTTTGATTTTCGGGAACAAGTAAAAATCACAGAGTGCTAATTCGGGTGAATAAGGATGATAATCAAGGACAGGAATGTTTTTGTCAGTCAAAAACTGGTTTATGGAAAAAGCATTGTGCGTGGGAGCGTTGTCTTGTCTTGTCTCACCATTTGCTTTTTTCACCCAACATTGTCACAGCAACTCGTAAAGTGACTGTTGTGCAAATACTGAGTGGGCTATTCACAGGATATACCTAAACGGTCGACGGTTTGAGAGGGTGTGTAGGAGAGGATATAGTTCTATGATTCACGTCCAGCCGACCTCCAGACGGTTTTCCAGGAAAGCCCAATTTGGTTATTTTTGTGTCTTACCTTGTATTTAGACTACTTTATCACTCAATAGAATTAAATCAGAAATGAAATTTGTTAAACAAAATGTTAAGAAGTGACCTCTGGATTAACTCTCAGTACGCAGCTGCTCTATTACAGTCATATTTAACACCGTTCCTGACCTGTTCTTATTCACTCATAGCATTGGCATGCATCAGTTCCAAAACATTATGAAATTTCCACAGAATTATCAATAGAAACTGTTCTTTATATCCTCCAGATCATTTTGACACTTTTCACAAGCTTCTTCAGTTTGCCAATGTTGAGAATCATATCAGTTCATGTTCACAGTTTTTGTTCCGATTTGTTGCTTGCACTTTGTAATTCTTAATGGCACTTATGCTAATTGCTTCTTAATGACTTATGCTAAGGAAGCCAGCGGTTCCTCAAAAGAATGTATTTAAAACAAAAACAAATAAGGATGGGATGTTTGCTAAGAGAAAAATGATAAAGCAAAAGAAAATGTGTTGAATAGGTTGGATACCCTTTTTAATTTTTTGCCACTTTTCAGGCACAACTACACTCCTATCCATATACAATTTCTCTTTTGGTCTGCTTTTTACTTTTTTAGTCCACCAAAAGCACATGCAGTGATTCTAAAACTATGCAGTGTGATTAGTGTTGTCAAAATGAGCTCAGTCTTCATGCAACAATGTAATTGAAAAAAGAGGTTCAGGTAACAGATGAACAGACTGATAGTATTTGAAAATGAAAAGCTACATACAGTATAAAAAAATACCAATTCCTCTAGAGCAGAACATATTACAGGGCTAGTTAAGTCAAGCAGAATTAATAGAATTAGTACAGTTGTAAGAAAAAATATCAAGGAAATTCAATGAAATTTTCATCTGTTAAATTAAATAATACTACTAATATTTGCAAAGGTTAAAGACTTCATATGAAAAACAAATAACTGGACTATTATATGATGGCAATTCAAAATTTCAATGAAGAAAAGGTACAATACTGGTATCTTTTGTGGTTAATGACTCCTCAGATTTCAAACACCTATAAACAATGCTGAAACAATAAAACAATGAAGCATGGGAATATGTGTCAACTGAAATGCTACACAAGTTTTTGATGTATAAACACCCAGTTCTTTATTCAGTATGCAGGTCATAAAGAAAGACAGGGAAATATATCAGTTTAACAGTGCAAACAACACCAACATTTCTTTAGTCCCTCAGGTGAATACAAGCACAGATAAGAAGCAACAAATCCCTGGAACTGCATAACAAATGCACTCTTTCAAACCAAAAATGTATAAACATGCAAGCTACTTATCATCCTTCAACATGTGATGGCATAAATCGATGCCACAAACAATGTGGTTTTCTACAGACATCTGAATGAATAATTTAAGTCTGTTTAAATATTAGCAGCTATATGTAGCTTTGAAAATCCCCTTAGAGGAAATTTATTCTGTTGCATTTTACTAACATCATTTAACTCCAAATTTTAAATTTGCTACATTTCACTTTGTGTGGCACGGTGGTGCAGTGGTAGCGCTGCTGCCTCGCAGTTAGGACACCCGGGTTCACTTCCCAGGTCCTCCCTGCGTGGAGTTTGCATGTTCTCCCCATGTCTGTGTGGGTTTCCTCCCACAGTCCAAAGACATGCAGGTTAGGTGGATTGGCGATTCTAAATTGGCCCTAGTTTGCGTGTGTCCTGTGGTGGGCTGGCACCCTGCCTGGGATTAGTTCCTGTTGTTGTTGGCTGGGACTTGGCTCCAGCAGACCCCTGTGTTTGGATTTAGTGGGTTGGAAAATGGATGGATGGACTTTTCACTTTTTGTGGAATATCAATTATATAGCTTATGAATTACATCATAAGTACCTAAGTTTTTGTCAAAAACGGAAACATAACAAACTGATTGAAAAATGCAATAATGTGAATATTGAGTAATAGCTACAATGCATATGGGAAAAAATAATATACCGTTCTCAAACCTTGCTAGGATTTCAGGATTTTGAGAGTCAGTAAAAATAAATTAGATGCACTTGATTTTCATGTAAATTATATATGCCCGTACATTAAATAAACATATGACCTATACATATTACTATCCCTTCTAGTATTCTAACTTTAGCATGAGTAGCAGATCTTGAATACATCAGTGTTTTTGGAGATACATGGTCCTGGTTTAGGGGCAGGGGCCATAAATAGGAACATTTCATAAATACAACTCTAATGTAATAAAACCTTGCCTAAGCAGGAAATCCAGGTCCCATTCCTGAAACCAGGCCTTAATATGATTTTCACTGAGAGAGTGAAAGGTGAAGGGAGAAGAAAGAGAGAGAGCAAGGGAAAGTTAGGTGCATTGAAAACAGGTGGACAGGCAAAAGTCATACAGTACCATACACTGTAGAGTTTAACGTTGTGGCAGACGGCCAGCTGCTCAACCTGGCCAGGACACCCAAAGAACAGAAGGATGGGGGAAGGCAGTTACTTGGCTACACTGCCTCCCCAAAACGCTAAATGGCAGCTCCCGTGGAGTGTAGTGGTGCGCCACAGGGCATCCTGGGACTTGGAGCTCGGTTTCTTAGCCCTGTTGGGTGCCGCCAGTGTGGAAACTGAATGTTCTCTTCGTTCCCTTGTACTAAGTCATGTCTGAGAAGTAGGCTTTACAAAATCATGCTTTGTTTTAGCAAACAGAAAAATGTTTGTGCAAAGGACTCAAGGTCCATGCCTTCCACACAGGAGGCTGCCTTATCATTTTGTTCCTTAGCTTACATCTGAACGCCATAACATAACAAAACCCCACCCAACAGACGGGGTTCAGAAGAGCCCTGACACTTTTATGTATTGATTGTCTGCTTTTCTGAAACTGTTCTCACTGTGCACCTAACTAATAAATAATAAAGTGCTTTATTGTTTCACCTGCTGTCTGGTCTGAAAACTTCGTCCACAGTTTTGGCGCCCAAACGTGGGGCAGGAGACGGCAGACGGCTCCTCGTGCAGGATCGTCCAGAGGACCGTGGTGGAGCCGATTCCGGCCGGGTCGGGTCCAGCTTCGGTAACTGTAGGATTGGCCTGCCTTGGGCGTTTCCTGCGTGGGGAGTCCCTGACCTCCTCCTAGCCGAGACGAGGCACGACTTGACGGGCATTTCCAGGCAGGTGGACGGCGTCGCGGTGAGTATATCGGGGGATTCCTTTTAGTTGAGTTTGACTGGTGTGCTGGAAATAATACGAAAGGAAAAATAAAAGAAAGCATACTGTATGGAAAATACATAGGAGGGTTCTAGGGGCTCACGGAAAGTGGCTTTGGGACCCTACGGAAAACGGCACAGTGTGAATGTTAGCTAGTCACCCTTGTGGAAAGGATTAGAAAAGGGGCGAGTGGCACGCTCCTATAATAATTTGAGGAACGGGGGTGAAAGGGCGTATTTAGAGAATGTGTGTCTAATAAACGGGAGGTCGAGTTTTTCATCCGCTGTCTGGTCATACTCTTGTTTCAACGGGTTGCTAAGGTGACGGAGACTATACCCTGGCAGATTGACGCATACAAACCGTCTGATGAAGGGATCGGGGTAAAAACCTCCATATCCCGGACTCCACGGGGCGTATTGATGTAGGATTCTGCTGATGCGAAATAACAGACACGAAGTCACCTGAAGCTGTAATCCGGGAATAGGAGCGGACGGCGGGTGGAACGGGGTTTATCGAGGGCTGAGTCACTTTCTGCTGAGATCCTGCCACTCACTATGGGAAAAAACAATTAGCAAGCCAGTCAAACAGTCCCCCCATGGTCCTAAAAACCTAACAATAGAAGGATTATTTTCGGAGGATCGCCAGGCTCCTGGTGCGCTGTCGGGATTGAAAGGCGGGTCCCCTAGAAGGCTCATTGAAAAGAAGACAGGATTAGATTTTAAAAAGGCATGTAGGAAGTGGAATAAAGACAGTGGAGGCAGATGGCCAGTGGAAGGAACTGGAGATATGAGTGAGATACAAGAAATTAGAAAAATACTGTGCAGAAATACACAGGGTTGTTGTAATGGAGGTCCGTATCGGATGGATATGTATGACAGGTGGGAATTGGTTATTAAAGACCGTACATTGGAAGCAGCACAGAAACGTAATGAGCTTTTAGTTGCTGAACTTAAGAATAGGAAGGAAAAAGAAGAGCTGCTTATGGCCTTACAAAAAGTGCAGGCGTCACCCACAACCACTTCCACCGCCACATGTAATCATTGCCCCAATGTCTCCTGTGATTACCGATGCCCCAGCTACTGATGATTTCTTTGATGAACAAAATCAGTGCAACCCCTCCTCACTTACAGATCCTGATGATGAGACTGACGGCCACTTGTTAGGGGCTATGGGAGGCTCTTCTAACTCACACAAAAAGCCTTCCATTTCACAACGTACTAGAAGCAAGACCTTCCGAGATAAGTCCCCTGAAAACCTTACCCCATTTAGGTCCCCTAAACCTTTAGCACCCACATTTTCATGCCCTTTAATTGAGGTCCCTAACCCCCGACACGATCCCACACAACCTCCAGGAAATGATAACCCCACTACTGTAATGATACATCGTAACTGGGATATTCAAGAGCTGAAAGATGTAGTGTCCGAATTGCCTGATCCTAAGGTAATCGGTGGGTCAAAGTTTGTGGAGCAGGTGCAGGAGCTAGATAATATGTACAAACCCAGTGCAGCCGAGTGGACCCAAGTGCTACGCAGAAAGTTGGGCACTACGTGGGCTACTGTCAATCATGGGCAGCAAAATGGAGTACAGTGGCAGTGGAATGAGGCATTGCCTCGTGGACAGAATAATGAGGGTCCTTTCCTTGCCCAATGGGAACACGTGAAAACTGCAATAGATGCAAAATATAAAAAGGGCACCGACTGGTCCCTTATTTCAGCTGCAAAACAAAAGAAAGATGAGACAGTAGATGAATGGGCACACCGCATTCAGGAGTTGATGACAAACCATTCTGGTTTAGGAAGCCCAGATGACCGTGCCAAGGCAGCAGTTCCTCCTTTTGTGTCAGGACTCAGAAGTGATATCCAAAATAAGGTACGCATTTCCTGTATTGGATGGGAAAATGCCTCCTTTGATGAAGTTAAAAGACACGCTGAACATGCTGAACGACAAACTAAGCAAAAAGAGTCAGATGCTCAGACTAAGTTAATCGCGGCACAAATGAATTATTATGCAGGTGGAGCCGCCTCAGGCAGGGGCCGAGGACGTGGAGGACGTGGATTTTTCCGAGGCCGGGGGAGAGGTCGCGGATTTTTACTTCCTAATCCGAATTCTTCGTCGGCTCAGCCGCCTCTCCCCTTAGATCAAGCACCGACACCTTATGTTTGTTACAGGTGCGGTGAGACAGGACACATCCGACGCAATTGCCCACATCAGCTTCCTCCCCCGCCTCCTTTACCTGCACCTGAGGATATTTCTTGGTCCTAGGAATTCGCAGGGACCCTCAGCCACTCTCTTCAGTTGCCTTTGCTCACTCGCCATGCGGACACAGATCCTTTATTGACTTTGTTGGTGAATGGCACTGAAACTGCTTTTCTTGTTGATACTGGAGCTACGCGTTCCACCCTTTCGCTGAAGGAGGTCCCTGCCTCGAACGATAAAGTGACTGTTCTTATTGCTTCTGGACAACCTCATGTTTTGCTTCATTTCCAGTGGTTCCACTTTGATGCACCGTTTTTTATTAAATCAGCTCTGCCCTGTTAATCTGTTAGGAAGGGATCTGATGACAAAGCTCTCCCTCTCTATTTCTCTAACTGAACAAGGGTTTTACTGTTCTATTCCTAAACTCCTGTGCCACACCTTCCCCCACACTAAGCCCTCTTTTGCAGCATGGACCCTGAACATCTCCTCACACACCATTCTCCTTAAAGCCCTACACTCTTTTCCTTCATGTCTTTTTTCCCCACTTGCAAGTCCCCAACACCCTCCACTGCACTGCCCAGTACTTCCCTGCTGAAGTGGACACACCTTGGTTAGAATCTTTTCTCTCTTCAGGTAC
>JANRMT010062833.1:8160553-8225356 GCA_026402145.1 Polypterus bichir lapradei
GTGCTTTATTGTTTCACCTGCTGTCTGGTCTGAAAACTTCGTCCACACCAGGGGGAGGCTGTCGAAGGACCTGGGGATTTATACTGGTCAAGGACTATTTAAAGGACTGATGGGAGCCCAGAAAGCAAGCTGGAGTTGGGAGGTAGAGGACACAGCTTGCTGGGAGGTTTGGAGGAGAGAAATGTGATTGTTTATTTACTTGTGTATGGTGGCTGTGGTGCTTAGAAGAATATTAATAAGAAGAATAAGAATTAAAACTCTTCTTAATAGTTTTACCTGGTGTCCTAAACGTTTGTCTGTCAGGTTAAAGGAGCAACAGTGACTCCTATTGTTACAACGTCTGTGATGGGGAAGGCATTGAAGAGCACCTAATTCTCGCTAGAAAGTGTGGAACCTTACAATTACTCACAATATTGACTCTGGAACTAGACTTTTTAATCTAGTGTGATCTGTCTCCTGCTCTGCAGTACATATACGTTGTGTGACTATAAGAAAATATACAAGCATCATGCTCATGGTGTGGTAAAGTGAGGTCCGTGGCTGATTGGCATTGTAAATAAATTATCGCCACATTTATGTCTTTGTGTGGTGGGGTGTGGTAGCTTGGCAAAAGCAGTTCCTGTGTGCGATACAGCAGCGGACAGCCCTGTATTTAGTTCCCAGGTGTAGGATCATCCGTGACCCTAATTGATGCCGGAAGCTGCTCATTGCCCTAGCTGTGCCACGTCCCCATTTTAAAGGGGAAGATTGAGTGCAAGTGAGGGGAATCGAGAAAAGAAAACAGAAGAAAAGATGCAGGTTAAAGGAAGAAAGAAAGAGAGGATGGAAGGAGCTGGTGTAAGCGAGCTGAAGTTCGCAGTCTCGAGGGATAGAAGGTAGGTGGGAAGGAGAGACTTTTGAGCAGCAAGTGAGGCTGACACCTAGGGGGGACTAAAGGAGTGATTGCTCTGGCTGAACAACTCGGGGAGCCAGAGCGATGTGCGCCAAAGGAGAAACTCGGTGTATAAGACCAGGAAGGCAGCAGGGATCGAAGAAGCTTGGGAGGAGAGCTCCAACGTGAGTGCAATGGCCGGTGGGGTCCCAAGCCTTGGTACGGATAGGTAGCCATGTTGTAGTAATGGGAAGGCAGTAAGCCAGACCTGTGGAAGGTCAGCTGCATGTGACAGTAGGGTAACTCCTCTGCTGCAAGGCCCATATGGGATAAGCAGGGGAGCCGCCAGTGAGGAAGAAGGCATCGAGCTTTTTAATTAACACAGTTTCCTGCCAGTTGATTTTAACCTCATTTTTAGTGGATTTATTTATTCTGATTTTAACCTCCATAGATACACCTTTTTATGGATTATTTATTTATTGAAATATTTTCTGAGCATTAAACTTTTTGAACACTTGTTTTGGACTTGGTTTTTAGTAAAAGCACTGATCATTTTTACACCATCTCCTTGCTTCATGTGTGTATTTTACTCATCAGAAATGCTTATCTAGTTACGTTATTCACAGTGTTGGGTTCAAGAGGCTCCCATAAATGAAAGGGGCCTACCCACACCATCATACGTTGATGTACAGTTTGGGTTTATACTGATGACTGAAAGGGTCACTTTAATGCAACTTTCAGATTTAAAATAGTGTATATACTTAACAGTTATAGAAGTTTCAATCACGAAATTGAGAGTATGGTATGCAGTTGTTCATGTTTTTAGCATGAGCTGAAACCTCACCTCTGTAAGAGCTGTGTCACAGTGAGGACAGCGACATAGACCCTGTTCAAAACCTTAGTAGTGGAAACATCTACAGTATAAGGAACTGTGCAAAAGTGGGTGGAGCCAGTTATAGTGACAACACTATAGGGGGACGGGGGACAACAATTATAAGGGAAGCAGTGTAAGTGAAGAGGGAAGCCTTTTGTGTAATGCTAGTGAGGTATTATATATTGTGTGAAATGCGGCGTCTAGCCTGTCTAATTAAATAAATGTACCAATCCAGTTTCTCATCCTTGTCTACACAGAAAGTCAGAAACAGAGAGACAATGTAATGTAACACTAGCTACTTTCCATTCTAGCCAGTGGAAAATGGGGAAAGACATCTGGGACAGCAGTCTTTAGTCTCCAGGACAAAATAATTAGCAATGGGGTGGAGTGCTGGGAAGACAAAGAAGGATGAGTAGCTGAAGAAAATGGGGAATTCAGGAGCATAGGAATTACAGAGTTAAGTCACACTGTTAACAAAGAACAGTGCTAGTTAAGGCAGTGAGTGAGGCTGTAGGTGTTGTGTTTTCTGTCTTGTATTTTGCATTGACAAAGCAGAGCTGAGTGGTCAGTATAAGAGTTCATTCTTAATTAATTGTACAGATTCTCATTTTGAATCTGATGAGCCTACCAAATACACTTTAATAAGAGGTCTACATTACTGGGCTTCCTTTTTTGTCTCCCTTGTTGCACTAACAGCACTTCTTGCCATCTTATGAGTCTTTCACTTACAATTACCTAAAAATGGAAAAACATTACAAGTTACACCAAACAGTGTTACCGCTACTAAAATTAGGGATGGTGAGTATTACGACTTTGTGTTTGGGGGGCCATGCTAATCTTCTCTGTATCATTCCAATTTTAGTATATGTGCAGCAGAAACTAGCACAAATTATGACTTTGACTTGGCAGAGACATTGCTGTCTAAAGTAAGATGCATATGATTGCCATCACTAGGAGGATGATGCATATTATTACTCAGGTCCTTGAAAAGGTCAAAGAAACGAAGCGTGCTGGTCTTGGAGTACAGCATGACGAACGTCGGGCAATTCTGGGAGAATAACACCATAATCCTCCATCTGATGTCCTCTTCCAGTTTCCTATCAGGCTTCCTTTTAATAGTAAAGAAGACTTTGTCAAGGCAGAGGATGCTCTTCAAAATGATATGCATCGAAGAATTTCATGACTAATACCTAAATTGTAAATCTGTTTGTCGAAATGTTGTTTAATTTATTCTCATAATATTTTTAAATAATACAAGCCACTGATTACATGATAAAAGCTTGATTATTTATTCAACAAATTAACTAAATTCCATAGTGAGGAAAACTGGATATCTGTTCACCATTTCACAATAAAGAAATGACAAATATGTTATGAAATACCATATTAATTCCTTCAACACATTTAGTAAAACTTGCATTTTAATTGTTTTTGGGCTCTATTCCAAAACCACAATATGTCTAACATGGAACAGTATAGGAATTTATTTTAATTTTTACTGGTTGTCAATTCTGATTTTGATTTAAAAATGTGATTAACACTGTCGTCTCCCACCTTTGAGGTGGTGGATTTGAATTATGTCTCCGTCTGGCTGTTGTTTCAGGTTACAGCTACAGCTTCATCTGTGTGGAATTTGCACTTAGTTGAGTTTGTGGGTGGGTGAACTTGTTCGGTATGGACTGTACAGAAGTATTTTCATCTATTTTTAGGTCCATCTTACACTGATTGAAGTTGTTCACACTGAATGGTGATTGGACCATGAGGAGGATGCTCAAAGCAGTCATTGCTAACTGGCTGGTCTGTAGCTTAAATTGGGCAGGCAAAGGTGACTAGCAGTCTTTTAAGAACAACAGAATACTTGATAAGATTCTGCAAGAAATATGTAAATTGCATCACACGTTTTCCATACCCAACATTTTGCAATCACTAAGGTGTCATTGTAGCAAAACAGAATCAATATCTAATTGTATAGGAATCAATTCATGTTGCTGTGAATCATAATCAAATCGGGTACTATGTGCTTATTCCCAACTCTCATAATCACATTACGAAATACATTTATAAAGACAAATATTTCTGTTGCTGCAGGTAAACTGTCATCTCAAGATCGTAGCCACATCACAGCTGCTAAATATTAAGAATGTGCTTAATTACCTTTCATTTTCATTTTCACCATATCACATCTGGTGAGAACTTTGTTTCTTTTCCATCCTTTCTTTATGGGCACTACTGCACCACTTTAAAGAAGCCACCCGTCACAAATTCAGTGATTCTGTAAAGAAATGGCTCCAATATGCACCAGAACATGAGAAAAGTGTGAAAAGAAAGTTATGTTGTTAATGAATGGTGTTATTGATCGTTGCTATGCTATGATTTTGGCTAAAGAATGATGATATGTAAAATTCGTATACATTATATTAATCTTAACAAGTGAAGATGTTTATTCTTTCTTCAGTGATTGAATGTTTAGAAATGTGTGAATTAATAAATATGCTTTTATGAAGCACTACTTTTGTAGGTTTCATTTATATCAGGCTTTAGAGACCATAATTGATTTTACACAATTTCAATATTAAACCACTTGGGAAGCTATTTCAGCTTAATATTGTTTCAGCATACAATACTTTATTGTTATATCAATGGTTGATTCACTGGTACAAAATACCACTAAATATCCTTGTAAGACACTGCCCATCTTCAATGTTGAATACTTGGCCTTTACAATGAACAAGATCAAAGCTAAAACAATGTTGAAGATCAATGTTGTTTCAATAATTTTGTCTGATGTTTAATCAATGTTGTTTCAATGGTGCTTTGCTGTCTGGGTGGTCTCATTACATAATGTATTGTGTGGCAAAGTTTAAAATCAGTTAACAAATAAGCAAGTACAATGCCTCAGCTTCAAAACATGAGCAGTTGCAATGAAATTGTGTAATGTGTCAAAAGACATGAAAATAGCTTCCAAATAGTATTTGGTGTACAGTATATGTAAAATGGGAGGTGAACAACTATGCTGTACATCCAGCCATAGTTACTGGGACCATATTTTCTAAGATACCTACAGTATTTACCCTCTGAGGCATTTTGTATGAAATGCATGCAACCTATGAATGTTGAAGGTGTCTTGCTCACTCATTGTAATAGTTTGTTCTTTTGTTATAACTCATCCAAAAGCATAAAATGTAAAACTGAGCTGCCTACTTTTAAAAGCAACAAAGACACCAAAGCAAATTCCTATTAGCCTTTAAGTTAATCTATGGAAGGAGCTAAGATGTAAAATTTATTGTAGTTCTGATAAGGAATTGGTTCACTCACATTGCCCTATATTGTCTAACATGAGTGCCTGTCTATAAAACTAGCTTCTAGTGATCACAGTAAGATCACTTTTGTGTTCTATCAGCAGGAGTACATTTATAATATAAATTAGCTATAAATATAGATCTTATCAAGGGTAGTTTTTAAATTGGTACATTAATTTTGTTGATTTTATTTGAAAGTTTAAATATCATGACTTATCATTTAATAAAATCTGAATCAGCATATATTCTTTTTCAGTCTGAGCTGGGTACTGTAGCACAAGTCATCTTGGTCAATGAGGGACTTTGTTTAAAGTGTTTGTAACAGTTTGTTAATTCTAGTGTTCTATGATCCACTAGTGTGAAATTGTGATACAGTTTTGTTCCAATAATTTCAGTATTTCAAACATTTCAGCTGATTTATAATCTCTTCAAATAAAGCTGATTCAAGATCAAATTATTGAGACGCTTACTAAATGAATAGAAATAACATCTTATATTAAGTAGGATGCCTTTTTGGTCCTTAATCAAATGAGCACAATAAAACACTATAAAAATGTGTTTAAAATGCAGTTGTGACCACGAAGGGGGCATAACAGCGCCCCAAACCCCAGGTTCAACCACAACAACACATGTCCCGGGTTCAGATACAAGCATTTATTATCATAAATACCTTAAGTAGGATACCAAAAGTGTCACTACCAGAAGTATTCTCTCCTGTAAGCGAACTTTGTCCATTTTCCACTAGACTCCAGCTCACCTAGATGAAGTCAAGTGGCTTCTTTTATCTCAGACCTTTAGTACTTCCGGTTGTAGGCCATATCCTGTTAGAAGTACTTCTGAGTCATGTGGAATTCCCTAAAAATCCCAACAGGGCAGCTCCATGGCTCTACAATTCCCAGCATGCCCTGCGGGTGTCCATTCGCGTACCAAGGACCAGGGTTTCTGTCACCTAGCATACCGAGGGAGACCATAGCCATGTCTCAATGCTTTCCCTTGTCCAGGCAGGGTTACCGTTTATGCTCTATGCCCACTGAGATGCCTACATACTCTTCAAAGTGATGACAATTTCTGCCAACCTCTTGGAGAGAACATAAAATGCTCAGTTTTTCCTTCCTCCTAGCCTCCCTGCCAGTTAATGGACCAGTGTCCATCTTGTGCAGGGTACCAGCCCATGGGCGCTGTCCATCACACAGTGTACAAATCTGTTGAGATGAGAGCACTCTTCATTTCTTTACCATAAGGAGGTCATCCCATAAATGTACAAGAAATGTAAGATCTTTAATCCAATGCTTAATCAAAGTTTAAAAGGAGTCCTTTTTCCTAATTTGCTTATTTTTTTTGCCTTCTTTTACACCATCAGACAACTAACACGGAACATCCTAATTAGTGTTCTCATTTTGTTGTCAAGGCTAAAATTCTTGTTTACCAATAATAACTATAGGTACTTTCAAGATACTAGCCTTTCTTGATATCCTCATACTTTGAATGATTTTATACAAATGTCTTTATTTTCTTTCAGCTGAGGACATTAGCATTTTGTTTTGACAGACTTCTTCTTTTTCCCTGTGATCTAATTTAAAACATCAAATAGGTAGAGACAAATATGTGGTAATATATTGTAACAAAAGAAAATTATACAAAATAAATCAATCATCATCTTCTTTTCAAAGTTTAACATATTGCTTGAAATGTACCAAAAGAGAACATTTCCTGTACTACTCACCCCCCTATGACAGAAAATGGACAAACAATGAAGACATTCTTCTCATTTCTTCCTTTTTCATTCTTTCCACCTCTTCTTTAATCCTTAATTCAAACCAATTGTGAGATTTTTTTTTTTGACTTTAAACAATGCAGTAATATGAATATTTTTAAACGAAATAAGAGCCATCACTGGAAACTGATTTGCCATTTGACCTGTTTTACTTTACATTGCACATAAAGATGTAAATTAATCATTTTTACTATGTATTTCAAAGGTGACCTCTTGACCATATTAATGCAATTTTAATATTTATAGCAAAAATTTCTATTTCATAGAATTACATTTTTCTTTTCTTTTCTTTTCTTCCAAATGACCTTGATTACCTTTCTTAGTTTATATTTCTGCGCTATCTCATTTCTTATTGACGGGCGTAATAAGATTTGTGACAAGCAGGTTCATTCTTTGAAAGGCAAACTTAAACATTTCCCACGTCTATGCTGCGGACTAGACTGATTTTTTAAAGGTAAAAAGAATGAGAATTATTTAAAGAAAAAAACCAAACACTTGGTGTAAAGCTTTGAAGTGTTGAGTTACCATTTCATAAACAAAACTACATAAATTGTGCCCATAAATATCATATCTTTATTTCTAAGAATCCATAAATTGCATATTTTCTGAAAAAATATATATGGGCACCTCATTTTAATTTATTTAGATGCTTACTTGTTTTACTGCAATATTACCTGCCTAAAAACAACTTAACATCTGATTCACTAAAAGTGTATACAAATATAAAGTGTCCAGTATTCAGGTTATCATGTTAATGTATTTGGAACCAAAATTATTTTCATCTACTTTATGACTTATATAAAGTAACAATACTTTACTGCCCACAGATTACATTTCTTTAATACTCCCTCTTACAGTATATTACAAAAATGGAAACTAAAAAAAAGAAGAAACTAGTCATAGAGACATGACTTGTGGAGATTATGGACATTTTCCTTTTCTTTTTTTTTTTTACTTTGATTTAGTTACCACAATAATTGAGTTACATAGTTTAAAATCTGCAGAGCACCACAATTCTTCAACAGCGAATAGATTTTGCTACTGCAGTAGCACTTAGGCTAGCAGTGTTAAATCACTGCTGTTTAATATTTCCAGGTTTCCTTAATTCTTCATTTTATTTTTGCATCCTGAAGCTGTTTTTCATTATATAGTAATGGAGAGGTATTAGCATTGGAAATAAAGATGGAATAAACCTGGGACAAGATGCCTGTTCATCTTAGACTATACAAGTTAAACTGGAGTACCCAGAGGATAGCCATTAGAACTTGGGAATTACATAGCAGCAATGCAATCTTCTACTTCACTAAAGGAAAATTAAGTCTTAATTAAACCTTGACATGAAGTGCAGAATTTTAATCTTTTATTGAATATGTTGCACTCTTCCCAGAAGTAATGAAACTAAGAAAACCCTTTTTTCTCTGGAATTTAAGGTACATTTAATTTTTGGGTAGTGGAGATGCAAGATTTGGAGATCATAGCATGACTTGTTCATTTAATTCCTTTTGTAAAATGAGGTGAAAAAATGTTTCAAAAAGTATACAAAATGTCCCAGTACACTATGGCTCCTACTATAATATGATTTACCAAAAAAAACAAACTTTTTATCTATTGTTACTTTGTATTGTTACAATTTACTGGGTTTTTTACGGTACCACCGGGCTCCTTGATATAAGCAGAAGAACATCTGAATAAAACAAGATATTTGAACGTAAGAGCTTATCATGTACTTCACTAAATGAAAGGAGTGTACTCATCTACGAAAGTAGATCAAATAAATATCAAAACATCAACCAAAAAGTCATTTGCAGTAATTATGGGACAATTTTAAAACCTGACAAGTCCACGGTCCAGTTCAAGGTGTTCGGTGACCAATATGGCATTATTATAATGTTAGATACCTGTAAGAGTTCCAAATAAAATGGTGACTCAGTTTACATTCAGATATTTCATTGGAAGTGACTTTAAAGCAAATATATTGACTAAGACCAAAAGTGTACATAATATTAACTATTTGTATGTAAACAATAATTCATTCAGTGTGCTTTGTGTGTGAGTGTGTGTGTGTATGTGCCCTGCGGTGGGCTGGCACACTGCCCGGGGATTTGTTCCTGCCTTGAGCCCTGTGTTGACTGGGATTGGCTCCAGCAGACCCCCGTGACCCTGTGCTAGGTTATAGCGGGTTGGAGAATGACTGACAATAATTAATTCATAAATATTACTTGAAAATTATTTGGTAGAAACCTCTGACACATAAACATAAATTAATTTTAATCTATAACTACTACTTGCTATTCAGGTGTGTGCTTGCAATTTCTGTTGCACCCCATCCCAAACATATGTATAATGGAATAATTGGTGTTTTTACTAACAGTCTGAAAAATGAATACTCTATCAAGAGTATCTTTGGTGGGTTTGCCAATTGATCTCCCCACACTGGGCAATATCTGATATATTATAAAATGGCACAAATATGGTGCAATAACAGCTCCATTTCAGGGACCTGTCATATGATGTGCAATGTGGCTTTTATCATCCTTATGGGCTGATGTGCACATAACCAGTTCCTTTACACTATGAAAATAGCCGTGTTGGTAATATTTTTGGACATATTAAGATATTTAATTATTTCTTTTAACAGGTTTACATACTGTTTTTGTAATCACCTACATTTTCTGTTTTGATGTATAATATTGCTCAAAACAATCCATTGAATTTCCCCTTCCACCTGTGTCCTTTTTCTACAAGTTGACTTTTCTATGATTTTGAATGTTAAGATTTGTGGACCACCAAAATGTAGCTGACTAAACCAAAACCTGTTTCAGTCTAAAACAACATACTACACTTTACATGACACACTAATATACCCTAACTTAAACTAAAACAGATTTTTATGAAGGTATTGGCAGCTTGCTAAAACTGTCTGCATTTGTTAAAACTCTGCCACTCTATCCCAAAGGGAGGAGGAGGAATAGCCTTATCTGTCTATGTATACAGAATCAACAAGCTAGTTCAAAGGGCAGGCTCAGTTATAAGACACAGTCTGAATTTCCCCTTGGGATTAATAAAGTATCTATCTATCTATCTATCTATCTATCTATCTATCTATCTATCTATTTTCACTTTTTCCATCTGTTCTGGGATATTTAATACCTTATACCCCAGTTCTTTTGGTAACAATTGCACCGCCTTTTTTATATACTAAATTGATGCTGTTGTAACAAGTTGAATAATTCTGCAATGATGCATTTCTTTTTTTTTCCATCTAACCAGTTTCTAGACCCTAGCAAGCCCATTACAAGTTGCTAGTAGCCAGTGTGCTTTAGAGTTCACATAATGTTTTCTAATTAATTTGTATAGCAACTTTTACCAACTGCTTTGTTATTTCTCAGTATATAAAGTGTGTCACACACACACTTCAGGGCTCTTTGAAGTGTAATTCCACCCAAAGCCAAGGGTTGGTGCTATTCTTTAATGCTTCTCATCTTCCTCTAAACACAGGTCAGATGATTGACAGCTCAAAGACATCTGATGTCATATCCAGTTTTTGGTGTCTAGGGTTGCCTCTTCCTGCTTGATAACCACCTCCAGTGAGGGCAGTAGCAGTAGACTTGGGTCTGGAAAGATGTCACTCTGAGGGATGCTAAATTGCTTTTTTTATGTTTCTGCCAATAAATATACAGTATAAGGGGATCACTGCTGGTGCCCCAACCCTTTATGATCTTTCTTTGTCCTTTGTGACTACAACCACTGTCACTCATTCTATGCAAGTTTAGTAACTGAAGCAAACTAACTGGAGAGTACAGGGGGCACACAAATTAGAGTGTGTAAACCTCAAAAATTTAGTCTAAGCAAATCTGTCAGTCTTAGGGATAGATACTCCTCATGTCATGATTTTTACACTGTTGAGTTATTTAATACAGTATGTGTTTTAAGCATGTTTTGTCCTTGTTTACCCTTTTTGTTTTGATTTAAATCTAATATTTTTAGTTTTATATGACTTTTAAAATGCCATTTTTTAATTCTGAATTTTGTCTTCATTTTCTGCATATTCAGTCCATCAAGCCCATTTGTTTGGCTAATAGCTAAGCTGTCCTAATATCTCCTTGAGATTCTTCTTAAAGGTTGTCAAAGTTTCTGCTTCAACTACATGTATCAGTAGTTTGTCTAGAGTCCCACAACTCTTTGTATCAAGAAATGCTTCATGGCATCAGTCTAAATTGCATTTCCCCTTAATTTCCACCGATGTCCTTGAGTACGTGATTAATCCTTAAACAGAAAGAATGTTGCTGGATCTACTTTATCAATGCCTTAGAGAATTTTAAATACCTGGATTAGGTCCCCACGCAGTCTCCTCTGCTCAAGACTAAACAGGTTTAATTATTTGAGTCTGTCAGAGGAGGACATGTGCTTAAGTCCTGGGATGCAATTAGTTGCTCTCCTTTGTACAGCTTCAAGTGCTGCTACTGTATGTCTTTCTTGTACTGTGGAGACCAGAACTGCACACAATACTCCAGATGCTGTTTTTCTGGTGCCTTGTATAGTTTGAGCATAACCTCCCTTGACTTAAATTGAACAGTTTTTTGTAATATAACCTAACATTTTATTTGCCTTTTTAATTGCTTCTGTGCATTGCTTAATCAATGAAAATGTTGCATCAACATATACCCCTAACTCTTTGTCAGAGGTTGCTTCCTATATGACAGTGTCTCCCATCTAGTCTTATAACTGATGTTCCATTTGCCCATGTGTAGCACTTTGCATTTTTTTTACATTAAAATCCATTTTCGCCCAGTTGTCCATGGGCCTCATGTATAAATGATGCGTACGCACAAAAATGTTGTGTACTCCCATTTCCACACTCAAATCGCAATGTATAAAACCTAAACTTGCCGTAAAGCCATGCACATTTTCACGCCAGCTAAATGTTTGGTGTATGCAAGTTCTCCGGTCGGTTTTGCAAAACTGTCGGCACCCAGCATCAAAGCAGTGCTTTTGCTCCAGTGTGGTTTCCCTTTCTTTTTTAGATCCTGTGGGCGAAGACTTCAGACCAGACAGCAGGTGTGGTTATAAAGCAGCTTTATTTTGCAGAGTCACAGTGAGAAGAGTTTCAGAAAAGCAGACAATCAAATATACATGACAGTGTCAGGGCTCTTCTGAACCCCGTCTGTGGGGTGGGGCAAGTTATTATACCCCTAGAATGCATGATTTAATTTCATTATGAAATGCAACAGTCAACACATTTATTATACACAATCCTTGAGCCCCTTCAATGCCCCTTGTAAAACTTGATTTCTTGGCATTGAGTCCTTTGGACAAATATTTTTCTGTTTTGCTCAGCAAAGCATGCTTTTAAATAAGACATGAATTAGTACAAGGGAACGAAGAGAACATTCATTTTCCACAATCCACATCCCTGACGTTGATTTATCAAATACACTGAAATTTACAGCAGATTGTTTATTAGTTTAAGGCATCTGATTGTAATTAACCTGTAACAATATAATGGTCTACAGAATGGCCAAACTATTCCAAATACCATACAGTAGCTGCTTTACCGTTGTTCCTCTCAATGCACCACTCAGAGTATTCATTCCACTGTATATGAGTGTGGAATCACAGCTCTACAGCAGCTGATCAGAAAGAGAATTATTGGTATACAGAATCAAGCACACGCTGCCTCAGCCATGCGCTATTTGAACTGCTCTCATACAACAGATGCTTCAGAGCCTTTCCTGTATGGACCTTGCGGTTCAGAAACAGTTTAATCCCAAGAACTATAAACGCACTCAATCAGTCCATCAAGTGCTCCTTGTAGAACTGTTTGTACTTATTAGTATAATTACCTCACTGTAAACTTGCAATACAGTTATAATATAGCACAACCTGAGCCACTTTATAAAGCATGTATTTACATATGATGACAATATCGTTTTTAAGATGAAATGCAGCAAAATATGTTTATTACATTATACAAATAAAATGTTAACATCATTTAAGTAATCTATATTACTAATTAAACATGTGAGGACACAGTATCACAGTGCTAGCGACGAGCTGGCGCCTGTTCAGGGATTGTTCCTGCCTCGCGCTGTATTCTTGCTGGGGCAGAAGCGACACTGGAAGGATAGATGGATAGAATAATTAAACATGTACTTTGAAGATATCTCAATGTTTCTTAAAAATTTTGAAGAATCGGAGTTCTAAGCTTACAGATGGCTTAACATCTATTGGGTACTTGGAGAAAGAAAAGGAGGGACAGGAATCAGAGGTTAGTACGTTTGAAAGAGACAGTACTGCTACAATAAATTATTTCATGGAAGGTCACGTACAGCGCAGCAAGCATCTTGCGGGAGGCAGGAACAATCTCTGGACAGGGTGCCAGTTCATCACTATCACTGCGCCACCGTGTTCCCATGTTTAATAGCATGCTTTAACTACTATCATCATGAAAATGATATCAAGTATACAGCTCAGTATTTCCATTAGTCAGAGAGCTGTAATATCACGAATGTAATGGATTCTGTGTCCTGTATGATGAAGATAAAGCCCGTTTAACACTAGAATTACCAGAGCCTACGAAAAAACTCATAGATCCGGCCCACCTTAAATCCCATCGCACCTCTCCGTCAGCATCTTTTGTCCTGTAAATGTGCCGATAAAGACAAGCAGCAAGCAGCCTGCTTTTCCATCCCCCCATCGCCGCAGAACATGCACAAAGTTCTCCCAGCTCATGCCTTGATTGTCTGGGTTGAAGTGCTGGTGATTTAGAGTGGAAATAAAAGAGCGTTATTTGGAACACATGCATTTCATGTGTGTTCTGTTTCTACAATAATCTGTGTAAACACATTGTTAAAACAGAAACATTTTTCATATTTTAGTAGTAAATGACAAAATGTTAGCATAAACTACAAGTAAAATTCCATTACAACGAACTCCCAGGAACCTAAAAAATATTTCGTTGTTACAAAAATTTCGTTGTAATAAGATTCTGTATTTGTTACTATAGTGCTTTCTTTAACTTGCGTCCAGGCGTTTGCAGTCATTTTAATACCTTCTTTCGGGTTAATTTTAATCTCCTCCTGCCTATAAGTTATGCTGACGAGAATTTTTCTCAGCATTTCTTTGCCATAATACACTTTCAGGGTGCGAATGATGCCCAAATCTGATGGCTGAAGCACTGCTGTGCAATTGGGTGGGAGGAATTCAACGTGAACATTATCTAAATGTGGAAGCATGTTGTGTGCAGCACAGTTATTAATCAGAAGCCGAATCTTCCTTGTCTTCTTCTTCATATTGTGAAGTTTCTGAACACTTTTGGGATCCCCCCACTCCCCACCCAATGGGAACAACACACTGAAGTGCGTCCTGAAGTGCAATTTCAGCGTCTGTGGGAGATTGTTTGTCTGTTTCTGGGGCAGGGTAATAGCAGGCTCACAGCAGTGCAGTGAAGCCCCACAGAAGCAAATCATAAAAGATCGGGGTTGCGCTATAAGTCCCTGTCTTGCACACCAAAACACGAGACTTAGTCGCAGTACTTTAGCAACACCAGCTTTATTCAGCTTGAAACAGGAATGACACAGTTATTTATTGTAGCGTGATCTGCCACTCTGCTATACACAGACACAGCAGTCAGGCAAAAAGAAGAAGTGTGTACCTTGCAACAGGTACACATGTCGTAAATGTAGGAAGGACGGTCCTTGCGTGTGTGTGAACTGTTAACATTTGAATCTGATGATTGCATATAGCTCTGAACTGACCTCTCTGTAGTATTCTTTCTTCTGCAGGTCCTGGAGTACAAAATAAACACCACCATACAGCAACATGTGGGGACTGGCAAGATCGGGGAAAAAAAAAACAGATATGTGGTTACTGAATATCAACTGCAAGATGTTATGCAAATGAATATGAATAATATGAATAATGTTGCATCCGTGCCACAATGTTTCTGAAATTTACTATACACGTCATAAAATGAATAATTCCAAATATCATATATACCTCTGTGGTGGGCAGGTGCCCTGCCCATGGTTTGTTTCCTGCCTAGCGCCCTATGTTGGCTCCAGCAGACCCCCGTGACCCTGTAGTTAGGATAAAGCGGGTTGGATAATGGATGGATATATACCTATGTCTCTGTTTTTTTTCTGATATCATGGACCATAAGGTGCATACTAATTCAGCGTGAGCAGGAACACTCAATAAAACTGAATAAAAAAAATCAAGTGACGGTGAAATACGAAGAAGGCAGATTCACCAGCGTTTGTGTGCCAGCTTTTATCCCTCCAGATCAGAAAATGTCCAGTTCCATTGCCTCAAAACACCACTCCCATCTACAGTTATTCCCAGTTTCAAATAAAAACCAACAGCGTCAGATCCCTAGGGTGGTAGTATGTATCGTGATTAAGAGAATAAAAGCGAGAAAAAAAAAAGGTAACTTTTACAAGTACTCTAAATGTACACTGTCTGTTACAGACGCAAACCAAATGTATGTGTATACTGTATAATATTAACAATAAAAGCAGCTCACTACTGAAAACGGCAAATATAGGAAGCAGTGGGGATCAAACCAGTGACTCTTGGTTACAAATCAGCAAATCTTACCACTATGACATGGAAGCTGTTGTCTTACACTTGAACCTTTTGTGAAAGTGCTTATTTGATCTTTGGACTTCAGGCTTCACACATTATATAGTTTATGCCTACATTTTGTCATTTATTACTAAAATATGAAAAACGTTTCTGTTTTAACAATGTGTTTACACAGATTATTGTAGAAATGGAACACACATGATATGCATGATCTTTTATTTCCACTCTAAAACTCCAGCACTTCACTCCCAGATAATCAAGGCATGAGCTGAGAGAACTTTGCGCACGTTCTGCGGCAGTGGGGGGATGGAATAGCAGGCTGCTTGCTGCTTGTCTTTATCAGCACATTTACAGGACAAAAGACACTGACGGAGAGGTGCGATGGGATTTAAGGTGGGCTGGATCTACGAGTTTTTTCATAGGCTCTGGTAATTCTAGTGTTAAGAAGCACGTAGTGATTCACACACATAGAGCACATAGAAGAACACATACAAATCAATGCATTTAACGTGCTAGTTTAGTTACGATGGTATTTGAGAAACTAGTAAATTAAACAATTTAAAGGTGAAGTTTATGATGTTCTAGTTCAGGTTTCGGGAACCTTTTTGGCTGAGAGAGCCATGAATGCCACATATTTTAAAATGTAATTCCGTGAGAGCCATACAATATGTTTAAAACTAAATACAAATAAATGTGTGCATTTTATGTAAGACCAACTCTTTCAAAGTACAATAAGTCTCTGAATTCTTTTTAATAACGTTGTTATGCTGTTGCTAACCAATGATGAATAAAGTACTTCTTACCATTAATGCAACTTCTGGTGCTGCATGGTTTTGCTGATGGCTTTGTAGTCTGGTTGATACGTGGTGGGGTTAAGCTTCATGCAGGCGTTGAGACTTCCATCCGTTAAACGTGATCGTAGGTTGGTCTTAATGTTCTTTAGATGTGAGAAAGACTGCTCACATGCATAGGTAGAGCCAAACATTGTCAGTACAGCAATACTCACACGCTGCAGCGTGTTCCAAGTTTTGACAATCAGCTGGTCCGCGGGTTGAAGTTTTTTTATTTCTCCTCAATTGTGTTTGCTCGCCAACTCTGCTTGCTGTCGTGCAAGTCTTTCCAAATCTTCATTCAATGACTTGAAGTTATTCACCCACATGTCCGAGGCCTTCAGGTCAGCAACTTGTAGCTCAAAATCTCTGACGGTGACACCGGGAATGTAACTCAGGTCGGCGCTGTCCACTGCACACTCGTGTGGATGGGTGATGAACTTAAAAAGACGAGTGCGCTCACAAAATTCTCTAAAGCGCGCTTTGAATGACTGCAGGAGATTAGATGTGAAGCCCGCTAGCTGCTGAAGATCAAGATGTTGAGCAGGGTCACTTGCTGTGCATGCATCTTTAAACTCTCCCAGTTTTTCAAAGTGTAGTAAATGACCTGTTTCAATGTCAGCGATGAAGAGTTCTAGCTTGTTTTCAAATGCAAACACTGCTTGTTGAAGGGATAAGACGCCTTGCATTTTCACATTGAGCTGGTTCAGATGTTCAGTCATGTCCACGAGATAGTAAAACTTCAGGAGCCACTCAGTTTTAGCTAACTCAGGATGCTTGACGTTTTTCATTTCAAGAAAAGTCCGGATTTCGCTCAGACAAGCCGCGAAACGGATGAGCACCTTCCCTCTTGACAACCAACGCACATTGCTGTGCAAAACCAGACCAGGATAATTATTCTCAACTTCATCCAGCAGTGTTTTAAAGTGGCGTTCATTTAAAGCTCGGGCAACAATACAGTTGACCACCCGAATGACCAGCGACATCACCTCACCAAGCTGCTCGCCACACATCTGAGCACAAAGTGCCTCCTGATGTAGGATGCAGTGAAAACTTAGGATGGGTCTCTTTTCATGTTCACGAAGAAGCGCTACGAATCCTCTGTTTTTCCCCACCATGCACGGAGCACCATCAGTACACACTGAAATAAGTTTATCCATCGGTAAATTTTTTTCTTTAGCGAGCTCAGTGAAAGAATAAATCCTCCCCTCTTGTTGTCCCTTTCATAGGCAAAACAGCAAGACTTTCCTCACGTAGTGTGTCACCAACAGCATACCTTGCAATCACGCTGAACTGGGATAAATGGCTTACGTCTATTGACTCATCCAAAGCGAGAGAAAAGAATGATGCTGCATTTATGTCCTTCACTTGTGTTGCCTCAATTTGATTTGCCATCATGATGGTACGATCGTGAACAGTTCTTGCCGACAGAGGCATGTCTTTTATTCGTTTGATTATCTTGTCTTTATCCGAAAAGTCATCAAAAAGTTCATTGGCAACATCAAGCATGAATGTTTTGGCATACTCCCCATCTGTGAATGGCTTTCCGTTTCTCACAATTGCTAAAGCACCAGCAAAGCTAGCTGAATTCCAGTCACCTTGTTGGGTCCAAACACGGAGTTGCTGCTGACTAGCTTTCACTCTGCACAGTAGCTCTTGACATGCTTTCTTCCTGCTGTCCCCCGCAGGATATTTCGATGCAAATGTAGTATGGCGTGTGTCGAAGTGCCACTTTATATTTGACCATTTCATCGATGCAATTTTATCATTGCATATTAGACACACTGTAGAACCTGCTCTCTCCACAAAGGCAAATTCCTCTGTCCATTCCTGCTGAAAAGTACAATACTCCTCATCTTTTTTTCTTTTAGCCATCTTCTTTGATAAAAGAGTTTCTGCAATTAGCTAGCCGACTACTTGATTAAAAGGAGGGAAGTTTACTTCCTGATCTCACAACGACCCGTGTACGTTACGCATTATCCAATATAAATTTGGTGTTGTCCTGGAGGACAGCTGTGATTGGCTCCAGCCACCCGCAACCATGAACATGAGCGGTAGGAAATGAATGGATTGAAATACATGAGAATGTTTTATATTTTTAACGTTATTATTTTTTTTATTAAAGATTTGTATACGAGCCAGATGCAGCCATCAAAAGAGCCACATCTGGCTCGCGAGCCATAGGTTCCCGACCCCTGTTCTAGTTTAATGACAAAATAAACTATGTGATTAAAGTGGAAATTTCGAGAATAAAGTTGACATTTCAAGCTTTTTCCAAAATTCCAAAAATTTTTTTTTTCTTTTCTCTGAACCCTAATAAGCTTTCATATGACACTCAGACGGTGGGTTTTCATGGCAACTTTGATATCTGACAACTTCTTGTTTATTTTGGGCACTGTGCGACTTTGTGAACTTGAGCTTTCGAGTTTCTCAAACGCTCTATGTCACTCGATCAACTTCCTTTTGTTGTTTATACCACTGTTCAAACCAGCAAATGGTATGTTTTTCCTTGCCTTCACTTGGTATTTGCTGAAATTCTTCTGTTTTCCCCCATGCTTTTACTATTGCCTTTTCACAGAACGCAGAGCTTAAGGGCATATTCAAAGAGGCATAATTCCAGGAGGAGCTGGGGTGGGGCAGCAGGCGCGTGCACGTGCGTTACTTTTCACGCCAACTAGGATTTTTGGAGCGGAAGAACATGGAAGTTGGCATTTGCACAGATTTATACATCTGGATTTTTTTTGTGCATACACACATTTCCACTTTTGTCTGTACGCCATGTTTTAGTGTGCCTTATGCGCGAGGCCCCAGGTCTTTCTGAATGAATTTTGCTCAGTGTCTACCATCCCTCCAATTTTAGTGTAATCTGCAAATTTGACAAGTTCGCTAACTGTACCAGAATCAATGCCATTAATATGAATCAGAAAAAGTAATGGTCAAAGTACAGATCTCTGAGGGACTCCTCTGATAACTTTGCCCATGTGGAGCTTTCTCCTCTTATCTGTACTCTTTGTCTCTTGCCAATTTACCAACTATAGATTCTGTTTTGTAGGTTGCCTCTTATGCCTACAGCTTCTAGTTTCAGAATTAATTTGGTGTGGGACTGTATCATGTGCTTTTTGAAAGTCTAGGTAAATTATTTTGTATGCTATTTTTTTTTTTTTTGTCAACTATTCTAGTTGCTTCTTCAAACAAATCTAAGTGATTAGTTTGGCAAAACCTTCCTCTCATAAACCAGTGCTGGCAGCTATATAGAATATTATTTTTTTTAGGAAATTATCTGATTGGTCTATAATTGCTAGGATATATTTTGTCTCTTTTCTTGAAGATTGGAGTCACATTTGCAACTTTCCAGTCCTCTGGTACTTCTCCTTTTTGAAGTGACCACGGAAGTAAGGGTTTATAGATGATGTCTTTCATTTATTTAAATTCCCATCCCATCAGGTGCAGGAGTTTCATTAGGCTTCAGTGTATTGAGGGCTTGAAGCACATCTGACTCTTCTATTTTAAAATCTATGAACTCAAAGTTTGTTTTTACTTATGCATGTGGCATTCCACTTGTTTCTTCCTTTACAAATACTTGGGTGAAATATTTGTTCAACTCATTTGTTATTTCCTTCTAATTTTCAATGATTTCTTCATTTGTGCCCCTAAGGTTTCTTAAATTCTCTTTTATAATCTTTTTACTGGAATAGTACCGAAAAATTTGCTTGCTGTTCATTTTGGCTTTTCTAGAAATTTTTATTTTGGTTTCTCTTTTGATGTTTGAAATGCTTTTTCTGATCTCTTGCAGTAGTTTCCAGTATTTCTCTATGTCAGAATTACAGTATCAGGCTTTTTTTTAAATTTTCTTGTACAATGATTTTATCTGTTTTACTTTTAAAATAATGCTCCTATTTATCCATGTTGGCGAATTTTCTTTTTATTCTTTTTGTTTTAATGCTTTTTGGAATAAACTTATACTGAGCCTGGATCAGCAGTTCTCTGAAGGGACACCAACTGTCATTTATATCTCTGGGTTTTTCCCTTCCCATTTGATGATTGGGTGCGAGAGACACTGTGATGAAACAATTGCTAAAAGTTAACTTAAACCAAAGGTAGGATGTGGATGTCCAATGAAGAATTCCATGGTAGTAATTTACTGCCATTCCTGAGACCATAACAGTAGGAAAGTGCATTCAGGATTGTGGTGGTTGGGCAGCAGACTGATTTTTACAAGTAAATAGTACACTGCTGCCCAAATGAGATTTCTTAATAAAGACACACAACATGTTCTAAAATGTGTATTAAGAAGAAGCAGAGCTGTACTTCAGCTGTACCAGGAGAGCAGGTGTTGGCATTTTGCAGAACAACAGGAATACTTGTGTTTCCAACCAGAGGCACAAGTTTATGTCTGAAAAAAAGTCTTGTTAGATATAGTGATCTGGTGAGCCCTTGTAGGAATGGATGTTTTATATTTTTGTGACTTACTATTCAACCAGACATTAGCATATGGTGCTGATATCCACTTGATATTTTGATTTGTTTTTCTTTAAAAAGTTCAGTTTAATGTATGTGTGTCCTCTCTGCTCAGTTGAACTCATCTTTAGCTCTTACTATCTGAGATTTGGGGTATTTGGTTCATTCATGTGAGTATGATTATCTCATGAAAGTATGTGTTTATGACATAGATAAATGACAAATCTGGCACCTGAGGGGGTCTATGCATGGATGTTATTGATGAAGTATTGATGTTTGCTCATTTTGATGATTTGTGTCAGTTCTAATTTGGTTGCATAAGAGATACATATAGCTAGGTTATTGAATACACATAATAGTGTTTGAATGTACTTTAGTGTTGCACTTTATCTATATGGTTACAAATAAATATGCCCATCTAACTGAAGGATAAGCTAAATACTTTCTGCGTAGCACAATTAGTCATCTAGATGTTCTTTACAATAGTTCTAGACTTGGATATTATCATAAACAAAATTGTACTAATGTATTATCCAACTGTTGAAACACAATAAG
This sequence comes from Polypterus bichir lapradei, assembly GCA_026402145.1. NCBI lineage: Eukaryota > Metazoa > Chordata > Cladistia > Polypteriformes > Polypteridae > Polypterus > Polypterus bichir. The sequence continues at coordinate 8,181,801 of JANRMT010062833.1, forward strand.
TTCAAGAAAAATCACCATAAAAGAGGCTGAAGGAAGCCACAATGAGGTTAAAATTGGAATTGACCTACGCTAAATTGACTTATCCTTCGACAAAGCTGCTAACATTAACACAAAATATAAAGGCAAATATGGTGAAGTAGCAGGCAGACCTACAAAATGTAACCTGAAATGTTACATGAAATGAAATGAAAATGTAACCTCTTTCCCTGAAAAATCTTTTCAGAAAAACTGTGATAGTCCTCTGAAAAGATTTAAAAGAAGATGGCACAGATGGGTCAAAGGTGATTGATAGACTGCAGAGAGGGAGGCAGGAGTAGACAGTGTACTGGAGGAGAGGTAGAAATTGAAAACATGAGGTGTGCAACCACACCAAGAGAATACAAGCAGAGCAGAAGAGAAGAAATAGTCAGTGTCAGTTACAAAGCTGCATGCAGTGGTCAAGTTTGCTGCATTACAGGTGTTCTTAATGACACTAACAGTAGGGAAGTTCAAGTATTTAGGAGTCTGGATCCTTTGAAGTAGTTTCAATTAAATATGCCCAAATAAAGAGTATGCATAACCATTGGTTCAGAGTACTGTTCCTGTTTTCCATTTAAGTGCTTATTAAAATATCTTTCATCCATTTAACCAGAGTCCATGCATATCCATGCATAAACTTAAAACAAAAATTGCAATACTGTTGAAGGCATATTGAATTTAGTGATTTGACAACAAGATACTCATTCTTTGACATGGGTAATTAAGTTAGTAAGTAACATAATGGACTAACATTGTGATTTATTCATGACTTTGCTCAGATATGATTACTTTTGGACTACACTTTGATAACCACTTCCTCACCAGATGTCATGGGCACCTATGTTCATATGCCAGTCTTCAAAAACAAAAATAGAAGTTGCTTTTGGAAGACAATATCACAGAAGTCCAACTCTAACACTAGCAGTAATCTTCATGTAGATTATGTAAAAACATTATCTATGCTATTATTTCAGTGATATAAACTGTTATACAACACATAACCGTACCAATGTAACAATCATTTCACTATTTATTATTGATAGAATAGGAAAACAAATTGATTTGATGTTTGTTCTCACACTAAAGCTTACTACTGAGCAACAAATGGTATAGACATTGAGACTTTATTACTACTATTCTACATATTTACTTTTTTTCTTTAGATAGAATGTTAGGCCTTTATGTGTCCAAAAGGGCAAATGTGGCTTTTTAAAGAAGAACTTCAAATAAATAAATACATAAATAGTTAGATCAGTAAGTAAATAAGTAAATACACACATATACACTTTGTTCTGAAGATACACTGGAATGACAATAAAGCAAGAAAATTCAAAAGAAAGAAAAGTTCTATGCAATTCTGTGCAATTATTACTGCGTTTTGGTTATTGTTCATTTGGCGATTATGCTGTGATGTTGCACATTTTTTTTGAGTATCATGTACAGTACAGGCCAAAAGTTTTGACACACCTCCTCATTCAATGTGTTTTCTTTATTTTCATGACTGAAGGCATCAAAACTATGAATGAACACATGTGGAGTTATGTACTTAACAAAAAAAGGTGAAATAACTGAAAACATGTTTTATATTCTAGTTTCTTCAAAACAGCCACCCTTTGCTCTGATTACTGCTTTGCACACTCTTGGCATTCTCTCGATGAGCTTCAACAGGTAGTCACCTGAAATGGTTTTCACTTCACAGGTGTGCCTTATCAGGGTTATTTAGTGGAATTTCTTGCTTTATCAATGGGGTTGGGACCAGCAGTTGTGTTGTGCAGAAGTCAGGTTAGTTGGACGATCATTTATTTTTCAACAGGACAATGACCCCAAACACACCTCCAGGCTGTGTAAGGGCTATTTGACCAAGAAGGAGCGTGATGGAGTGCTGTAAATGGTCATGAAAATAAAGAAAACACATTGGATGAGGAGGTGTGTCCAAACTTTTGGCCTGTACTGTATATGCCAAATTTACTTTAGGAGAGCTTTGCTTCATAAAAACAAATTATCAACAAAGTAGGCTTCAAAAAAATCACTTGAAAGTTGAAAAGAGTACAATTTACTTTGCTTTTTAATATGTATTTAATGTTGTGATTGTAGAAACCACAATAACAAAACTTCTTGTTAGAATCCAAACCATTTTTAAATTTAAGACATGGGAATGTCCGGCGCAGCCTGTAATGTTCTATAAAACACAGATTGATTTATATACTGGTTAGCTAGAGGCAATATTTATTATTTAAAAAAAAGCAGATTCTGCAACAGAAACTGCTTTTTTATCACACATTCATGTCCTGGATTTGCCTTTATCCCCCATTTCCAATTTTCTTTTTCTTTTTGGAGAAGATATTTTAATGCTTTATGAATTAAATGCAATTATTACAAAAGCAGAAATAAGACAAATCAAATGAAAATAACACCTTTGCACATCATGGATTTCTGTAATAAAAAAAGACTCTCAGCCCTAGCTGGCTGATACATTTTATTTAGTTTTACTTATTGTTCCAATGAAGATTTCTAATTGATCAAATGCAGGTGCTTGTTACTGAGAGGTAGGCATTAAGTTCGTGGTTTCACATTTAATTTGCTCTGGGAATTTGCTTACACAGTTGTATCTGTAAATAGTGCTTCTTTTCAATCTAGGAATAAAACTTATGTTGTCTCAGCTTGTAGAAAATATCCCCACAGGTAAATGAGCAAACATCAAGCTGTGTACTCTTAATGCAAATGCACTCACTGTGCAATTAGCGCACGGTTGTCCAAGAACATAAAAACTTTTTGTTTCAGTGATTTTTGAACTTTGCATACAGTGTTCTATTTTTATCTAAACTACCATACATAAACAATACTTTTTGGTAAAATTTGCAGAAAGAAAATCAAAATAATAGATTATACACACCTTTAAAAATATATGCTAAAGTTATTATACATATTAATCTGCATAGTATAGTCTCTAGTGACTGAATAATTCTGGCCTTTGTCAAGATGCTTACTATTTAAAACATATTAACCCAGTCCAATCTAAGGTAATACATGGTAGAAATGATTGCTTTTTACCTTCTTGTTTCCTTACTTTATATACTATCCCCAAATATCTTTCAAATGGCCATTTAATACCTAAACTGGAGTCATTTCATGGAACATCTGAGGAACCATTTATGGGATCGTGAATGTACTCAGAAAACCCTGTGGCCTCTCTCCCAGCGCCCCCTCTTTTGGAACTAGATAAGTGTAACAACATTTATTTATATAGCACATTTTCATACAAATAATGTAGCTCAAAGTGCTTTACATGATGAAGAAAAGAAAAATAAAAGACAAAGTAAGAATTAGAATAAAACAACACTAATTAACACAGAATAAGAGTAAGGTCCGATGGCCAGGGAGGACTGAAAAAACAAAAAAAAAACTCCATAGAAAAAATAAAATCTGCAGGGGTTCCAGGCCACGAGACTGCCCAGCCCCCTTCTGGGCATTCTACCTAACATAAATGAAACAGTCCTCTTTGTATTTAGGGTTCTCTTGGAAGGACTTGATGATGATGGTCATGTAGACATCTGGCTTTTAATCCATCAATGTAGGAACATCACGGTGCTTTGATTAGGTGGTGGTGGCGCAGATCGCCACCACAGAAAACCGGGAAAAGAAACAGAAGAAAGTAGGGATTAGTACGGATTTTAGGGCCACCATGAATAGTTATTATAATGAATTGAATATACAGAGTATCAGGATTAAATGAAGGTGGTTATCAGAAAGCCATGTTAAAGTAATGTGTTTTCAGCAGTTTTCTAAAGTGCTCCACTGTATTAGCCTGGCGAATTCCTATTGGCAGGCTATTCCAGATTTTAGATGCATAACAGCAGAATGCCGCCTCACCCCTTCTTTTAAGTTTTGCTCTTGGAATTCTAAGCAGACACTCATTTGAGGATCTAAAGTTACGATTTGGAATAAAAGGTGTCAGACATTCCAATATGTAAAATGGAGCAAGATTATTTAAGGCTTTGTAAACCATAAGCAGTATTTTAAAGTCAATTCTGAATGACACAGGTAACCAGTGTAGTGACATCAAAACTGGAGAAATGTGCTCGGATTTTCTTTTCCTAGTTAGGATTCTAGCAGCTGCATTCTGTACTAGTTGCATTCGATTTATGTCTTTTTTGTGTAGTCCTGAGAGGAGTGCGTTACAGTAATCTAGATGACTGAAAACAAAAGCGTGAACTAATTTCTCAGCATCTTTCATTGATATAAGAGGTCTAACTTTTGCTATGTTTCTTAAGTGAAAAAAATGCTGTCCTAGTGGTCTGATTAATATGCGATTTAAAATTCAGGTCACAGTCAACAGTTACCCCTACGTTCTTTACCTCCGTCTTGACTTTTAATCCTAATGCATCAAGTTTATTTCTAATAATCTCATTGTCTCCATTATTGCCAATCACTAAAATGTCTGTTTTCTCTATTTAGCATGAGAAAATTACTATTCATCCAATTAGAAACACAAGTAAGACATTGTGTTAGTGAAATAACAGCGTCTGGGTCATTGGGTGCAATTGATAAATACAGTAGCTGTGATAACTCACGTTGTGCCCCGAGATAATCTGACCTAATGGAAGCATGTAGATTGAGAAGAGCAGTGGACCCAGGATAGAGCCTTGTGGAACACCATATCGGATATCATGTGTCTTTGAGTTATAATTACTACAACTAACAAAGAATTTTCTACCTGCCAGGTAGGATTCAAACCAATTTAAGACACTGCCAGAGAGGCACACCCATTGACTAAGGCAATTTCTAAGAATGTTGTGATCAATGGTGTTAAATGCAGCACTCATATCTAGGAGGATGAGAACAGATAAATGGCCTCTGTCTGCATTTACCCTCAAGTCATTTACTACTTTGAGTGCAGTTTCTGTGCTGTGATTTGTTCTAAAACCTGACTGAAATTTATCAAGAATAGCATGTTTATTGAGATGGTTATTTAACTGCATAATGACTGCCTTCTCTAAAATTTTACTTAAGAAAGGCAGGTTAGAAATGGGTCTAAAATTTTCAAAAGCAGAGGGGTCAAGATTATTTTTCTTGAGTAGGGGTTTAACTACAGCAGTTTTAAGACAGTCTGGGAAGACCCCCGTATCTAATGACAAGTTTACTATGTCAAGAACACTATCAATTAGTATGCCCGATACTTCTTTGAAAAAACTTTTTGGTATTTGGTCAAGGATGCAAGTCTCGGTTGAGAAATTATTTTATGTAAATCAGGTGAATCTATACTGGTGAAAGAATTTAATTTGTTTATAACAGAGTACTGGGGCTTAGGAGGATCTGCAGTGTTGGGGAGATATACTATATTATTTCTAATATCATTCATTTTTTGATTGAAAAATACAGCAATACCCTCACAGGTTTCACTGGAAGTATTTTGGTGGCATTCCTTTGTGTTACCTGGGTTTAGCAGACGATCAATCGTAGAGAATAAGATTCTGGAATTACTAGCTTTGTTATTTATAATCTTAGAGAAATAGCAGCGCCTCTCAAGACGGACTGTGTTATTGTATTCTGTTATTTTAACCTTCAATATTTCATAGTGGATAGTTAGTTTAGTTTTCCTCCATTTATGCTCAGCTCTCCGGTATGTTCTCTTTAAATCAGACACTCTTTGGGTCTTCCATGGTATAACAATGCTAGAAGATTTTTTTAAATGTCTTTTCAGGTGCAACTATGTCAACAGCAGCTCTTACCTTAGTATTAAATTTTTCCACCTTACTATTTACATTATCCTCGCTATTATAGTTAGCACTATAAACGGACCGATTGCTTAGAATGTTTGTAAGTTTTAAAGCTGCTGATGAATCAAAGAAGCGCTTTTTAACAATATGCTTCGCATGAATGTTTTCTATCATTATCTATACTAATAAAAGGCAAAGCCCTCACTGACTGACTGACTCACTCACTCACTCACTCACTCATCACTAATTCTCCAACTTCCCGTGTAGGTAGAAGGCTGAAATTTGGCAGGCTTATTCCTTACAGCTTACTTACAAAAGTTAAGCTGGTTTCATTTCGAAATTCAACACGTAACGGTCATAACGGTCGACAACGTCCGCCATGTTGAGCTTTCTTATTTATGGCCCCATCTTCACGAAAATTGGTAGGCGGCTTCCTTGCGCTAACCGAAACCGATGTACGTACTTATTTCGATGGTATGACGCCACTGTCAGCCGCCATATTAAACTTTCCAACATCACTAATTTTCCAACTTCCCGTGTAGGTAGAAGGCTGACCCCATCTTCACGAAATTTGGTAGGCGGCTTCCCTGCGCTAACCGAAACCGATGTACGTACTTATTTTGGTGGTATAACGCCACTGTCGGCCGCCATATTGAACTTTCCAACATCACTAATTCTCCAGCTTCCCGTGTAGGTAGAAGGCTGAAATTTGGCAGGCTCATTCCTTACAGCTTAATTACAAAAGTAAAGCAGGTTTCATTTCGAAATTCTATGCGTAACGGTCATAACGGTTGACAACGTTCACCATGTTGAACTTTCTTATTTATGGCCCCATCTTCACGAAATTTGGTAGGTGGCTTCCTTGCGCTAACCAAAACCAATGTACATACTTATTTCAGTGGTATGATGAAACTGTCGGCTGCCATATTGAACTTTCCAATGTCACTAATTCTCCAACTTCCCATGTAGGTAGAAGGCTGAAATTTGGCAGGCTCATTCCTTACAGCTTACTTACAAAAGTTAAGCAGGTTTCATTTTGAAATTCTACGCGTAACGGTCATAACGGTCGACAACGTCCGCCATGTTGAACTTTCTTATTTATGTCCCTATCTTCACGAAATTTGGTAGGCGGCTTCCCTGCGCTTACCGAAACCAATGTACGTACTTATTTCGGTGGTATGATGCCACTGTCGGCCGCAATATTGAACTTTTCAACGGTCTTTGTTACTTATGGGCCCATCTTCAAGAAATTTGGAACGTGGGTTCCCAACGCTAACTGAATCCTACTTACGTACATATATACGTCCATATCCTGCAGCTCGGTCACCGTGTGAGGCGGCGTTCGGTCCCCCACCCCAACGCCTCCCACTTTGTTGGCTGCCTGCCTATATCAGGCTGTCCGTCGCTCCGATCTCTACATTCCCTTCCTTGCTTCGCCACGGTATTCACGTCTCCCTGCTGATAACTACAGCCTTTTTATTTAATCCATGGCTTCTCCGCTGTTTTATTGTTCGTTTATTACGATTATAGTTATTGTGTAGGTATTTTAGACTTACTTTACATTGTTCAGGTACCCATTTCCTTTATCATTCCAGCCATAACCCCATTAACATGTCTATCGAGGTGATCACCATCGATCAGAGAACTGTCACTTACTGAGTGGTTTCCATGCCCGGAGATGGCACCTACCTTTTCCATTCTTTTTTTTACATATTGCACGGCCATATCAGGCTCACTCTTGATATCCGGAGGAACTTTGTGTCTTATGTATTGAATGACTAGGACAGGTTCAAGGTGTGGACTGATGATGGTACAGGAGATAATTATACTACACAGGAGCACTATAAGAATGAAATGCTTAAGCCCTTCACCTATGGTTCTGCATGTGAGTTGATGGCTGCCCCTGAATTGTTTGGTTGTCGCTTTCAAGTGTACTGAAACGGCCAAATATTTTACACCTTTCGACAACCGCCACTGTCTCTTAAACATCTTAGATTCACAGGTGACGATTTCAGTAGTGGACACACTTTGATGTTTATGAATGTTTAAACTATCAAAAGCTGGATGTGGAGTTATCGATGACACCAGTTGTATGCTTACAATGCTTGACAGATGCCGAATGTCACTTCAGCACAAGTCCTGCAAATACTGTCGTAATTGAAACAAACCATGAAACTCAAACCGATTATGACAGCAGCAATCCAAGCTGTGAGATTTGAAAATTTGAAACAAGATTACTGTTGACATGGCCAACTGTAAGTTGCATACTCAGGAGTAAGCTCAGCGCACAGCTTGGTCATATTACAACTGGAGGGCCGAACTGACAATGTGGTATACAAAGAGATCCTTAACAAATAATTATTGGTATATTTTTCCTCAGTTTAAAAAGGTTTAATTTTCTTCTTAATAAAAATTTTAAGGCAGTACTTCGCCGCTGCGAAGCGCAGGTATTTTGCTATTTCTATATTAAATAGTAAAAGAAAATGGCCTGATAGACCAATATCAATGACCTGCTTTACATCAACTTTTAGTCCTTTGGTAATTACTAAGTCTAACGTATGACCTGCTTTATGTGTAGGCTGATTAACGAGCTGTCTCAAATCAAAAGAGTCCGGGAGGTTCATGAATTCTTTTATTTTTTGGTCACACTGATTATCGATATGAAAGTTAAAGTCCCCGACTATTAAGAGTGTGTCATAGTTCGTAATTAAACATTAAGTCTGAGAATTCCTCAAAGAAAGACGTGTTAAATTTAGGAGGTCTATAAAGTCTAAAGTCTAAGGTCTAAAGTAGTAATTGTAATTAAATTATTAGTGTTTATGTCACACTGCCTAAATTTTTTACGTGTATTAAGATTCGTTATTAGAGTATTAATGTTGTGCACTTTTACAGAAGACTTTGTTAAGCAATTATGTCCTAGGAAAGCATTAGCATTACAGAAGGGGTTTAGAGTAGAAATAGACAGTCAAGAGAGACAAATTACCTTAGCGATGTTTTTGGAGAGGAGCTGGGCACCGAATCTATTTGGATGCAGGCCATCCCGCTTGAAGAAATTCGGCCTTTCCCAGAAGAAGTACCTATACCCCATGTTTCTGTATTTAGGAATCGGTATAATCTAATCTTGAGAGTGTTATAGTTCTCTGTGTCAGCACTTGGTGAGGAGCGCTGTTCAAGAACAAAGTTGTTTGTAGTGTTATATTGTATTTGTATTTGTGAGGTGGCAATGATAGATTGGCCATCTAGCTCTGTGAAGAGGATTACTTGTGTGATTTTGTGTGTTGTATTGACCCCATTTTTTGATATCCATTACATCACTAACCTACCTGGAAGGTATGAATTGCCTTTCCTAAAATTTCTTCCTTACTTTCCCTACAAGGATTATTTTTTGTTGTTTTTTCTTGGGATGCAAGCCTGGGGAGCTGTCAAACAAACAGAGCCTGTTAAAGCCCATTTAGGCATTCCTCGGGTGATTTTGGGCTATACAAGTAATAAATTGTTGTTGTCAAATGTTGTCAGAAGGTGTTTAGTGGAGGTTTACTCAAGCTTCTTCCCAACAACCATAACCCTTCCTTAACTAGCAGACTAGGCACATTCAGTGTCTGGGGTGTCTTTATCCTAATGTCCTAGAGAAACATTACACCCTTGACTCCAGGATACAACACTCTTAATTGTATACCTACAGCACATACCACACCCTGTTAACAATTGGCCCACTTTGGGACTGGGAGAAGCTTTCCCATCCCTCATGTGAGTTCTATATTTTCTTGATAGGTTAGTCAGACCAATGTCCGATCTTTCTTTATCCTTGGGTTCCTTCTTCACCTGCCCCCTTCTTGCCAGCCCAGCGTTCCATTTATTATAATTTTGTGGTATACATTTCATTGTATTTTAGTGTGGTGTTGCATGTTATTTTGAGTGTTATTTCATTTAAGCTTCAATAATCTATACAGTCTAGGCTTTAACATGGATATGTTCTGTATTAAAAATACTGTAAATTGAACTAAACCGAATTATTTTAACTTGCTTAGTCCAACACATGTTGCCAAGAGGATGAAGCACATGCTACTCTCACTGGCACACTTAACTCCACTCACATGCTGAGCCAATTTAGAGATGCAAATCCTGAAAACAATCATTTTTTGAGAAACTGAAGTGCTTGAAGTAAATAAGAAGAATTAACCTCATTTAGAATGAGTAGTTATTGTTCCATTTGCCATTTAACATCTTTAATTTCTTCTTGTTTGCTTAGCATGAATACATTGAACTCCTAGTGTTTATAACACAATTATGTTGCTGTATGCTACTTGTTCTTTTTTTTCCCGACACATTCCTTCTAATAATAAGAAAATCAAACCTACAAATACATTTATAGCTGTGTCATCACGATTGTGTCATTAGCTTTAAGCATAACTGTACTGTATATCATGTGGTTTAATTAATATTAGGAAGGATGGCTGGATCTCTTAACAACTGGAAGACCAGACTTTGCAAAGTATAAGCAGCACACCTCAATCCTGCCACCAGCCCTCAAGTTTTCCCTGTACGATGGAGGAAATGCTTGCTGGGCTGGATGCAGATCAATGTCATACCCAGGATAAATCAATTGCAGGTTAAGGGACTTGCTCAAGGCCCCAGTGGAGTACAGTCACTTCTGGCATTTATGGGATCCGAACTGGCATCCTTCTGATTGCCGGTGCAAATCTCTAGTCTTAGAGCCACCACACATAAGTGTGCTATGATATTGTAAAAATTATTACATTTGAGTAGATAGTGTGTAGAATAATTTAGAGGTGACACTGGTTTTGAAAAATATAAGCATTTGTTTTGTCATGACAAGAACTACTGAAATGGTTAAGTACACAAAACACAAGGATATACCACGAGAAGTTTGATGTCAGACACAAAATGTACTAAGAGATGATTAAGAGATCAGCAGATGTCCTGTAAACAACAAAACTGGACAGTTGTCACATACACAGAGATGACAAGGATAGTAACTGAACCTAAGAGCTATAAGAAGAACTAGATGTACTAGAATAGACTTTTGTTCAGATAAGTTATTTAGGTGTAAGCCAACAAACAATCAGGGTAAATGTATGCTTTAATCAGCACTGTTATGTAAATTCGGTTGTTTATAAAATAGACCTCTGCCCTTATTTGTTGATCGTTCTGTAACAGACTACTGTGAAGAATGCTCCCTCTTCAGGATTTGCCAAGAAGATAATTAAAAATGCAATGGACAAGTTTCTTCCTGCCTGGTTTCAGTCTCAAAAAGGTTTTATCAAACTTGTCCTAGTAGAGGTGACGTTTCTTTCTTTAATTAATATATTTAATTTCTTCCAAAATAGTTACTTTACAAAATGTTAAGCAGTGTTCACCGGATAATGTAACAGAAAAATTTTGTTCATGCGAGCCAAGTCTTTAGAAGTAATATTGGTGCACAGCCTTCTTTTACACCATCATTTTTTTAAGATTCAATTGTAGCTACACTCATCTGCCTCTTCCCTCAAATCATTCGTCACTATAATGTTGTCAAATATTTCTTTATTTTAATGAATATATTGTCAAAAAACCCTTGAATTATATGCAGAAAGAAGTTTTTTTAGTACATGCTGTGCTTGCCTAGGATATTCATTCACATCCCCACCCACCTCTCAGCATGGATGAGAAACATGTTTTACTTAGGAATATAGGTTAACACAAAAATATCCATGTTCTACATTTACGAAAGATGTAGAAGTGATTAATTGATATATTCAGATTTTATTAAACAGAAAAGTTATTCAGCTGCAAAGGGCTGGATATTTTAACATGGAAATCCTGTAACTCTGCTCTTGTAGCACACATGCACAGCAAAAGAACAGATAAGTGTTCATAATTCTAAGTGACAGGATGGCCTCAGCACAAGATGTTTTATAGGCTTTTATGGCCATAGTATCAAACTGACAGAAGACTATACTATCTTCTGTGAAGTGCCTTATAGAAAAAAAAAATTATATGACAAAATAACATGTAGTGCTTTCCTGTGCAGGAAAGATAAAACAATACCATTGAAATTACTGAATCAATGAGGTTGCTTTAAAGAACATTGATCTGACTCAGGAAGTTATGGCAAAGTTCCAGGCACCAGAAAAAGCAACAAAAGCGTGAGTGTTCTCTTCTGATGGGAGCCTAAGGGGAAATATATTCTCACAGCTGGAGCTCTTGAGATTTGGCAAGCCGGTAGTATCAATAAAGGATATGTTGGGGACAAAGACAAAAACATATAACCTTGATGTTCATTTGCTACAGTCTATCAATAAACTGGGTCAATCTGTATTGTATTGCTTTGGCTAAATCACTTCAAAATCCTTTTTAGTTTTTCTATGTTGTGGCCAATATCTGATGAAAAGGTTTTTACAGCTTTCTTGCCAAAATATTCAAGGATTTCTGTTATATAAAAGAACGCCCTAGCATACCGATAAATTTAAGCCAGGCACTGCATTTCACTTTTTTATTTGATGGTGTAATGTGCAGATTTTTATTAATAATAATGTGCAAAAAAAGCCTATTGTTGTGCAAAATAATTTGTCTAATTGCTTAGGTGCATTCTCATCTTGCTGATTTCACAAGCATTATACAGCTGCTGCCCTGCTTCAATAAATAAGGTCAGCTTAATGCATAAAGCTTAGAAAAGATGTCATGAGTTAAATGAAATAATTCAACCCATCAAAGGGTTTTTGATTAATATGGATATGTGGAATCAGTTAAATATCCATTATTAACTCGAAGTTGAAAAAAATACATTTTTCAAAGGCAAAATTCAATGCAGTAAAAAGCTTAGAGTGATCACCACTGAAACAGATTTTACAGATGCTGAAAAAAATTTTTCAAATGATCTGCCCAGTCGTTGTGCATGTAGAGTTTACATGTTCTCCCCTTGCTTATATGTGTTTTCCTCTGCATGCTCTAGTGTTTCTCTTACATCCCCAAACACAAGTATTTTACTATCACTAACCACGCTAAACTGGCCCCTGGCTGTTGTGTGAGAGAGATGGAGTCAGAGAGAAAGGGCCCTGCATTTGACTGGCAGAATTTTCATGGATGTTTTCTGCCTTGCACCCTGTGCTACTGGGATAGGTTCCAGTCCCCCACAATCTTGGATTGGATTAATTGGGTTTGAGAATGTTATATTGTTATGGTAAAGAGTGTATCAAATTATTAATTAAGCAAATAGTAGCTGTCATATACAAAGTATTATAAAGTCATAAAAAACAAAAGGATTTTATCAACACATTGTACATTGGCTGTCTCATTTTGAGTATTGCCTGTCTTTATGGTTAGATATACAGTAGGAAAATTGATGCATCAAAATGATTAATTAATTATGTAAGGGCAAAGCTTTAGAATTTTGAGAAGATCACTTTCAGGAGATACGTATATGTCCATGTCAATATCAGTTTATTTATGGAGCACATTTAGAACAACATCAGTAATGCTATAGCTTTAACTGCTTTACAAAAAAAAGCAGTTTTTAACAATAAATAAAGTAAAAAGAAATAAAATACAATAAAAGACAATACAACCAGCAGTAAACTGAAACAAACAAGTGACTAAGAGAAGTGAACTATCAGTATCACTGGAGATCACAGAAAGTGAGAAAATAGAAGTACGTCTTCAGTCTCGTTTTAAACAGTTCAACTGAAGGTGACTCCATAATGTAATTACGAGTCCAGAGATGCAGCAGCTACAAAAGCCCTGTCCCCCTTAGTTTTACATTTAGAATGAGGAACAACAAGAGACAACTGACTGGTATATCTAACCTCTCTGGATGGCTGGTATAAAACACACAAGTCATATAAATAGGCAGCAGTGTGGCACTGTGTGACCCTGAGCAAGTCATTACACCTGCCTTTGAAAAAGAAAAGAAATGTAACCAACTATATCTCAAATGTTGTCATTTGCTTTAGGTAAAGGTGTCAGCCAAATAAATAAATGTAATAAATACAGTAGACAGGAGCATATACATGTATTGATTTAAAAACCAAAATATAGCTTTTTAATACAGTATGGTTGCTTGTTTGGCACAGTATAATAGTTAGATCATTTGTGATGTTTGGTTTCATAGCTTGATAAAAAACTCTTAGACCTTTGCGATATATGAATCCGTGTTTATATTACCTTATATTTGATGTGATTTTAATACGTACTGGGACTATTGCAGCAACATTTGGGCATCTGTGAGGATTTTGTAAAAATCCTGAGCATGTTGGGCATCAGTCTGGAATCAGCTAAGAATGCTTATGCACAGTTACAGCTCCAGACAAAAATGGCAATAATGGGCATCTGAAGTACTAGATGGGATGTGGTGGGATAAAATCCCCAAAATCTAGAATGTAACAATATAAATTTGAGTACGGCACCTGCAGTTTTCGGGCTAGATATCTAATCCATATCCTTGGAATTGTGAGGTTGAAGCTCTATGTAATACAGTATTCACCATTTTGAAGCAGTTGAAATACATAACACATAACATCTTGTACAGTGTGAACGAAACCCGGGCACAGACAGGCAGACATGTTGTTTTACACCACCACATGTTTATTTACAATACAATTTACAATAAAGTTCAGTGCACACAAACCTTAAGTCCCCAAAATCCAGGCCTCTCACACACATTGCCTTTCTTCTGGGCGCCTCCACTCTCACTCCTCCTGCTTCGTCCTGCTTCCACCCGACTCCAGCCTCGAATGAAGGGAGGCAGGCCCCTTTTATCTTCACCCGGATATGCTCCAGGTGCTCCCCAGCAATCACCAGCCGACACGCCCCCGTGTGGCAGTAGTGCCGGCTGTACACCCGGAAGCACTCCGGGTGTCCCTGCTTCTCTTCCCCCCAGCACTTCCTGGTGTGGCGAAGTGCTGAGGTCCAGGGTTCCCAAGGGATTGGGGTGCCCCCTGGCGGTGACCACGGGCCCCTACAGGGTTGGGCTTCCAAGCCCTCAACCCGTGGCCCCCAAAGCAACCAGGGTGGCGGCCCCCACGTGATCCAAAGTGGACACACGCATTCTTCCGGTCCCTCAAGGCGTCCCGGCCAGGTCATCGCCCCAGCATCCCTGACAACAGGTAAGACCTTTGATTAGTTAGATGCAGTTTCTAATATTTACAAAAGCAAACAAAAGAATCTTGATTAATATTAACATTTTGCATGTACTGATGCCATTTATTCCCAACTAATATGATTTAACCAAATCTAAAAACAATTAATATACATTTTTTAAAATAACTTCTATTTGTAAGGGGAATACTGGCTGAGACAAGGCTTGCATGCAAAGTGTGTCACAGAGGACAACCTTAGTGGAACCATGCTGCGCGCGTATGGCATATGAGAAGTTACACTATGTGCCCCAGAAGTGCATATGGATGTGTGGACCTATGCACAAATAGAAAGGGTGACTAGAAATAAAATATTTACACATATCATTAATGAACTCTCTATTGTGTGCATCACCATCTTACCTTCCGCATTTCCATGTAGTTGTTGTCTTGTCTCTCCCAGAAGTCAGCATTGGGCTCCTCTGTAGTGGATATCATCATGAATTTTAACAGATTAATACAGATTTTGTAGCTTTTTATGGAAAGACAAGTAACTTTGCACACAGTGGAAAAAACATTACAACTTGCTGCCAATGTATTATGGCGTCAAAGGATAATCACACTTTGTGTCAGTATCATCTGCTGATTGCTACATTAAACAAAGAAAAACCAAGGTGATTATTTATCCTGTCAAAGTATAAATACTATAGGCACCATTACAAGAATAAAAGTAAAAATAAATCACAGGAAATATGGTCTTTACAGATAAAATGGGTGCTATAGATGTGCTTATAAAAAGTATTACTGCAAACTTTCATTGTTTCTGCTTTGGTTATAAGGAAGGCATTTTGTATATTAAAATTCCAGTGACGCTTAAAGTAATATTTTCTATGTACAAATATAACCTCTATTTACAAACTGTAGACTGTAGTTCGTACACAATCTAAAAAAGCTAACATGCAATTTGCAAGAAGCATTATGAAGATTTGATAGGTACCAGGCTTTCTGTTTTATCTAAAACTCCATTCAGTTGAATTCCATATGCACATTTCCTATCAACAAGCTCAGAGTGCTGTAAACATTTACACAAATATACTTAAAACTCAAAAATAGATAATAAATACAAAGCACCATGCAAAAATGCACAAGTATTTCAAATGGTTTGTAAACTAAAATACAAGTATAAACATAATATGATTAGGGATGTCCTAATATATATGAAGATGATGTTTTAATATTCAAGAACACACAATAGGGAAATAAGCAAAGGAAAAACACAAAGTATCAAACAAACAAAAAGAAAAATAACAAACTATGTCAGTTTAGGCCTAACCACAATTGTTCTGGACCCTGAAAACAAATCCCATTTACTTCCTAATCTACTTTTTCTATCTCCATTGGTTCAATATCCAGAATCACAGCCAAGATCAGGAAAGGCCTTTGGAAAAATTCATGCACCCAATGAGCTAGTTTCTACCATAAGTATGACAACAAAACAATACTGAAAGTAAAAACAAACTATACCTTCCACAGCAGACATGATAACAATATGCAAGTCATAGTAAATAGCGTCCACATCACGAGTAAACTTGAAATACACTCCACATGCTTTTATACACTGTAAACCATGGTACTCAGCGGAGTCTTACCTGTTCCAGCTGAGAATCACACTAATGAGCAATTGTCCTTGCCTTCTGTATTCCTCAATGATCTCTCTTTCAGTATAGCACCCTCAGGGTACTGCTTTTGGAGCACCAGCTAACTACATTAGCAACACTACTCCATGGTGGCTCCAACTTACCAAGTATCTACAGTTAGGAGTTTGTATTTTTCATTTAAAGTATGGGGGCTGCTGCTATGGACTGCAATATGCAATTCATGTATATCTGTAAATGTTTTAATAGCAATCAATATGGTGATCATTGATTAAAAAGCATATCTAAGCAATGTGCATTCATACCTAGCTATAATTTTAAACATTTACTGAGTTCATCAGAATAACACTGCAGATGTTAGTATATTTCAGAACAAAATGAATAAAGTTGCAGTTTTGCTTCTTGGTAAAAGAAAGCAAATAAAAAGCAAAGTAAAAATAAACAGACTAGTGTTTCTATTTAAGATTACAGCAATTTTTCTTTCTATCTAATCAAGTAGGTGATGAAACAAGATGGATGATATTAAAGTAGTCTTAAGTAAGAGATCAATTTTGCTTTTCTTTTTTATTGACCTTCCAAAGATCTTTGACAGAAATGACTGATTCAAATAGTAATAGATTCTGGCATTTACTTGAAGGTAGAAGGATAGATTTTAAACTGTCTAACTTGCAGAGTGCAAACTCTCTATTTTCAGATTGATAACAATGTTAAAAGAGGTTTATTTCATCAAGTATCAGATACAGATTTTTTTTCTTGTGGAGGCTTTCAACAGAAACTTAAAAAGTAATGCATTTTTCAGTGGAAGTCAAATTCCAAGTTATCATTGTACAAATACATGGACTATGATTGTTATACATGCGAATGTCCATAAGTTACTCAATTATGTTTGTCTGATTAGATATATGTGTATGAGCAATTTTAGATGTGCCTGTCTATGACATGCATTCTATGTGTTAGGTACTTTCATTTGCCACGAGACACTGTTAAACTTCATTTAAAATAATATTCTATTTCAAATTATAATAGGCAATGCCCTATGAATCCAAATCCTGTGAATAAAAATATGTAAAGATTGATTTGTTGTGTAAAATCAATGCTAATGCGTTCATATTGTAAATAAGGTACTGACTTGCTCATTTTCTCTGTTTAGGTAGGATTATTACATTACAGCGATACAGTCTCAATGCACAGGCAGAAATGGTTTAAGTGATAAAGGCAGGCATGTTTGCTGCATTTCTATGGCCTGTACATTATGTACAGTATGATATAAATAAGTTAAAATTTACAAGAACATGGCAGTCCTGACAGTCACATTTTCAGAGGAATTCTATAAATCATGTGTTTCTAAATGAGACACTAGATTGAGAAGGACACCTAGAGCAACACATGTAGGTCTATTGCTATCATAAAAGGATTAGTTGACAGTTTTACTAGCAAATATAAATTACTTCAATATTAAGGTGATCAGACATACTGTACCAGTTTTTCCCACTTAGCTTTAAAATTACAACTATCCCAAAATTACTGAAATTTGGTAGGATCATTCACTATAAAATATTTTGTTTTTCTGCTTTTATTTGTACTGGGAAGGTGCATCAACTGTATTGCATGTTGTATTTTGTGCACAATATTATGTTTTTCTGCATATCATTTTTTGCTTTAATCAAATTATACTGTACTTGTTATAGTGTACAGTATACTAGGCTGATAAGCAAGAGAGTATTTTACAAGAACTAGGGGCTCCGCCACCTGCTTGCTTTGCTTGCCCATCCCCAGGTTTGGTTTACCAGATATACAATTTAAAGAGATTTTTATTTTCATGGGAATTCTTACATATACATAATTTTCACTTTTACTTTTGTAAATACAATACTTGTCCTTTATTTATGGCCCAAGGAGTGGTTACATCTCTTGCAGGACGTATAACACTGCTCGCATTGTGAAGGGTTGCATCTGAAGAGATGCCGTCGGATCATCTGCTGTCTTTCTGCTGCTGGCGAACTGTCTGTTCCGCTTGTCTTGCTGCCCGATCATTTCAAAGCCTGTACAGCAGCTGTCCTTTTGCCACTTCGTGTCTCTGGCGCTCGCGTTTTGAAGGGGGGGTTAGAGTGGCTGAACGCATGCTAAGCAGAAGCGGTCGGATCATCTGCTGGCTTTCTGCTGCTGGCGAGCTGCGTGTTTTGCTTGTTGCTTGTCATTGTTTTAAGAGCTGGGAGCACATGAAGCGTGTCTGCCAAAAGCTATCCAACAACTGCTAGGTTAGATGTTCGTGAACTTGTTTTAAATGATGTCTCACTGCCTTGTCTCACATAACGTTGTAAAAACAATACTTGTCCTTTATTTCTGACCCCAGGCATGGTTAAATCTCTTTCTCACAGGACGTATAACGCTGCTCACATTGTGAAGGAGGGTGACTGAACACATGCTAAGGAGATGCCGTCGGATCATCTGCTGTCTTTCTGCTGCTGCTGTTGCGCTGCCCGTCGATCATTTTAAAGCCTGTACAGCAGCTGTCCTTTTGCAACTTCATGTCTCTGCCACTCGCTTTGTGTGTGTGTGGGTTGCTGAACACATACAAGGAGAAGCGGTCGGATCATCTGTTGTCTTTCTACTGCTGGCGAGCTGCATGTTTGGGTTGTCGTTTGTCATTGTTTTAAGAGCTAGGAGCAAGTTAAAATGTCTCTCGCGGATCTTCAAATTGTCTTCCAAAAAGATCACGTCTCGTCTCCCTAGTCTCCCTCCCAAAGATTTTTTTTATAATAAAAGAAGAAACTACACAAACCACATGCATTCTTGTAAAATGCACACTCTAAAAACTCAATATTAACATATAATATGGATATGCCAGGGCCTGAAGAATGTGCATTTACCCTGCCATGATTATATACTGGTTAAATACCAAAAAAAAGTTACTAATGGCATGGTAAATATCTAAAGTGTGCTACCATAGCTATAATAGGAGGTTACTAAATGACATTTCAGGTTTTTAAGCAATTTCAGCATTTTTTAAGCATTTTCAAACTATCTTGGAAAAAAAACAATTATCATCAATAACCATATAAAAACAAAACAATAAATAGGAGCATGGGATAGGCTAAATCTGGAAGCGTATTTTTGCAAATTATTTCTGAATGATAGACTTGTACAAAGGTGAATTCAATAGGACTGTTTCATTGAGTAACAAAACAGATATTGCCTTAATGATCTACATTGTGAATATTACCTTACAACATATGCAACTAGTTTTATAAATATTTTTGAAGTGTTAAAATTTAAAGTGTTCTGTAATTCTGATCACTTTTCCAAGTAAATTTCTATGACTGCACTCCCAGCACATACAATAATAATGAGAATGATAAATAGGTAATATAAATATATAACTGTTGTGCCACAGTTCTTCATTTCCTTATGTTTAACAAAAATACTTTTCTTAAATAAAAATAAGTTATGAATGTATTGATAATGTACTGTAGTGTGTAGCCACTTATGCATAAGGTGCCCCAATGGTGGGACATAGCCATATTTCAAAGTTGTCTGTGTACATGGCAGCAAATCCACAAGTCAAACAAAAGCAATAATTGTATTTTTATATACAGTAGGTTGTTTTCTTTTAACTAAATACAAGTTCCCATGTTGCCTGCTGTCTTTCATTATTAAAATATGCAATTTATACAAGTATACCATGAGGCGAGCAGTGCATCAAAACTGAGTGAATCTGCTTTTGTCAAAGATCTCACCTACTTCAAGCCACATACAGTGAAAGACAAATATCCATTGGATAGCTGAGTTTCAGCCCATTCTAATGAGATATACTGTAGTTGTCTATGAGTGATCATTTATATTACATGTCACAGCTGTGTGTAAAAGAGAGCAAATAAATTACCTTAGTGAGAGCTTATCTTTATGTATCACTACCGTCAAAGCTTGAGTCAGATTCTGATTACAAGTTTGACTGTATTGAGAACAACACATTTGATGAAGAACTTGATGTTGTGCTTGATTTGTAAGCAGTGCTTTTAGTATAACCCTGAATCATCGTGCAAGCAGTTTTATAGTTCAAACATCATGGGCTTAATTACCCAGAAACTGTCTTCTGTGTTTTCCCTATGTTAGTTTACTGAGCAGTAAATTTTTACTTAGAGTACAGGCAATGCTTCTTAGCATACTTGTTAATATGATTACACTTGTGCCTCTCAAGGTTTTGTGTGAGGTTTTTATTTAGTTGATATTGGTGTAAACAAAGATTTTTAATCATATAAGTACTTTATTTTAAAAATCTGAAGAGTTATACTTGCTACTCTTTGGCCATTTGCAGCTTCTTTATTATATAAGCAGAGTAATAGCTGTTTGTTTTTGGGTATGTATTTTAGGCGTAATAATGCCAAAAAACCTTTAGTGCATAAGGGGTTAAATAATAAATGTACTGTCATTTTTAAAGAGTGCTTAGATGGCAGTTATTCATGTAGAACATTAATAAAATACAATTTTGTGTGATTTGTGGTCTTTGGAATTTTTTTCCTGTACAGGTCCACTGGCTGAGATATTAGCACTAAATGATGCTGAGGAGTAAACAAATATCAAATATTGTTAGAAGTTAGAATGAAAAGTTTTTCAAAAATATTTATATCTAATAAAATTAAAAGATCAAAATTGAAATACATACAATAAAGGAGTCCTCATACTGAGTACCTGAAGTATTGGTTTCCTTTCTTTTTGTGTATTATGAAGAATCTAGTATATGCTCTCATGGGAGTGGCTTTACATGTTTGGTTCACTGGACAGAACTGTGGTTCACTTGTTTATGTTGTCATTTGTCTATTCTAAATTGACATGATGTTGCTGTGATCACAGAACTGGAAATTCAAGGGTAATGTCACACCAAAGACCTCTACTTTTTCTATTTACTGGACAACCTTTCACCATCTTTTGCCAAAATGTAATGTGCTTTTGAATTGACAGCCTTGAAGATTTTCTAGGCTATGATTCTGTGAGTTAGTAATTCATTTGTATCACACATCAACACTGTGTTTTATTATTAAATTGACAAAAACAATTTGTATGTTTATTTTTTTCTTTTATTCTTTTCATTCAGTGGTACATGGTTTACTGCACAACTGTCAGAAATGTTAAAAATTAAATTTAATTGACTGCATTCCAGAAAACACATTTCCTTTAAATCAAATGTTTCCTACAAAAAAAGTTTGCTAGTTGCTGTGAGTGTCATTTTTCATGTTAGACTACGCATTTAGCTTAACAATTAGTGGGGCATTTTTTTAATCTACCAAAAAAGTAAGGGAACTAATTGATGGAATGCAGTAAATATCAATATTCAATAACATATCATTTTAGTAACAGTTTTTTTTAATTATTAAACTTAAAAGTCCCTTTCTGGACTGACTTTATGAGAATACTAAATTCTCTTCTGAGAAGAAGATGTGGCAGAAAACTGAAGCACCAATAATGGGCAGCACATACATTCTTGGACAGAAATTAAACCATTATGTTTTTTAAGACATTGGGGACACTGTGTTCCTCCTCTTCATCTGAACACCAAGAGAATCTGAAGGCTCAGGGGTACAGGGACACCTGAAGGAGAATGGTCTTACATAGCAAACAAGGGCAGTCCATCATCTGATTCTGTTTTCTAGCTGGGAGGGACTGTATGGTAGGATTTAAATCCATCTCATGCCTAGGGGCATTTGATCCTGAATTTGGGAGGAGATACTGGATGAAGGACCAGCTGAGAGGAGTAAGAAAGGATAAGGTTGTGAGAGAAAGAGTAAGAAATCTAAGGGAATACATGGATACCCCATTAAGATTGATAAATCAAAAATTACTTGGGGCAGAGCCAGAAGGGAGTCAGGGCTTTTGTTTATCTTTGTGTTTATTTTGTGTTTTTGCTGCACCTTTTGTTCTTTCCTTCTGTATAAAGGGACACTTTAACCTTTTCAGCTGACAGATGTCAGGTAACAGCCTTAACCTGCATTTGGCCATATTGAACAGAAGCCCAGTGTATTCTGGGAGACCTGAAAGATGAAGCAAGATTCAGAGGGTTTTGCAAAGCTAGATTATCATTTGGATAGCTTTTCCATGGGAAAATAACCTTGAGATTGTGGTAATGATTCTGTAACATTTTCTGTTTATACTTTCAATGTGTTTTTATAAAGCTGTTATATGTCATCGTGTCCTGCTAAGGAAGACGTAAACAAGTAAGATAAGTGTTTTGTGTGTGTGCTTATTTGGAGTAGCTGCCTTTTACAAAAGAACACACTTTTAAAAAGTCCTCCCTCCCTGGCAAGAAAACTTTTTCTGTTCATTTTTTTATTGAGGAGATTTAATGTCGCTAAGGAAATGGAAAACCTGTGTCTGGCTGTCACTAAGGAAACTGCATAGACTTAAACCACCAATCACTTTACATTTGCTGTTATTGGTTTTGAAATAAATACAGTTTGTGAGTTAATGCTTAAAGCCAGTGCCTCTATCTGACCAATACTACAGGGTGGGCCATTTATATGGATACACCTTAATAAAATGGGAATGGTTGGTGATATTAACTTCCTGTTTGTGGCACATTAGTATATGTGAGGGGGGAAACTTTTCAAGATGGGTGGTGACCATGGTGGTCATTTTGAAGTTGGCCATTTTGGATCCAACTTTTGTTTTTTCAATAGGAAGAGGGTCATGTGACACATCAAACTTATTGGGAATTTCACAAGAAAAACAATGGTGTGCTTGGTTTTAACGTAACTTTATTCTTTCATGAGTTATTTACAAGTTTCTGACCACTTATAAAATGTGTTCAATGTGCTGCCCATTGTGTTGGATTGTCAATGCAACCCTCTTCTCCCACTCTTCACACACTGATAGCAACACCGCAGGAGAAATGCTAGCAAAGGCTTTCAGTATCCGTAGTTTCAGGTGCTGCACATCTCGTATCTTCACAGCATAGACAATTGCCTTCAGATGACCCCAAAGATAAAAGGGGGTCAGATCGGGAGACCTTGGGGGCCATTCAACTGGCCCACGATCACCAATCCACTTTCCAGGAAACTGTTCATCTAGGAATGCTTGGACCTGACACCCATAATGTGGTGGTGCACCATCTTGCTGGAAAAACTCAGGAAACGTGCCAGCTTCAGTGCATAAAGAGGGAAACACATCATCATGTAGCAATTTCGCATATCCAGTGGCCTTGAGGTTTCCATCGATGAAGAATGGCCCCACTATCTTTGTACCGCATATACCACACCATACCATCAATTTTTTTGTTCCAACAGTCTTGGAGGGATCTATCCAATATGGGTTAGTGTCAGACCAATAGCGGTGGTTTTGTTTGTTAACACAAACACAATGGGCAGCACACTGAACACATTTTATAAGTGGTCAGAAACTTGTAAATAACTCATGAAAGAGTAAAGTTACGTTAAAACCAATTGTTTTTCTTGTGAAATTCCCAATAAGTTTGATGTGTCACATGACCCTCTTCCTATTGAAAAAACAAAAGTTGGATCCAAAATGGCCGACTTCAAAATGGCCACCATGGTCACCACCCATCTTGAAAAGTTTCCCCCCTCACATATACTAATGTGCCACAAACAGGAAGTTAATATCACCAACCATTCCCATTTTATTAAGGTGTATCCATATAAATGGCCCACCCTGTAGTATTAAGGAGAGGTTAAATTGTTAATTTCTTGAATAACACTCTTAATGGCACAAGTGGACTCCCTTGTGAATCCCTCTATTGATGGTGAACTGAGTTGAAGTAAAGTTTTAAAGTAAAGACAGCCCCAGTCGATTCAATTTAATTCAGTTTATTTTTGCATAGCACTCTTCACTGAATCTAGATGTAGTATGTTGTGACTACATCTCAGATAAAATTAAACTACAAACAATACTAATTACATAATGAGTACATAAAGATGCAAAGTAGTTTGAAAATGATTAACATAAATGCAGGCAAGCACTATCTGTCAATAATTGATAAACTCAAAAAAATTAAAGGAACACTTTGAAAACACATCAGATCTCAATGGGAAAAAATCATACTGGATATCTATACTGATATGGACTGGATAATATGTTAGGAATGTAAGGATGCCACATCATTTGATGGAACTGAAAATTATCAGCCTACAGAGAGCTGAATTCAAAGACACCCCAAAAATCAAAGTGAAAAAATGATGCGGTCCGTTTTGCTGAAATTTCATTGCAGCAACTCAAAATTGCACTCAGCAGTTTGTATGGCCCCCATGTGCTTGTATGCATACCTGACAACATCGGGGCATGGTCCTAATGAGACAACAGATGGTGTCCTGGGGGATCTCCTTCCAGATCTGGACCAAGGAATCACTAAGCTCCTAGACAGTCTGACGTGCAACCTGGCAGCGTCAGATGGGCCAAAACATACTGTCTAGAGGTTTTCTATTGGAATTAGATCAGGTGAGCGTGGGGGCCAGTCAATAGTGTCAATTCCTTCAACTTCCAGGAATTGCCTGCATATTCTCACCATGAGGCAGGCATTGTCGTGCAGCAGGAGGAACCCAGGACCCACTACACCAACATAGGGTTTGACAATGGGTCAGAGGATTTTATCCTAATACCTAACGGCATTCAAGGTGCTTTTGGCTAGCCTGTAGAGGTCTGTGAGTCTCTCCATGGATATGCCTCCCCAGACCATTACTGACCCACCACCAAACCAGTCATGCTGAATGATGTTACAGGCAGCATAACATTCTCCATGGCTTCTCCAGACCCTTTCATGTCTGTCACATGTGCTCAGGGTGAACCTACTCTCGTCTGTTACAACAGGGGGCCAGTGAAGGACCTGCCAATTCTGGTATTCCATGGCAAATGCCAATCGAGCTCCATAGTGCCGGGCAGTGAGTAGAGGGCCTACTAGAGGACATCTGGCCCTCAGACCACCCTTATAAAGTCTGTTTTTGATTGTTTGGTCAGAGACATTCACACCAGTGGCCTTCTGGAGGTCATTTTGTAGGGCTCTCTCAGTGCTCATCCTTTTCCTCCTTGCGCAAAGGAGCAGATACTGGTCCTGCTGATGGATTAAGGACCTTATATGGCCCTGCCCAGCTCTGCTAGAGTAACTGCCTGTCTCCTGGAATCTCCTCCATGCCATTGAGACTGTGCCGGGAGACACAGCAAACCTTCTGGCAATGGCGCGTATTGACGTGCAATCCTGGAGAAGTTGGACTACCTGTGCAACCTCTGTAGGATCCAGGTATCGGCTCATGCTACCAGTAGTGACATTGACCGTAGCCAAATGCAAAACTAGTGAAAAAACATTGAAAAAAGATGAGAAGGAAAAAATGTCAGTGACTACCACCTGTTAAACCATTCTTGTTTTGGGGTTGGTCTCACTGTTGGCCCTCTAGGTCACCTTTTGTTAATTTCATTAACATCAAAGCAGCTGAAACTGATTAAGAAGCTCCTCTCCGACTTAACTTACCAGATCAATATCCCAGAAGTTTCACTGAGTTGATGCTATACTCTGATTAAAAAGTGTTCCTTTAATTTTTTCAGTACTATATATGTATATATGTATATATAAAAAAAAAATATATATATATATATATATATACACAGTACTTTCCTCCCCCTCCCAAGCCCCTCCATGCCCGCCCACGCTATGTGCCAATCCACTTCGCGTCTCT
Source organism: Polypterus bichir lapradei (assembly GCA_026402145.1). NCBI lineage: Eukaryota > Metazoa > Chordata > Cladistia > Polypteriformes > Polypteridae > Polypterus > Polypterus bichir. The sequence continues at coordinate 8,207,933 of JANRMT010062833.1, forward strand.
TCCGCTCATGTTGTGAGGAGGGCGCTGAACGCACCCCAAGGAGATGCAATCTTAAACGGTGATACAATGGGAAACATATACATTTTTTTTACCCTCCTTTTTGCTCGATCAGCTGCTGCTGTGCCGCGTGGTCTGCATTTCGCGTGGCGTACTTCTGTCATATCATCTATGTCCATATATTTGATCTCTTTTCACTTTTACTTTTTCATCAATATCACATTGAATTTTGATTCCGTGTTTGGATGTACATCGTGACAACGCAACGTATAACTGCCCTTGAGTGAATATTGTGTCTTTCTCTCAACAAGAAATGTGTCTGACATAACCATGCAGGACTTTTCCAAATCTTTTTGCATAAGCTCTTGTCTTGCGGGGCTTCCAGCCCCAGGTGTGGTTACATCGCTTGGCATGGAGACTCGTCTCGCAGGACGTGAAAGTGTCTCTAAGACAATCACATCTAGTCTCCTTCCAAGATTTTATTTATAATATATATATATATATATATGAACACACACACATAGTATACTTTATATACTTGTCAAAAGAGGGTTACATTTAAAGCTTTGGTTAACAAAAACTGAAAAAAGGACATTTTAGAACATTACGAATTATTAGGTTACAATATAAAGATATTCTTCAGCAGTTAAAGTAAATTAAGCCTTGCAAGTTCAAGCAAACAGTTTGCACAGGTGTCCCAGATTCTGTTGATTACTTCAGACCCCTGTTAAGACCCCCTGATAATGGCAAGAAAATGGCAATTAATAAATGAAAAGAGGCATAGCCTTTCTACCCTTAGAAATGTAGGCCTTTCATTTAGACAAATTGCAAACATAATTAAAATGTCAGTGAGTAAGGTGTCCTACACAATCTAAAGACAATTACTGGAAAAAACTCTGATAGGAAGAGATCTGGCAGACCGAAAGTCACAACCCAATCAGAAGACAACTTTCTGAGGGTCACCAGCTTGTGTGACAGGTGCCTTCCTGTACAACAGCTTCAAGCATACATAGCTTAACAGTGGTCGAAAAAAGCAATTCTGTATTTTTACTGTGAAGAGAAAAGTTTGTGCTGCAGATATGACAGTGTGAGTGGCAGTAAGAAAGTCATTCCTCAACACTAGAATTACCAGAGCCATCCAAAAAACTCAGAAATCCAGCCCACCTTAAACCCGTCACACCTCTCCATCAGAGTATTTTGTCCTCTAAATGTGTCATTAAGCCCAAGCAGCAAGCAACCTGCTATACTATCCCCCCACCACCTCAGAACAGGTAAGAAGGTCTCCCAGTTCCTGCCTTGATTGATTATCTGGGAGTGAGCTGCCCAGAATTGTAAGGGGAAATAATTTGATGCATGTTTTTTGTGTACAACAATCTATGTAAACACATCGTTAAAATGGAAACATTGTTCATGTTTTAGTAATAAATAACAAAATGTAGACATGAACTGTATAATGTATGAAGGCTGATGGGCAAATATCAAATAAACACTTTCACAAAAGGAGTAAGTATACAATTGATCACCTACTAAACCCAGGTAACTCACAGGAATGCCTCCTAAGTACTTCCAGTAAAACCTGTGAGGCTATCGCTGTATTTTTCAATCAAAAAATTAATGATATTAGAAATAACATAGTATATCCCTCAAACACTAAGGATCCTCCTAAACCCCAGCATTCTGTTATAAACAAATTAAACTCTTTCACTAGGATAGATTTACCTGATTTACAAAAAATAATATCTCAATTAAAATCCTCCACCTGCGTCCTTGACCCAGTACCAACAAGGCTTTTCAAAGAAGTATCGGGCGTGCTAATTGATAATGTTCTGGACATAGTAAATTCGTCATTAGATACGGGGGTCTTCCCAGACTGTCTTAAGACTGCTGTAGTTAAACCCCTTCTTAAGAAACATAATCTTGACCCCTCGGCTCTTGAAAATTTTAGACCCATCTCTAACCTGCCTTTCTTAAGCAAAGTTCTGGAGAAAGCAGTCATTATGCAGTTAAATGACCACCTAAATAAACATGCTATTCTTGATAAATTTCAGTTGGGTTTTAGAATAAATCATAGCACAGAAACTGCACTCGTTAAAGTAGTAAATGATTTGCGAGTGAACGCAGACAGAGGCCATATATCTGTTCTCATCCTCTTAGATCTGAGTGCTGCATTTGACACCATTGATCATAATATTCTTAGAAATCGCCTTAGTCAATGGGTGGGCCTCTCTGGCAGTGTCTTAAATTGGTTTGAATCCTACCTGACAGGGAGAAAATTTTTTGTTAGTTGTGGTAATTACAACTCAAAGACACATGATATCCGATTTGGTGTTCCACAAGGCTCTATCCTGGGTCCGCTGTTATTCTCAATCTACATGCTTCCGTTAGGTCAGATTATCTCAAGGCACAACGTGAGCTACCACAGCTATGCTGATGACACACAGCTGTATTTATCAGTAGCACCTGATGACCCCGATTCTATTGACTCACTAACACAATGTCTGACTTGTATCTCAGAATGGATGAATAGTAACTTTCTCAAGTTAAATAAAGAGAAAACTGAAATCTTAGTGATTGGCAATAATGGATACAATGAGGCTATTAGAAATAAACTGGATACATTAGGATTAAAAGTCAAGACGGAGGTAAAAAGCTTAGGGGTAATTGTTGACTGTAATCTGAATTTTAAATCGCATATTAATCAGATCACTAGGACAGCATTTTTTCACTTAAGAAACATAAGTAAAGTTAGACCTCTTATATCACTGAAAGATGCTGAGAAATTAGTTCACGCGTTTGTTTTCAGTCGACTAGATTACTGTAACGCACTCCTCTCAGGACTACCCAAGAAAGACATAAATCGTTTGCAACTAGTGCAGAATGCAGCTGCTAGAATCCTAACTAGGAAAAGAAAATCCGAACACATTTCTCCAGTTCTGATGTCACTACACTGGTTACCTGTGTCATTCAGGATTGACTTTAAAATTCTGCTTATGGTTTATAAAGCCTTAAATAATCTCGCCCCTTCTTATGTATCGGAGTGTCTGACACCTTATATTCCAAATCGTAACCTCAGATCCTCAAATGAGTATCTCCTTAGAATTCCAAGAACAAAACTTAAAAGAAGTGGTGAGGCGGCCTTCTGCTGCTATGCACCTAAAATCTGGAATAGCCTGCCAATAGGAATTCGCCAGGCTAATACAGTGGAGCACTTTAAAACACTGCTGAAAACATATTACTTTAACATGGCCTTTCTATAACTTCAATTTAACTTAATTTAACTTAATCCTGATACTCTATATGTTCAATTTCCTCATAATAACTATTCAGGGTAGCTCTACAATCCGTACTGACCCCTACTCTCTTTTCTGTTTCTTTTTCCGGTTTCTTTGTGGTGGTGGCCTGCGCCACCTCCACCTACTCAAAGCTTCATGATGCTCCAACAATGATGGATGGACTAAAAGGCAGAATTCTACTTGACCATCATCATCAAGCCTTTCCGTGAGAACCCTAAATCCAAAAAGGACTGTTTCATTTATGTTAGGTAGCATGCCCAGAGGGGACTGGGCGGTCTCATGGTCTGGAATCCCTACAGATTTTATTTTTTTTTCTCCAGCCGTCTGGAGTTTTTATTTTGTTTTTTCTGTCCCCCCTGGCCATTGGACCTTACTCTTATTCGATGTTAATTAATGCTGATTTATTTTGTTTTCATATTGTGTTTTTTATTTTTCTATTCTTTATTATGTAAAGCACTTTGAGCTACTGTTTGTATGAATATGTGCTATATAAATAAATGTTGTTGTTGTTTGTTGTTGTTGTTGATGACAGCTTCCGTGGTGTAGTGGTAAGATCTGCAGACTTATAATCCGGAGGTCCTGAGTTTGAAACTGGCTCCCCGGCAAATTTACCATTTTGAGTAGTGAGCTGATTATAAGTCAGCAATTTTTACTGCTACGCCACGAAAGCTGTTGTATCATCCTTGAACCTTTTGTAAAAGTGTTTATTTGATATTTGCACTTCAGACTTTACACTTTATATAGTTTATGTCTACATTTTGTCATTTATTACTAAAATATGAAAAAGTTTCTGTTTTAACGATGTGTTTACAAAGATTATTGTAGAAACGGAACAGATATGAAATGAATGTGTTCCAAATAATGATCTATTAGTTCCCTATACAACTCTAGGTACCTGACTCCCAGATAATCAATGCTGGAACTGGGAGAACTTTCTGCTTGTTCTGCAGCGGTGAGGGGATGGAATAGTAGGCTGCTTGCTGCTTGTCTTGATCGGCACATTTACAAGACAAAAGACGCTGATGAAGAGGTGCAATGGGATTTAAGGTGGGCCGGATTTATGAGTTTTTTTATAGGCTTTGGTAATTTTAGTGTTAAGTAGCTTCTTTGTACAAAAAAGCTATAGAGGAATGTTATATAAAGTACAAGAAACTTTAGCTAAAGAATACAATGGGACTTGTGTTGTAGAAGAAAACATAGGCCTAGCTGTTACTTACACAGGTAAAATGATTCATCATATTCCAATTTCTACAGTCAAATTATATGTACCTTGCTGATTTCTTTACTAACTATAAAACCTGAACCAGTATGATCTTGGCTTGTGTGTATGAACTACAATCAGCTCATGTCTTGTAATCAGTCAGTTCATGCCATCCCATCTGCTGTTGTAGAGACAGATTCCAGGTCTGTGACCCTGTAAGAAAAATCAGGTTCAAAAAATTGATGAACGAAGACAAAATTGTGTTTGTGCTCAATATAAATTAAGGGAAAACATCTCTATAATTATATAAAAAATATTTTATAACTAAAATTCTATTGGGTACAAGGTAGAAGAGCTTCAATTATATTAAGTTTAATTATATTTGGTAAAACCTGTTATACCACCCCTTTGTATAACTTTACCACTCTGCATGGGCCTGAATAATTGAATGAATGCTTGTAATTAGCAAAGGCTTAAGGTGAGGGTTATGCTTGCACAAGTCTGGATTCCACCTGTTTTTGTGGATTAACCTTAACCTTTTTTTTCTTGCAACAGGAATATTTTTTGGCCAACCAACATAAAACAGTATATCATCACATTTTTGCCAGGGCTTAGTCAATTATATTTGTTACAAAAAAAACCCAAAATGAACAAAAAATTATAATATATTAAAAAAACACCTCCTATCTGTTGTTTTAATTAAGGTACCACTTTTCTACTGTTTTGACCATTTGAGACTTGCTTAAGGTGGCAGAAGGCTGCCATAAAAGCTCTTCCAATTACAGTATACTGTACTGATTAATGTTATAAAGTCAGAAGTTATTCAGCAGTTGCAAAACATTTCCATTATATGTAGCAAGTTTCAAATTGGGGTTTTTTGTATAATGGCTTAATGACCACATTGTATATATACTTGTATACCTATAATATAAGTAGTGTAACCAGAGTTTATGGGTAGTATCAAGTTTATACCAAGAAAATAAATTGAGTTTTAAAAGTTATATGAAAAAGTTGTTTGGGTTTGGGTCTAAAATATTCATTTGAATTAAATTATTATACTTTAACTCTGAAGCCTCAGTTCACATGAAGATGATGAATACTGATTTATTTATTTGAGAATGAGGCACATTCACACAGTCTTAGTCTTTGGGTTTTAAAATTAATTTCAGCAAAATTGTTATCATTTGGAAAAATAAGTCCAAGTATGAGTGCTTCCTGTTCCCTTTTTTAAATCAATATAGGTACCTAGGAGTTAAAAAAATCACAAAATGGCTTAAGTATAATATGAACATCCTACCAGTGTCCTGTCTAAAACCTTATGTCTTTTTCTCATATTATATAAATGCATTCTCCTTTAATAAACTGGAGCAGATATTTCATAATTTATATTTAGAAGGAATAGATTTTATTTTAAACTAAAAAAAAACAATTTATTCAGTGATTTATTTAAACTACAGGTAGACCTGTCTTTACCTTATTTTCAATTTAATTACTGTGCAGAGAACACTACTGAGACACTGGCATGAAGAAAGCATGAAGCTTTGAACCCCTACTGACCTGGCTTGCTGTGGAAGATGATCCTGCTTTTCTTCCTTGTTAGATTCTCAGGTCTTTGTGCTAATATATAGAAACTACCATAAATATATTAAACATCAGGAGATTCAGCATTTACTGAGACTTTGGTTTCAGTGTAGGGAATTTATAAGGGCAGAAGTGTTACTGACAATTGCAAATTTACAAGCATCATAGGACTGCAGCAATATAACCTTATAGTATGCCAGCATGGATTACACCCACTACAACCCTGAATTGGCAGCAACTATTGAATCTTTCCAAAATCAAAATATCCTAATATTTCAGAGTAGCTCTATATTACTAATTAAATCTTTTTCTTATTTCTTTTTATCATTTATTGAGGTGACTAAGATAAATAGAAAAAAATAATTGTTCAGGTGATTATAAACATGGACTTGTCATTTAAATTTAAAAGGCTACAATAGTCAATTAAATTAAATAAAAAAAAAGCTCAAACCAAAAAACTAAATGCATTGGGAAAGCTTTGAACTTAAAGAATGACATATTTGGGTTGGTTTAGAATAGGAATAACATATGCATCTATAGTTGAGAGAACTTCTTTCTGCTTCCACTCACAAAACACAGCCCTTGCAGGTCAGCACATTAACACTAGAATTACCAAAGCCTATGAAAAAACCCATAAACCCGACCCACCTTAAATCCCTTCGCACCTTTCCGTCAGTGTCTTTTGTCTTGTAAATGTGTTGATAAGCTCAAGCAGCAAACAGCCTGCTATACCATTCCACCCAGTTCTCCCAGCTCAAGCCTTGATTATCTTGCAGTGAAGTGCGGGAGTTTTAGAGGGGAGATAATATATCATTATTTGGAATACATATATTTCATTTGTGTTCTGTTTCCACAACAATCTATGTAAACACATCGTTAAAACAGAAATGTTTTTCATGTTTTAGTAATAAATGAGAAAATGTCGACATGAACTGTATAATGTGTGAAGGCTGAAGTCCAAATATCAAAGGTGCAAGTTCAATACAATAGTTTCTGTGGTGCACGTTAAGAACTGCTGATTTGTAATCAAGACAAATCAAGTGCAAATTTACCATTTTCAGTAGTTAGCTGCTCTTATTGTTAATATTATAGAATAAAAATATTAATATGAGTTGTGTCTGTAACAGCCAGTGTAAATTTATAGTACTTATAAATGTTAGCATTTTTTTTTTACTTTTATTCTCTCAGTCACAATCACGATACAAGATCTGGCACTGTTCGTTTTTATTTGAAACTTGGAATAACTGTAGATGTGAGTGGTGTTTTGAGACAATGGAACTGGAAATTCTCTGATCTGGGGGAATAAAAGCTGACACACAAACACTGGTGAATCTGCCATATTCATATCTCACTGTCACTTCATTTTTTTTTTATCAGTTTTATTGAGTGTTCTTGCTCATACTGAATTAGTATGCACCTTATGGTCCATGATGTCAAAGCCGCACTAACAAAAAACAGAGACATAGGTATATACAGTATGATATTTGGAATAATTCATTTTATGACCTGTATAGTAAATATCAGAAAACATTGTGGCACTGTTGCAAAATTATTCATATTATTCATATTCATTTGCATGCCTTCTTGTGGTTGTAATCAGTGACCATGTTTTTTTTTTTTCTTTTTCCGATCTTGCCCAGTCTCCACATTTTGGTACATGGTGGTGTTTCTTTTGTACTCCAGGACATGCAGAAGAAAAAATAGTACAGAGAGATCAGTTCCACGCTATATACAATCATCAAATTTTAGGACCATCTTTCTTACATTTACATGTGTACCTGTTGCCATGTACAAACTTCTCTCTAAGCTGTGGTTCCTATTACATTGAAGGGGCACCTGACACTGACTGTTTTCCTGGGGGAAGTGGCAGTCTTGGAACAGAAGCTTGTCGATGTTGCATCCTCTTTTTCATTTTCCATCGCCTTTTCTTGTAAGAAGCGACAATGACGTTCCTCTGCAATGTGAGCAAAGAACACTCTTCTTTCCTCAGTGGACCCATGCATGCCTTGTACAGTACATGTGCGCTCATCGTTGCCAGCTGAAGCATTTTGTAGCACACAGCAACCAGCCACCTGTGTGCTCCTGTTCGCACTGAATAAGCTTACGCCTTCTGGTGCATTTTGTTTCTCCTCCAGCACTTCTCCTGGCAAGCTTCATCTCCCTCCTCCCGACTCTGGCTCCGAGATTAGTGGCTGCTGGCTCCCTTTATAAGTGACCCGGAAGTGCTTCAGGTGCTTGACTGCTCGTTTCCAGCTGCACTTCTGGGGGTGGTGGAAGAACTGCCGACATAGGCTCAGGAGCCACTGCAGTGCACCCTTGTGGCACTCTTGGACCCCAACAGGGATGAAGAGAACTCCATCTCCCATGGGGCCCAGCGGGTATCTGAGACACCACTGCCATCCGGGGGGCTGCCATCTAGTGTCCCAGGGGAGGTATTGTATAGCCCATGCTTGTTCCCCTGGACCATATGCAGAAGAGGCATCCCAGCTGGGCATGGGCCCCAGCCGTCCGCCACAATTTATATATATATATATGTGTGTGTGTCTATGTGTGTGTATCTTTATATATACTAGATGTACGAGGGGGGACCCAAAAATAACCGGAAATATTTTTTAAACGTGTTTAATTTAATTTTATGTACAAACTACAATTAGTCTCCTTCAAAGTACTCTCCATTGGCGGAAATACACTTATCTAACTCTTTATTCCATTGTTCGAAACATTTTTTAAATTCGTCTGAAGTAATGCACATTAATGCTCTGGTCGTTTCTTGTTTTACCTCTTCGACGTCAGCAAAACACCTTCCTTTCAAGTCTTTTTTCATCCGAGGAAACAAAAAGAAATCACACGGAGCTAAATCCAGTGAGTAGGGTGGGTGGTTCAGGGTTGTCATACCGTTTCAATAACAATAGTTTCTGCAACACTTTTTTCAAGAAGAAAACAAAATTTCACTGCCGCGCATTGCTCATGATAATCGGCCATCGTAAAAAAACGACGCTTGCACAAAACTACTTTTACAAAATTCACTGAACACAAGCACAACCTTCCAGACTGATGGCACTTGGCAGACTGACTTGTGAGGAGTGTAACTAGATCGCCCTAGCTGCCCAACCACGTACTACAAGTACCAACATAACAACAACAAAATTCTGGTTATTTTTGGGTCCCCCCTCATATATGGTGGCATGTTTATAGCTGGAAATCCACAAAGGAAGTAAATGAATCACATATCTTAAAATAGTTTCTTATTCTTAAACTTCCTTCCAGGAATCTTCATCAGAGGAAAATGATTAGACTTACAGAACCCAAAGGCAATATATAGCAAATAAGGATGGGATTACAGGTGTTTATTATAAGGAATGATATGCAGACAAAATATTACACTTTGTGAGCAACCACCTGTCATTGCATAAATGAAGCTGTGTTAAGACTCTGTTCAGAAGAGTTCACACCCATTGTAATACCAAGGGGAATAAAAAGAATGAAAGTTGCTATCTTTACCAGCTGTTCACATGAAACGGCTACCCCAAATTATTCATCAAACAATGCTTTCATAGGAGGCACCAGAGACCCTACAACTCAGTGACTCAGTGCAAGTAAATTTGAAGGCTAATACTAAAAGTGCCAGAGAACTAGTTTAAATGTGGCTATCCAATGAGAACGCCATTAACACTAGAATTCCTGAAGCCTATGAAAAAACTTTTAATCCCGGCTCACCTTAAATCCCTTCGCACCTCTCCATCAGTGTCTTTTGTTTTGTAAATGTCTCGATAAGCACAAGCAGCAAGCAACCTGCTATCCCATCCCCCCACCACTGCAAGAAGAGCAAAAAGCTCTTTCAGCTCAAGCCTTGTTTATCTGGGAGTGAGGTACCTGGAGCTGTACAGGGTAAATAATATATCTTTATTTGGAACACATGCATTTCATGTGTGTTCCATGTCTACAAAGATCTATGTAAGTGTAGGATGATGGAATAATGCAAGAAATGTTGAACACATACCTAAAAGACAAACCTTTTCATGTTTTAGTACTAACGAAAAACTTTTGGTATGAAGTGTATAATGTGTGAAGATTGAAGTTCAAATATTGAGTAAGCACTTTCACAAAAGGTACAAGTATAACAAAACAAGTGCGTTTTTATTCAAGAATATAACCGAGAAAAAGAAATTATTATTTCTTTGTACTTTGTGAACACAACTTCTGTAGTAGTACAGCGGTAAGAGCTGTTGACTCCTAACCAACAGGTCATGGGTTTGATCCTGGTTGATTCCCAGAATTTATGTTTTGAGTAGTGAACTTCTGTTATTGTTACTATTATACAATAAAAACATACATTTGATAGGAGTTTGTAACATCTGTGATGTTGTTTTCCATGAATCTGAGTAGTAATCATTATTATGTAATAACAGCAATAATAATTGTGATACTATAGAACTGAATTTTTTCCTCAAAGGAGGGTGGTGGTTTTTTTCCCCAAGTATTCTTTTTCCAAGTATCCCAAGGATTCTTCCAAATCCTAAAGATATGCATTTTTGATTAGTTGGGAACTTTAAACATCGGTCTAATCTGGGTGTGCAAATGATTCTTACAGTGGTATATTGCCCCATCCAGGTTTTGGCTCCTGCATTGTACCCATGGCCTTCTTTGATCACCAACCTTAACATTATGCCAGCTCACTAAGTGGATGGATGAGCACTTTAAAACCAATCTTTTGACCAATAAACTTCTAACTTGTAAGTGTTAAAATACTTGTTCTTGTAATTTAAAATATAATTATTTATATCATGACAGTTCACAGCTTTTATGGATTATGTGACATAATGAATCTTATTGACAACAGAAAACAGATTTGCCTTTGTATTCAAGAATATTATTGCTTAAATCATACAGGCATGGAATCTCCATTGCTGACTAAGAAGTCTGAATAAAAAGCTCAAAGCTGAACATCGAAGTGCCTCTTAATAGACCTAACATTAGGTGACAGGAAATACTACATTTTCAAAAAATGTTGTTCATGTGTTAACACATGTGCAGAGAGTTGACTTTGAGATGTCTCAAAAATAAAGTGTAAATTTTATCACCCTCGAAGTGTAAGACTCTGAGGATCTATAACAAAGTGCCTTTGTCAGGAAGATATAATTAATTCCCTTGTTTGCTAAGAAAACATGTTCACAAAGTGAAAACAAAAAAAATTACAAGAGCAGCTCTGCTCTTGTTTGCTAAGGGTTACATATGGTCCAAGCTAGTTTAACCAAATGTGTTGTTTTTTCAGAAAAAATCAATATATTCATTGCTATATGACTTATTTTACTTTCATCACCTACTACTCACATAAAATGGTCTATAAATGTTGTCCTAGGTTTACACTGTATAATTCTTAAAAAAAGAAGCAATTGAACTGAGTTTAAATTTGAATGCAAAAAGCATGCATTTGCATATTAAAGAATGTGTTGTTAATTTAGTTGTTTTAAAATGTAAGTTTTCGCAATTGATAAGCTTATTTTTAATTTTACAGAGTGCTTTTAACACATAGCCCATGTGTCCCATAATTCAAATTCTCACTACATCTCATACCTCAGTATATAAAATGCTTTGAGTGGGCGCATTTTTTGTTTTTTAATTCAGCTTAGTCTATTTTTGTCATGCTGCTGATATTATCTGATATTGTATTTTAGACTTAAGGCCATAATTTAAAATTCCATGTTATCTGAAACCTTGTATAAAAGAATATAAAATTTATTGAATAAAATACACCAAAATCCTCAATTTGTAAATTCTATATGTATTATTTATACCAATATGTTTTAATAGTGAATATATTGAACAACTTTTCTTAAAAGTAGTATACGTAAAATTGAAAATCAGGATTAGGAAAAATGTATTTTATACACAGAAGAAACAACATCAACATCCTCATAGCTTCCATTCTTATCAGCATCAGCACCTTGGTAATGCTTTTTAGAATATCTTCAGTCAAAGTCATTTTTTTCTAAGTATCCTTAAATCAACATGCTTGATGAGAGTTTACCATGGTAAATTTTTAGTTTAGACAGCCAAGGGCTTGACTTATACGTAATAAAGGGGAAGGCTTAGCAGTGCACAGGTATGTGGCCAGTATTAAGATGGCTGATCAGGCACAAAGTCAAACAGTCAAGGAAAAGTAAAGTTAACCTCACAGAAGAACAAACTGCAGACAGTTGAGAGGAAGAAGATTACAGGAGCTTAGGGTATCAAAAGGTGTAAAATAGCTGTAGCAGTTCTATAATCTAATTTCTTTGTCTTAATTTCTTTTAGTTTTACCATTTAAATTAAACCATTTAAATCATTTAATTTAAATAAAAAAAAAAAGTTAGGGCATTTTTAGCAATCCTAACTCAATATTTTAACAATGAGGTCAGTGCAATGAAAGTCCTGTGGAATGTTGGACTTTTTAGATGATGGCTTGGAGGAGCCAGTCTTCTATGAGGGTTACATCTGCAGGAGATGCCAGCTGGTCCAGCACTTCGAGTGCAGAGTCGCTGAACTGGAGCTGGAGTTAGCTGGCCTGCATTATAGTAGAGAATTGGCAGACCTGGCCCAGATTTCCTTTAGCAAGATAGTGTGCACCCCTTAGGTGGCGCGTGAGGAGATGCCAGACCAGACAGGTAGCAATAGGTGAGTCACAGTCACAAGGCACAAGGTAAGGGGTGCAAACTGTCTGGTGACATCAACACCAGAACTGGAAGTATCAATCCATTTTCAGGTCCTTGTGGACCTGGATGCTGTCTCTGAAGATTTTAAGGTAGCAGGCAGGAATGAGGATTATTATGGTGAAGCACAGGTTTGCTTCAGAGACAGAGAATCTTGCACGGTGTGTTGTCTTCGGGGTTCATAGGTGGGAGACCTCTCTGGAAGGGTGGATAGGCTGTAGACCAGAGCATGGTGGGACCCACTTGTCATTGTCCATATTGAAAAAAATTTAAATGCATGTTCTCTGCAGCAGCTGGACAATGAATACCATCTTATTGAGGACATGTGGCTTTACCTGGAAAGCATTAGGGAAAGATACCTTATTTTATGAGTTTATTATAGACCACCCAATGCAGACACTCATTTCAACACACATCTTTTTAATAATATTACTAAAGTGCAAGAGCAGCAGCCTCATGTATAACACTGTACATAGAATTCACACTAAAACATAGTATACGGACAAAACTGGAAATGTGCACACATATTAAAAAAATTCAGATGCATAAAACTTTACACAAGCAAAGTCACTGTGAATTTTAACTCACATGTATAGGGTGGTCCAGATCTAATTACGCTATAACTTGTTAAGTTTATTACATAGAAAATCACCCGAAAAATTTTGGACCATCGAGAAGTGTGCGAACTGACGACATGAAGAATCATCTTCATGCTGAACTGGAATCGTCCCCGCATAAATCAGAGTCATCCAGATGATCTGGATCTACATAATTAGATCTTGACCACCCTGTATATGTCATAAACCCACCCTGACTCCTCCCATAATTTTGCATATTTGAATATGCAAATCAATATAAATAGCCACTTCCGTTCAGTGTTTTGTTAAAAGACAATGGCAAAAGCATGTGGATAAAAGAAGAATTTAAGCAAATGCAAAATTTAGGTTCTGCTCAGTGAAGTATAGGCAAGGAAAAATGTACTATTAGGTGGCTTTAATCTTAAAATTTCCACTTTAATCTTGCAGTTTATTAAAGTAGAATGTTGTAATCTTCATCTTAAAATCAATGTTTACTATACTAGAGTTTCTCAAACCCCATTTTAACTAAAGTAGCATGTCAAATGCTTTGTATTCTAAGTGTTCTCCGACCCAAGCATTAATCGGTACATGCTTCTTAAACAGGTTTTCTCTTACAACCACAAGAGCACATAGGCAGTGATCGCCACACAGAATACATTACATTCACTGCTCAGAAGAACATCCATTGAATTATGTGTCTGTGTCCCTGACCACCAGCTCAGGAACTCAACATTTATACATTATTTCAATTAAAACAGTGGGACACTCATTCATACATCTAGGCCCTTGGAGCTTCATTACAACTGCCACACATTTTCTCTGCACTGAACATACAACTGCTTTTGCAATCATTTTTTAGAGGATATTGTAGCAAGGTGTTTTGGGAATTTAATGGATGTTCTTCTGGTTGAACAGTAATGTCTCTGTCAAACCTAGAAACCCCCAATTGCTGTACTTCCGTTTTCTTGCTCCACCACCACACAATACATATCTTCTCGATTCTGTGTGACGATCACTGCCTGGGCAATCCTGTTGGAATCACTGTGCCCTCATGTTTAATTATAAACAAAATACATTATTTAAATGAAGTTCACAATTTATCTGTAAAATGTAATATTCATACTTTAATGCACTTAATCATAAAAATGATATCAAGTATACATCATAGTATTCTATTACACAGCTCCAAAAGGAACTCTTAGAAATCTAAATAGACTTAGAACCAGGGATCATCATCTGTAAATATGATTGAATTGACTTGAAATCCTTTATTGTCATTTTATGGTACAGATTCAATATGCAACTCCTCCATAAACTAATTTAAAAAAATGATAATAACAATAATACAATAAAAAACAATGAAAAATATACAATTTGAAAGCATAAGTAAATATACATGTACATATAGTGCAGATAGTTCAAATGGTTCATAAAGGTTGTGCTGTGAAATATTACAGTTTGTTGTGATGTGAGATTTTGCATATAACTTGATCAATGTTTTGTATTTCTTTATTTGTAATTTAGGCAAAGCAATGTAATTTAGTGTTACTTTGGTGAGAGGCATTCGTGTTCCCCCACCCCGTTTACGACTAAGTCTCTTTGTATTTTACGACAGGATTTGGGAGATGTGTCTTAAATCTGTTTGATGAATATTTCTCTGCTAAAGTCTTGCAACACCCGCAAGGAAGCCAGGTTACGTTAACATATGGTTTGGGGGCAGGTGTTAAGATGTTCTATTTCCCCCATTGGTCTGAGGTATGGCTGTTTGGAATTGGCTTGTCTCAGAGGTCTTTAAGTACCATGATGTCCTATTGGCTGTAGGAGTTAGACAGAAAACCCATAAATTTGCTTGCTCAACCACATTCTCTCTCTCTTACTGATCTGATGAAGAAGACCATCACACCATGAAATGAAGACAACACAATGAAGAGCACAGCTCAGCAGCTATATTGACAGGCTTAAGGCCTGTTCTGAAGAAAGCTGAGCACCAATGATGCCTTAACTAGAGACACTTTAAGTAACTACAAGTCTGTGTGCCACCTGAAACTACATATCATCATTTAATCAGGTTGTATGGTTGCCAATATTCAAATGTACTTTGCATATTGAGATTATTTATGTATATTATCAATAATACCTTATTTTATATGTAACTTAACTCCTGCTTGTCTTTTTACTACATCTAATTGCCTGAGGTTATAGATATAGAAGGGAAGGTGGGGATAAGTTATATACAATAACTAGCAAAATACCTGCGCTTCGCAGCGGCGAAGTACTGCCTTAAAATTTGTATTAAAAAAAATTAAACCTTTTTAAACTGAGGGAAAATATGCCAATAATTATTTAAGGATCTCTTTGTATACCACATTGTGAGCTCGACCCTCCGGTTGTAATATGACCAAGCTGTGCGCTGAGCTTACTCTTGAGCATGGAACGTACAGTTGGTCATGTGAACAGTAATCTTGTTTCAAATCTCACAGCTTGGATTGCTGCTGTCATAATCGGTTTGAGTTTCATGATTTGCTTCAATTACGACAGTATTTGCAGGACTTGTGTTGAAGTGACATTCGGCATCTGTCAAGCTTTGTTAGCATACAACCGGTTTTATCGATAATTTCACATCCAGCTTTCGAGAGTTTAAACATTCATAAACATCAAAGTGTCCACTACTGAAATCGTTACCTGTGAATCTAAGATTTTTAAGAGCCATTGGCGGTTGTCGAAAGGTGTAAAATATTTGGCCATTTTGGTACACTTGAAAGCGACAACCGAACAATTCAGCGGAAGCCATCAACTCACATGCAGAACCAAAAGTGAAGGGCTTAAGCATTTCACTCTTATAGTGCTCCTGTGTAGTATAATTATCTCTTGTACCGTCATCAGTCCACACCTTGAACCTGTCCCAGTCATTCAATACATAAGACACAATGTTCCTCCGGATATCAAGAGTGAGCCTGATATGGCCGTGCAATATGTAACAAAGAGAATGGAAAAGGTAGGTGCCATCTCTGGGCATGGAAACCACTTGGTAAGTGACAGTACTTTGATCGATGGTGATCACCTCAATAGACATGTGAGAAAGAAAAAACTTAAAACATTAACTTGCATTCCTTTATGAGGAAGGCTGACCTCTGATACTATCAGAAGACCCCGTGAAGAATGTAAGATCTTTATGGACTATAAGAATGTTTAAATTGATTCTAAGTGTGTATAAATAGAAGGGTGTATTCCTTAGGAATGCAAATGGCTGTTTATTTCATGTTTTAGGACATTCCAGTATGTCATAAATTAATATTTAACCTTAATCTATGTATAACCTCAGAATGAACTGCTAGGGTTTTTTCTTTTCTTTTCTAGGATATAAAAGAGAGAACGGGTTTAGTTTAAATATTCTGCTAAAACCCAAATCAGTTAACTGAGTTGGGAAGAGGTAGTCTCACATTCTCTCTACTCACCAAGAATTAAGAATAAAGAAATTATTTTTACTTTAATTGGGTTTAGGTTCCGTTGTTTTCGACTTCAGCGCTCACACATGTTAATGGGGGTACGGTTGGAATGATAAAGGAAATGGGTACCTGAACAATGTAAAGTAAGTCTAAAATACCTACACAATAACTATAATCGTAATAAACGAACAATAAAACAGAGGAGAAGCCGTGGATTAAATAAAAAGGCTCTAGTTATCAGCAGGGAGACGTGAATCCCGTGGCGAAGCAAGGAAGGGAATGTAGAGACCAGAGTGACGGACGGCCTTATATATACAGGCAGCTAACAACGTGGGAGGCGTTGGGATGGGGGACCCAACGCCGCCTCACGCGGTGACCGAGCTGCAGGCTATGGACGTATATACGTACGTAAGTAGGATTCAGTTAGCGTTGGAAACCCGCGTACCAAATTTCTTGAAGATGGGCCCATAAGTAACAAAGACCGTTGAAAAGTTCAATATGGCGGCCGACAGTGGCATCATACCACCGAAATAAGTACATACATTGGTTTCGGTTAGCACAGGGAAGCCGCCTACCAAATTTCGTGAAGAAAGAGCCATAAATAAAAAAGTTCAACATGGCGGACGTTGTTGACCGTTA
>JANRMT010062833.1:8225456-8236546 GCA_026402145.1 Polypterus bichir lapradei
TTAACTTTTGTAAGTAAGCTGTAAGGAATGAGCCTGCCAAATTTCAGTCATCTACCTACACGGGAAGTTGGAGAATTAGTGACGTTGGAAAGTTCAATATGGCGGCCAACAGTGGCGTCATACCACCGAAATAAGTATGTACATCGGTTTCGGTTAGCACAGGGAAGCCGCCTACCAAATTTCGTGAAGATGGGGTCAGCCTTCTACCTATACGGGAAGTTGGAGAATTAGTGACGTTGGAAAGTTCAATATGGCGGCCAACAGTGGCGTCATACCATCGAAATAAGTATGTACATCAGTTTCGGTTAGCGCAGGGAAGCCGCCTACCAAATTTCGTGAAGATGGGGCCATAAATAAGAAAGTTCAACATGGCGGACGTTGTCGACCGTTATGACCGTTATGTGTAGAATTTCGAAATGAAACCTGCTTAACTTTTGTAAGTAAGCTGTAAGGAATAAGCCTGCCAAATTTCAGCCTTCTACCTACACGGGAAGTTGGAGAATTAGTGATGAGTGAGTGAGTGAGTGAGTGAGTGAGTCAGTCAGTCAGTCAGTCAGTCAGTCAGTCAGTGAGGGCTTTGCCTTTTATTAGTATAGATACCTTATGAACAGTGGTAAGTCTGTGGGATTAGGCATTCTAAGGCTACATATTAATAATACAATAGGGGAAAGTAGAGCAATATATATATATATATTACTCTACCAAGATAAAACACAGTTGTAGTGCAAGTTTACAGTTAGGTAATTGTAATTATAAGTACAAATAGTTCTACCCGGGAGCACTTGATGGACTGATTGAATGCATTTATGGCTCTTGGGATTAAACTGTTTCTGAGGCTCGAGTTCCGTACAGGAAAATGTTTGTCAAATGGGAGAAGTTCAGATAGACTGTGGCACAGGTGAGTGAAATCAATGCAGATGCTAGTGGCTTTCCTGAGGCAGCATGTGCTATAAATGTCCTCCAGGGCTAGAAGCTGTATCCTCTGTGCTCTCGACTCAACTTGATGTAGTGCTTTTCATTCAGCTGCTGTGCAGCCGTGATACTACACATAGATACAATGGGTTAAAACGGTCTCAGTGGTGCACTGACAGTAACAATGCTAAAGCAGCTATGCTATTTGAAATAGTTTGCCCATTCCATGCACCATTATAAAGTTATAGAATGATTACAATCAAGTACCTAAAGTTTGTAAACAATATGCATTTAACACTAGAATTACCAAAGCCTACAAAAAAACTCGTAAATCCGGCCCACCTTAAATCCCTTCGCACCTCTCCATCAGCATCTTTTGTCTTGTAAATGTGCCAATCAAGACAAGCAGCAAGCAACCTACGATTCCACCCCCGTACCGCTGCAGAACGAACACAAAGTTCTCCCAGTTCCAGTCTCGATTATCTGGGAGTCAGGTACCTAGAGTTGTATATGGAAATAATAGATCATTATTTGGAACACATGCATTTCATGTTTGTTCCATTTCTATAATAATCTGTGTAAACACATCGTTAAAACAGAAATGTTTTTCATATTTTAGTGCATCATTGCCACTCAAGAATTGATTATTTCTTTGTAGATAACCATTTCTTGCCTACGATTAAATCCTTCAAGTACAACACTATTGTTATTTCCAACCATGCCCCTCTGATCTTGGAGCTAAAATCATTATACCCCACATACTCATCTCGCAGATGGCGTCTTAACCCACTTTTATTAGCAGACGAGAACTGTATAGAATTTATATCAAAACAAATCACTTTTTTTTCTAGAGACAAATACATCCTCAGAGATCTCTGCAGGAATACTCTGGGAAGCCTTGAAGGCCTTCTTAAGAGGACAGATTATCTGATATCTTTCCCACAGAAATAAATTGGAAACCAAGAAGGTATCAAAGCTAACCAGCGAAATTTCTAGAATAGATCAAGAACATGCCAGGTGTCCAAGTGAAGCTCTTCATAGGAAAAGGCTTTCCGAACTCAACCTCTTGACAACTAAAGAAACTGAACAACTCATTTATAAATCAAGACATCATTACTATGAACATGGAGAGAAAGCTAATAAGCTTTTAGCTCAACAATTCAAGAAGCAAGAAGTTTGCAGTGCAATCCCAGCAATCACCAACACAAACAGAGGCAAAATCATTGACCATAAAAATATAATGCACACATTTATAGACTACTATACTTTCTTTTTTTTCCCTGTGCTGCGTTGACATCATGCACCAGAAGGCGTGAGCTTACTCATTGTGAGCAGGAGCACACAGGTGACCGGTTGCTTGTGCTATAACAAGCTTGACCTGGTGGCAATGAATGCACATGTACTGTACAAGACATGCACAGGGTTCACTGAGAAAAGAAGAGTGTTCATGACTCACCTTGCAGAGGAACTTTGTTGTCACTTCCTACAAGAAAAGGTGATGGAAAAAGAAAAGGAGGATGCAACATCGACAAGCTTCTGTTCCAAGACAGCCGCTTCCCCCTGGAAAGTAAACTGAGTCAGTGTCAGGCACCCCTTCATTGTAATATTAACCACAGCATAGAAAGAAGTGTATACATTGCAACAGGTACACATGTCATAAATGTAGGAAGGATGGTCCTTGGGTGTGTGGGAACTGTTAACATTTGAATTTGATGATTGCATATAGCGCTGAACTGACCACTCTGTACTATTCTTTTCTCTGCATGTCCTGTAGTACAAAAGAAACACCACCATGCACCAAAATGTGGAGACTGGGCAAGATCGGAAAAAGAAAACCACGGTCACTGATTACAACGGCAAGATGGTATGCGAATGAATATGAATAATGTTGCTTCCGTGCCACAATGTTTTCCGAAATGTACACACGTCATAAAATAAATAATTCCAAATATCATATATACCTATGTCCCTGTTTTTTGTCAGTGTAGCTTTGACATCATGGACCATAAGGTGCATACTAATTCAGTGCAAGCAGGAACACGCAATAAAACTGAATAAAAAAAATCAAGTGACAGTGAGATACGAATAAGGCAAATTCACCAGCGTTTGTGTGTCAACTTTTATCCATCCAGATCAGAGAATTCCCAATTCCATTGTCTCAAAACACCAATCACATCTACAGTTATTCTCAGTTTCCAATAAAAACTAACAGCGTCAGATCCCTGGGGGTGTGGTAGGATGTATCGTGATCGTGACTGACAGCGGCTGTTACAGACACAAATCAAATGTATGTGTTTATTATTTAATATTAACAATAAGAGCAGCTCACTACTCAAAACCATAAATATATGAGGCAGTCAGGATCAAACCGGGGTACTCTTAATAACAAGTCAGCAATTCTTACCACTGCATCACGGAAGCTGTTGTATCATCCTTGTACCTGTTGTGAAAGTGTTTATTTGATCTTTGGACTTCAGGCTTCACACTTTATATAGTTTATGTCTACAATTTGTCATTTATTACTAAAATATGAAAAATGTTTCTGTTTTAACGATGTGTTTACACATATTATTGTAGAAATGGAACGCACATGAAATGCATGTATTCCAAATAACGATCCATTATTTCCCTATACAACTCTAGGTACCTGACACCCAGATAGTCAAGGCTGAAACTGGGAGAACTATACTTGTTCTGTGGGGGTGGGGGGATGGAATAGTAGGCTGCTTGCTACTTGTCTTGATTGGCACATTTACAAGACAAAAGATGGTGACAGAGAGGTGTGAAGGGATTTAAGGTGGGTGGGATTTACGAGTTTTTTTGTAGGCTTTGGTAATTCTAGTGTTAATTTCGGTAATTGATATAGCCTACATCATTGATGTGAATCTAAAAAAAAAGGGAAACGACACAGAAACAGTAGCATTGGTTTGCAAAACCAACCTAAAAAGTGTGTACGCATGGCATTACGTCAAGTTTAGTTTTTATACATCTCAAAGTGAGCATGGAAACATTTTTGCGCATATGCGCCATTTATACATGGGGCCCCAGGAGTATTTAGAATTAATGATTGCCTGTTGTTTAATACAGTATGTTAAAGCAGCAACAAGGGGTGAAGCTGTCTAGATTTAGCATTTTGTAATAATCAGGATAGAATTGAGGGTCTAGAGGTGATTGAACCACTAGGGCCACTAGGGTCAAGTTACCATAATATAATGCAATTCTCAGTGTTTTGAAAAAGTGTGGATGCAAAGACTAAAACTGTTAAGTTCAACTTTGGTAGGGCAAATTTTGAGTAAATGGCAGTGTCTAAGGAGGATAGGTTGGAAGAAGCTTTTAAAAGTGAGGACAGTTGAGGAGCAGTGGAACAGGTTTAAAATGTTTTATATGTATTTCAGGACAGGTACATACCTAAATATGGAACTAACAGGACATTTTATAAAACTTGTCATTGGATTAATAAACAGTTAAATAATACTCATGCTTGATGCATATGTAAAATCTACATTGCTACTGTATATGCATAGAAATCGTGGACTCTAAATGCTGACATATAAAACAAGCAAATCACATATGATGTAATGTAATTACTTAGCACAATGTTACTTATTGTTTTCATACAAACAATAATACATAAATGGAGTTCTTTTCCAAAAAACCCTCTCCACACACTTATTACTTTCATTTAAAGCATGATACACAAAGGGAATTATTTTTCAATAAAATGTATAATCACACCCCACATTTTCTCTGAGAAGAGCCTAAGGAAACTCACAATGTAACCATGAATTTGATGCAACTATGACCTGTTGTGGTCAAGAAGTGACTTCTGAAGGGTACTGCAATTGAGATTAAGCTAAAACACAAATGCATCTTAAAAATCAGTTAGTGAGGAACCAGCATTTTCTTCCCTAAACAATACGCCTCAGCTAAGCTTAATACAGCACAATTACTCCAATATGTTTTTCTTATAAGACAGATGTGCAACTTGTATAGCACATGTCCATCTCTCTCAGCACAATAAATCATGTCAAATCCCTACAGAGTGTCTGAAGAGCAAAATGCAAACAAAAAGAAATGCCTGCACTAACAGCAGTATACTCTGTAAAGATAAAAAGTATATATTATATGATGTATTTCAGAATTGAAAGCAGTGCATTCAAACATAAATAGAGGTGTTCTATTCATGAAGGTTACATTTAAAGGCTAAGGACCAAATAGAGTAGTATTCTATTTAGGTAAGTTGTATTTAAACACCGAGGTCTGCACTGTTAATGGATGGGCTCAAAGCATAATATCGATGTTCTACATTTAAAAAAGAACAACCATTGCTTGCGTTCCACTTTATCACAATGTAATGTTTTGGACAAAGAGAGCAGGGTGCATGGCACGTTATACAGAGCTGCATGATATAGGGAAAATTGTACAATTTGCATTTCAGAATATAAATGCCTTGTGTTCTTTGTATTTATAGTTCCTTGTGTTTTAATGTAGTAAAAGAATAATTTTTGTCAGATTATTTGTTAAGACACATGCTTTAAAGTTGGCACACAGGTTGGTACAGAATCATTGGCATTCTTACTAGCAGTTTCATACATAGTTTCTGTCCTCAGGATCCAAGGCTACTGAATAGCCAACCATAATAAGAAATAGTGTAACAAATATTATTTAAAAATAATTTCATATATTCAGACTTTGACAGTATTGTAAATATTCTGAAAAATTCAATACATTTGGCGGTTTGGCACCCAATTATATATATATATATATTGTCACATACGTGCGACTAGAAAGGAGCGGAGAGTACCAAGTGGAGGTAATTACCCGCCAGGCCAGGGGATGGTGGGGTGTACTAAACCTACCTCTGTTATTTCTACAGGCCTAATACAGGAAAATCTGCCTGATTTAACATCACTTCCGGCACCCAGACTGATGTCACTTCTGGTTCTGAGACACAGACTGACGTCACTTCCGGTTCCGACCAGATGACATCACTTCCAGTTCATGGCTTATAAAGCTGCCATTTTCCAAAACCTCATCAGTTCAGTCTTGGAACTCAAAACAAACAGATCATTCCTGTTTTCAATACCCTTTTGCAGTCAGACGCAATATACGGGTGGCTGCCCCAAAACTTTTTTCGTGTGTTGAGACTACTTCTTTTACTATTGTGGCGGGCGGCCAGGTCCCATGCCTGGCCGGGATGCCCCTTCTACACATGTCCTGGGGGAGCAATCATGAATTGCTCAATACCTCTCCTGGGACGCTTGGTGGCAGCCTCCCTGGCTGAGGATGGTGCCTCAGTTTCCCGCAGGGCTCCATGGGAGACGGAGTTCTCCACAGCCCTGTTGGGATCTGGGGTGGCTGCCAGGGGGTGTTGCATGGGACCCTGAGCTGGCCTGGACAACTCTACAGCCCCGCCCACAAGTGCAAACAGAAGCAGGTGATCAAGCACCTGAAGCACTTCTGGGTGGGCTATAAAAAGGGCTGGCAACCACCATTCAGGACCAGAATTGGGAGGAAGAGAATGAAGTTACCAGGGATGAGTGGTGGTGCCAAACGGGAGTGTTGTAACTTAACTTTAAGTGCTTTTGGGACTCTTCCTTCCAAACTTCTCAGCAAGCCTTGTCCACTTCCTCCCGACTCCAACTCTCTTGGAGTTGCGGAGCGGATCTTTTTATGTCAGACCCAAGAGTACTTTAGTGCCCCAACTTGTTCTTTCAGTTCCCCAATGTCACACCTATAAAGAACTTCCAGCTTCTTAAACAGTAGATACACCTGTTATGTGCTGTTTATATATATATATATTGTCACACATGTGCGATTAGGAGGCAGTCAAAAAGCATAAAGGTGAGTGAAACATCGCGAGATAAGGGGTTGTCACGTGATGCTTACCTGAACTCTCTTTTTTGCCAACAGACATCAAGAAGAAAAATAATACGGCCACTTCCGGGTTCCAAGATGGCCGCGATAACGTCACTTCCGGTCATTCCTGATGACGTCACTTCTGGCTATCAACAATCACGTCACTTCCGGCTCATCTCTAATGACGCTGTTTCCACTTCCGCCTCCACATCAAAATTGCCAACCACTTCCTGTCACGTGTCTTTTGTTTCCTGTATATAAACGCCATCTTGTACAGTAAATGTCATTCACTGTGTAAAAGACTTTGAATCAGCGTTTTGTTTGATTGTCTGGAAGACAATATATGGGGACGGTCCCCAAAACTTTGTTTTGTCAAGTGTGACGGAGTTATTTCACTACAATATATATATATATATGTATATATATATATATATATATATATATATATGTATATAGTGGATATATGTGTAAGTGCTGTTGGTATTTAATTATTATAACAGTTCTGAAGAGGCATCCAAGTAAGTATGTATACTATGTATACATCACAACTTGCATTATCAATTGTACTGTATTTCCTCTAAACACAGTGTCTCACTCTAAATTTATAGCTGACTCATAAAACAATACCCAGACAAAATCAAGAAACACATGGACATATATTTAAATAAATCTGACTGTGTCTTTCACACAGTTTTATAGTCTTGTTTTATAGCCAGACATCTCTGGTCAAACTACTTCTGCCATGGGGTAACTGTATGCCACTTACTGAGGCAGGCATAAAGTAAATTTTGCAGTAACATTTTGTAATTTTGAAATAAAACACAGGCAATGTGGGAAACACGGCTAGTATAAAATAAATGCCCAACTATTTTCAAATTTCTTGTCATTCCAATTGATTTGGAGAAACACTAGGAGGCAAATGCCCTTTTACTCTAAACTTCAAATTAGTTTATTCTAATGTAATGCAATTAATGTTACTGCTTTTCAGGAAGGAAAACTTGTTTTTTTCCTCATTAAACTATGCACATGCTGTGTATCCCTTGAATTTGTTCCTGAATAATTAACAAAAGATATTTTCTTTAAGAAAGTATTGTACTTCAGGTAGTTAATCTGAAGTTTATTTATATGGTATAAAATTTAGGAATCTACATGACCACATACAACATGTATTTCTAGGTAGGACCATAACTTGAGTACAAGTTTGTAATATAATTATGGTGTAAGTTTGATTAATGACTTAAAACATATGATCATAGTGTGGCAGAATATTTGGTTCCTACTGTATGATGAATATTCACCCATAAAGTCCTCCATTGACACACTGGAGTGCTGACAAGACATACTGTCTAAATATGGCAGATGTGCATGAAGAATGGCACATGACAGTGTGGGGTAGGACAGCCTGTAAAAAAACTGCAGCACAACAAGAAATATCTGACTAGTTTTGATGACAATATCAATGGCTCTAATACAATACTCTATCATGTTGTTTAACTATCCTGCACCATACAGGCTTATAGTGTCAATAATTTTATCTAAGAAAAGACATAAAGATAAAAAGGGGAGCCTCCCATTAGACTAATATTCACATTAAGTAAAAGCTTATTCCTGCAAGGCAGCAGGTTGTGGCTACAATAACAGTCAAACGAGTAAGTCCATTATGGAGAATTTGTAGGACACTAAATTCTTAAAATTTAAAATCAGTTCTCCTGCCATTTTTTTAAACTTTTATATTCTGTATTGTCCACCAAGTAGTGGAACAGCTGAAGGGATGAAAATAATCACAATTGCAGGTGCTGGCCACAGACAAATACTCTGTCCTTATCCTTCCTGACTGATTCTTCTCTAGTTTAATGTTTTTCTAGTATCCTTGTCACTACTGGTAGCATGATGTGGTACCTGCAGCTGATTCAGGTTTCACAGGTAGTTCAGCTCCTCCAGGATAGCATATCCATACATGCTGTCGCAAGAAGGTTTGCTGTGTCTTCTATCACAGTCTCAAGAGCATGGAGAAGATACCAGGAGATGGGCTGTTACATGAGGAGACCTGACCAAGGCCATATAAGTGCATCAAACCAAAAGCAGGACCGGTATCTGCTCCTTTGTGCAAGGAGGAACAGGAGGAGCACTGCCAGAACCTTACAGAATGACCACCGGCTGGGTACAGATGTGCATGTTTCTGAGCAAACTGTCAGAAACAGACTCTGTGAGGTTGGCATGAAGGCCTGACATCCTCTAGCAGGACCTATGCTCAATTGGCATTCGCCAGAGAATACCACAATTGGCAGCTCTGCCATTGGCTCCCCGTTCTCTTCACAGATGTGAAAAGATTCACACTGAGCACATATTACAGATATGAAAGAGTCTGGAGATGCGGTGGTGAACATTATGCAGCCTGCAACATCATCCAGCATGACCAGTTTGGTGGTTGGTCAGTGATGGTCTGGGGAGGCATATCCTTGTTGGGTCACACAGACCTCCACGTGCTAGGCAATGATACACTGAATGCTGTTAGGTGCCAGGATGATACCCTCCGAGCCATTGTCAGAACTTACGCTGCTGCAGTGGACCCTGGGTGATGAAATTCATACAAATTGGATCAGCCTGTGATTTCAAATTTTTTTACTTATTTATTTTTTTATTTTATAGATTTTACTGCAATCATTCCATACAGATAGGTCAATTTTTACAAAAAATAGGATTGAAAACAAATCAACCCCCACCCCTGAGAAAGAAAGCATGGCCAACGGAGCAAAACTTGAAACTTGCAAAAATACGCAAATTGATGAGTTCAATAGGTGGATAAAGATAAATGGAGAAGAAAAAGAAATGGGAAGAGAATCTATTTCCTCAGTGCTTTAAGAACTTACACTAAGGTGCGAGAAGAGGGAAATCAGGCAGGTTATGTTTAACAAAGTTTTTAATTTGAAGATAGTGAAAGAAATGTGTTGCTGGAAAGTTAAATTTGGAATGTAATTGTTCATAGGATGCAAAGTTATCTATATAAAGATCTCTAAGCAATTTAATCCCAAATGTTTTCCAGATATTAAAAACTGCATATGTTTGTGAAGGTTGAAAAAGGTGGTTCTCATGCAGAGGGAAGAGAATCTATTTCCTCAGTGCTTTAAGAACTTATTCTAAAATATTATTGATTAGATCCTGCCAGGTTTTGAAAAAGTTCTGCACAGATCCTCTAAGTGAGAATTTGATTTTTTCAGTTACCCACTGACTTAAAAGAGGAGAGTTAGGTTTCTTCCAGTTTAGCAAAATAAGTCTGCATGCCAATAGTGTAGTGAAGGAAATCACAGTTTGTTTGTCCTTCTCCACTTTAAGCCCATCTGGAAGAACACCAAACACAGCTGTTAATGGGTTAGGAGGGATTGTAACACCAAGGCTGTCTGAAAGGCACATAACAAATTTTTGTTCAGATTGATGTTAATTTGGTACAGGCCCAAAACATGTGACCCAGTGAGGCTGGGACTTGATTTCAGCATTTGCAGGTTGGATCTTGCCCTGGAAACATTTTGGACAATTTTAAGCGAGACAGATGTGCTTGATATATAATTTTGAGTTGAATAATTGTATGCTTTGCACATATGGAGCTCGAGTGAA
This sequence comes from Polypterus bichir lapradei, assembly GCA_026402145.1. Taxonomy (NCBI): domain Eukaryota; kingdom Metazoa; phylum Chordata; class Cladistia; order Polypteriformes; family Polypteridae; genus Polypterus; species Polypterus bichir. The sequence continues at coordinate 8,235,840 of JANRMT010062833.1, forward strand.
TTCTCTGCATAGCTACCTTCCACTCCTTTTCTGATATGTTGAGTGATAGATCTTTTTCCCATTGTCCTCTTGGATCTTTGAAAGGGACTGTAAAATAATTTTATATATTGCAGAAATGCTGTCTGAGTCCTCGCAACTGAGCAATATTTTTTCCAGCATAGAGGAAGGTGCGAGAAGAGGGAAATTAGGCAGGTTATGTTTAACAAAGTTTTGAGGTGCCACAGATAAAAGATTCTCCATCTTAAAATTCTTTCTACATCTGATACCACAAATGAGACTGTTCTATGTATGAGAATTTCCACACCTCTAGTTTTCTTTGTAAAGCTGGAATGGAACATTTGGCCAGTCCAGTCTTTTTGTAGCCGGAACTGATCCTTGCTTAGTAAGTGGATCTCCCGTAAAAATACTATTTTAGTGTTTAAACCTGTTAGGTGAGAGAATACTTTTTTTCTCTTTAATTCATGATTCACGCCTTTAACATTCCAGCTTACAAAGTTAACTGCCCCATCATGGAAACATTGATTCTGAATTTTTGATGACATTTTGTAGTTTTAACTGGAAGCTTTAGCTTTAACCTTAACCTTAATTTCCAATTTTCCCAGGAGTTATTGCCATGCAGCCTATTGTTACATTGGTAGTAATATTTATAAGGATTAAAAGGATATATTAGATATAGCTTGCTCTCTTTCTCTCCCCCCCTTATCCCC
>JANRMT010062833.1:8236646-8392955 GCA_026402145.1 Polypterus bichir lapradei
AGAGATATCTATTGCCAATAAAGTCTAAATACTATAAGCATAAAATATAATCTTCAACAGTCTTGAAATATTAAGACAGTAAACCCAGGGAATGGTGTTAAAAAGTGGTGCTGGATAAGCACAATAACAATAAACCAAGAGTATGATGTTAAACAGTCTCCTTTAGAGTAGTTTAAAAAAAAAAAAAAACTACTTTAATTTCTTCCACACATACGCCTATAATTGTAATTAAAACATAAACAAAAATTGTCCAAGAAGAAAAAAAGATGTATAATTATAGTACCAGTATCATTGCAAGCGGATCACACAGTAGGTAATATCTTCTTGCCATACCATGAAAGGATGTGACTCACTATTGTATTTCAAAAAAGGGTCGAGATCAGATTTCTTAATTCCTTTTCTGCTTCCTCCGTGGAGAAGATGTGATATTTGTCTTGAATTTCCACTTTCATTTTGGCAGGATACAAGAGGCTGTATCTGATATTGGCTTTCCATAACCACTGTTTAATGTTGTAAAAAGCTGCACGTTTAGCAGCTGTTGAGGGTGAGAAATCAGGGAAAATACAAATGTGATTATTTTCAAATATCTCTTGTGTCTGAGAAGTGCCATTACATTAAGCCTAATTTGTAATCTCTTGAAGCGGACAATTAAAGACCTAGGTTTAGAGGTATTTGATCCACGTACGCAATAAGCTGCCGCTATCTTGGTATCTGATTTAAAGTCCCCTCCCATTATTTTTGAGATTAGTTCAGCTACGAATTTCACTGGGTTTGGACTGTCATGATTCTCAGGTAGACCTTCGATTCTAATATTATTCTTTCTGTATCCATCTTCCAGAGCCGCAAGTCTGTCTCCGCGTTTTTTGCATTTGGAATTTGTATCTGTAGCTTTTTCATCGGCGTTAAATGGCAAATGTTCTGCTGTTTCAATTCGAGCCGTGAATGTCAGCTTAACATCTTCCAGCTGATCAGCAAGTTCTCTCAGTTTAGACGCATTTTCCTAAACGTGTTCCTCAATTTTTCTCAGCTTCTCTTTAAAGTCTGCATCAAAGCGATTATATATACGTTTTTTCAAGTCTTTATATTCCTGCTGCATCTCTTGCAGCTCCAGCCACAGCTTCTCGTTTGTCTTCTCGTTTGTCTTGAGCATGACATTTATTTCTTTCTTCATAATTTTCTGAATATCTTTCTTGAGCTCACTTATGGCCATGGCCGTGGCCAATGTTGCGATGATTTCCTTCAGTTCGGACAAATTGTTTTGGCTTTCGTGCTCTGCGGGTGAAGTGGCAACCACCGCTACAGCGGATGCTTCCGGCTCACGAGGAGTAGATTAATGCACAGACTGCAAGGCCATCTCTAGTTTCAAGTGATCACGCTATCGTAACCTTCATTACTTGCACCTTTGCTCCCATTTTTGCTCTGGACTGGAGATGTTGCAGTGGACCGGGATACTGGGAAGTCTGTGCTTTCGCCTGCCTGTTCCAGGTCAGTCTTTGAAAGGCTGTACCTTGCACTTGGGCTTATTGTCTGTCTAGACTTGGGTGTAGTTGTAGGTTTTTTTTCCATTTTTTTCTGACCCCCTTTCTTGTTACTCATATTTATATACTGTAGTAGAAACTCCTCAGGTTGGGTAAATGCAGGATACCTCAGGATAATAAGAAATAAGAGAAAAATAAAGCTGCTGCTAACAGAGCTCCTGTAACGGACAAGGCCAAGTCCCCTGTGATTTCAATTTTTGACTTTGATTTTCAATGTGATGTGGAATCCAGCCCTCAATGGGTTGGTGATTTTTGCTTCCATTGGCCATAGCTAAATTATTTTGTTCTCAATTAGTTACATAGTATAACTCAGTAAGGATTTTCCACTTTAATATTTCATTCATTGAGATACAATGAGTGATTGAAGTGTTCCCTTAATTTTTTTGAACAGTGTATTTATGTTGCTATATGAGATGTCCTGATTCTAAAAAGAAAAGCTGTAAAAGGAGAGTTTAAGCAATTTAGTAATGAACACATTTAAAATACCATTTGCACAAAAATAATGTGCATTGTGTATGTTAAAATAAAATATAGGAATATAAATACAGAAAAGTTTATTATTGACATGTTTACTGATTTACTGACAATGTGTATACTATAACCTATAGCCAATACAAAATTCTGAAATTACTCAAATGATATGATTAATCAGGCAAGTTCTGTTTCTTTAATGGAGTATTCGGTAAAATTAAACAGATGGAATAAATTAAATTTAAACATATGGGAAACCCTCTAGGCTACATTTCTTACTTTTGTTTTATTATAAAAGATAGAACTATGTGTTCTTTGAGTGCAGATGGTGCATGTTCTTTAAGTAAAATGTGCTATTTCACAGCCACACTGACAGTGATATATAAATGTTAAATAAGACCTTTCATATCCATACCATGGGTTTGTCAAAAACTGTCAAAATCTTGCCTTGGGGAACAAAAGTAACAAATTAAAATGCCTTCAGGGAGAAGCAGAAAAATAAAGCATTTTTAAACCTGCTGTTTTAAGTGCATATATTTCCCTCAGGACCAACGTACCTTAAGTCAAGACACTCAAAGCCTATAAAATGGCATAGCTTAAAGTAACATTTCTTGTAAGGGGTGAAGGCACTCAGGTCCTAATCTGGATCCTGAGTTGGTTTGTTGTGTGGTGGGTGCGGCAATGCACTGTATCAGTGGGTGCTCCTAACTTCTCTCTCTGTGAAGTAGACTCTTACTTTAATGTAAATATTTAAGGTCTAAAAACTATAATATTGCTATTTATAATTATCCAAGACATACATATTCAGAATTCAAATGAATGATATAAACTAATGGACAAAAAGTATCTTTTTTTCTGTTGGAATTTCACACTTACCCTGTTGGTAGAAGGGCACTGGACATAACAGTTTCTGTACTTATTAAAATATTAACTGGAACCTGTTATTTTAGCTTTATAGTGCTCTAAACCTACTCATGTATACTGTAGATTCAATATAAAACTTCAACATAGGAAACAGTATAATATATATTTTCACTTTTCCATTTCATTTTTACCTGAATTTCAACGGGATAGATAAGTAACACCTTGATACTTGCCAAGTATTAATGATATGTGTCCTGTGGAGGAATGGAGTAGAAAATGGCTGCGCATTCTCATCATATGTCAGTGATTAAAAAATAATTGTATTGGGTATAATTTTTGTAGTACAAAAATATCAGTAAACCAATAAATAAGTCAATTATAAACTAGGGAAAATTAATAAAGTGTTTTATAGCAAGAAACCTGTGAGAGCAGGGGGCAGCAGAGAGAGTTGTAAAGATATCACATTTATGGATGTGCCTTTCATTATGGTAACATGAATGCTACTTGATTAATACATTTTGAGGAGGTATAAAGGTAAAGGTTTTCGACTATACACACTTTTTATATATTCAACAGTGAATCTTGACATGTTTACTTATATGAACCATACCTTCAATTTTAAACCTAGCCATATCAAAATGCTAATTGTATTCATCTACACTCTTAAAAAGAATGTCTTTTAATGACATTTTATGATTCCTTACTGGGCTGTATGGTTCGTAGTAGAAATATTGCTTGACAAAGTATCATTTCATTCCCCTGGGAAGGGGTCTTTGCACATTATGTTGGATCTTTGTGCTTTGAAAAACTTCCTAATATGTAGAAAAAAACCTAAAACCTTTTATTATATGGTAGGCTAAATAATGGAACACTAACAGACTAAGAAATCTTAGACTTAGCCTTTAGTACTGTATGCAGCAACAGTCCTTTTAAAATCATGACCAATGGTTCCCCTTCTGCATTGTGTTGAACAACCACTATGGCACCTTTATTTTTACGAGTGTACTAAGATGAGCAGGGATCAAAAGAAAGGAACTATGTGTGTTATCTTATATTGTGATTAAAGGGCATTCTGTAAGCTTTCTTTATGATGATTAATACATGGTTAAAAGAAACTCTTCCTTTGTTGCATGCTGTAGCTAATATTATCCACATCTTTATTAATATATCTGTTCGAAAAGATCTGAAATATAATGATTGGAAAATCACAAATGCTTTATAAAGACCACTATTTAAAATCCTATGTTTATAGAAGGTGTATAAGAAAATGTGATGTAGGTTTCAATGATTGTGCATGAACAAAAGGGTCATAGGGTTTAACCATTTACAGTTAGTGCACTATTGGAATTAGTTTAACATGTTAAATTTCATATATAAACACTTTTTCCATTTCAGATGTCATTGGGCAGATTTAACTATGACACAGAATTGAAATGGTCGGTCATTCTATATGCAGAGATGCATAAGGCTACAGTTCTATTTAAAAATGAAAGATTATTTTTTTCTTTTCCCAATATTTTCATTGTTTTTCCTTATTGTCTATTTGTTTTCTTTATTCTTTGACCATTTTACTGGGAGTATTTATGATAATTGAAATGTTTTCTTATTTTTAGCAACTTTATTTTTATTTTTTGCTCTTAGAGGGAATTATGTGCTTCAGGCATGCTATGTTTAATAGCATTGCATGACACAAGACAGGTGACTCAGAAGCATTTGATCACAGCCTTGTTTGGGAAGGAGATATGAAGAAAGAGAGAGATACAGAGAAAATTATTATGTATAATATATTAAACAATATCTTATTCTATGCCCATATAGTCACCGTCAGGTCTGCTGAATACATTATATATGTTATATTTCTTGTATGGTTCAATCGTGGGAAATGCAGAATTTTGCTGAAAGTAAAAAAAAATAATAAAACCTTGTTATTTTTTCATTCTCCAATCTTAAAAATAACTTTTAAAATATTAAGGTCAGGCAGAATAAAATGTATTATAAAACAAAGTTTGCAAGCTGAAACATTCATGTTGTTAATTATGAACTCAAGAGGAAAAATAATTGCTTTCACATCATAGCTGCCACTTGTCAGATATAGTATTTTATTATAGTCATTTAAACAGTAAAGGTCAGCTTTGGTTAAATAAAGATTGGATTGGAGTTTCATTCTAGTTACTGTATGGAAGATCCCTAGAGTGTGAATTTGGATTTACAAAACAATCAATTTTAAAGTTATGGAAATAACTACATACCCCTGTAGGTGCAAATATAACAATATGGTGAAACATAATTTTGATAAATGCACTGTATATGCAACAGATTTGAATGGTGAAGAATTCATAGCTAATGTTGTTGTGTTAATTCTTAATATTTGTAATATGCAGACAAGCTTGTAAGGAACTAGAAAGCAATGGAACTACCCTTGTTTAGTTAGTCTTTGAAAGATAATCTTGTTCAAACTATTCTCTCTCTGCCTTACTTTGTACCCCACAAATCAAAATCTAGCAATTTAGTTGTGTATCTCGCCTAAAATATAAGTTGGTGATGCTGCTGTCTGACTGTGGCAGTACATAATAAATAAACATTTCAGTCCAATTTAACTTCCACAGCTCTAACTCAGAGGAATCATTCAGTTTTATCACAATGTTTTTGCTGTTTTGGTGTCACTAAACACACATTATAGTGAACATTGGCCAGTACATGACCCTATTTGTCATGCTCACATTCATGCACAAGGGGGAGAGATTATAAGCCCCTCACACAAGAAGGGGGCAGGAACTAATGAGACATGTATATGGGCTGCTTGACCTATCGTGTGTTATCACCATCTTCCTGTCAGATGTGCGTATACAATCTGCTGCTTGTCACACATTTATGATTTCTTAATGGTTTTGTAATAATTGCACATACCATATACTGTATGTGTTTTCTGATGTATGTGGTGCATAGCAAAGTGAAATAACTAGTTTGCTGTGATTAAAAGTTACCAAATGTCTTATGAAATAAGAACTAAACTAGTAAGATTCATGTGAGAAGCAGACATATACACAGACCAATGGTGTTTTCACACTTTAAATCAACATTGGAATGTCCTCTGTCTCCCTGCTACTGCTGGTTTGGTATCTAAAGAGGATTCAATAACACGCAAACACTACATGGATAGTAACTGTATCAGGATTTAAAGATTAATGTCTTGAACTATGAGGCAATAGCCCTAAGCACTGTACTGTAGTACAACATTAATGTATACTGTACATGCTGCAGGACAGGACACTGGAAAGTTTAAAAACCAAGATCCAGGCCTTTAATGACCTCTTAGGCAAAGCTATTAGCAGTGTGTCTGTCTGCGGGGAAAGTGTCGAACTTGTAGAGAGGTTTACTTACCTTGGCAGTGACATTCATATCTCTAGTGACTCTTCCTATGAAGTCAGTAGACAGATTAGGAGAGCATGGGGGTCATTAGGTCACTGGAAAGGAGTGTGTGGAGCTCCTGATACCTATACAAAAGGACAAAGGTCCAAGTCTTTAGAATCCTACTCCTTCCTGTCTTGCTATATGGTTGAGAGACATAGATGTTATCCAGTGACTTGAGATGAAGACTGAACTCATTTGGTACTGTGTCTCTTTGGCGAAATCTTTGGGTACTGCTGGTTTGTCTTTGTGTCAAATGAGCAGTTGCTCATAGAGTCCCGAATGAGGCACATTAACTGCATTGTGAGGGGGTGTTAGTTATGGCACTACAGCCATGTGGCACAATTCCCCAAAAGTGATCTGGCTCGCAGGATCCTCATTGTCCAGGACCCGAGTGGCTGGACCAGGCTAAGGGGATGCCCACATAACAACTGGCTGCGGAAGATAGCGGGTCATTTCTGGAGGGTGGGACTGGACCACGTGTCTACCCGGGGGGTTTTCAACTGACATCCCGAGATGTTTCGTCATGTGGTGGGTGCAGCAATGCGCTTCCCCAACCTGACCTGACCTGACCTGTACATACAGTACATACATACAACTGCAAACAGTTTTATTAGTTCCAGCCTTTGACAATGTTACAAATATCATATTTCAGCATCTTTTGTTTACTATAAATGATGACTATAAATATTTTATATACAGTAGCCCGTATCACGTCATTACATTGTCCTGTCTTATTAAGATATTTTATTCTGTGACGTTTTCCTAGTTAGGACAACTAAAATTGTAAGTAATTTCATAAATGATCTTATAATCCAGAAACAAATCTGGTGTTGTGACTTGTGTTTGCTTTTAATTTCATTTTTTTTGGCTTTAGATAAATTTTGCCAATTTATAAGGTTTTAATACCTTTAAAGGTGGATTGTCATGTTTTATTTTCATATATGGCACGTTTTATTTTTATTGTTTTGTCTGTATGTATCAATTTATTTTTGAAAACCAGAACATTACATTAGCATTCTGTTAATCAAATGTATAATAATAACATTCCAGATACAATCATTTACTTTGAGTTAAATACAATAAAAACAAAGGAAAAATAGAAATTCAAAGAACAGGAAGAGAAACAAAGGTAAGAAGAGAAAATGATTTTTTTTTAATTATAAAACCCTTAATAACATCAGTGAGTAAGTGCATCAGAAGTTATTTTTTCTTTGTCAATATTCACTTATCGAGTTACAAGCCTTGATATCACGAAAGATCTGTAGTAAATCTGTGTGGAATAACAAGAATTCTTTGTCCTGAGATTTCAGATTCTCCAGCTTGAGCCCCTACTCAGCAAATGCCTTAAGATTAAAGTGACCTTTTGAGTTGGGATTTTTTTTGTTGGGACACGCTGTGTTAGCAAAGTGTTGTTTTTATGGTAACAGCTCATAACATAAATGCAGTGTATTTTAGAGTTTTTGTTTTGTGGTAATTTGCCTTTAGCTTCTCATTAGGATTCAACCAGTGAATTAGAGCTCAAAGAAAATTTATATTGAATATTTTATTTTTGATTAAATAAAAATACTTAAAGTTTTTGTTTTAGTATTTTGACTGTGGTTAATAAATTTGTTTTTTTTTTTTTTTTTTGGTGAATGACTCAATTCTTTTCTGTCTATCAGTGAAGGTAAACCCTCTTGTTACTAAAATTATTTTTTGTACTATAAAAAGTTTATCTGTTGCTGCTGAATTTTCAGCATTACTCATTCTTCAAGAAAAATAACTGTTTTGTTACTAAAATAAATTAACTTGTCCTGGTCAGCTTCAATACACATTTTAGCAGTAGGAAACTTGGGTTGATTGGTTGGTTTGTAAAAAAAGATGGGATGTGGGCATCCATGGTGCAGATATTTTGGACTGTTTTATTGTTTATTAATCTTTGTAATACTTATTTAACATGGACCAGATGTGTTTTAACTATTCATAGGTGGCTGTCGTTTAGTGAAAATGTATAGCATGTAGAGTTTTATTGAGTTTTGGCTTTGGGTTACTCAATTACTTTTTGTAGTCTTAGTTACTGTTTACACTGAAATTATCCAAAGTCTACTTTCAAAATTGTTCTGCCTATTTTCATGCAGTTTTGTAAAATTGTCAATTTTTTCCCCATTTTCCTTATTTTTATTATATTTAATGTGTCATTTGGTATAAATTGCTCTGTCTTGGGTAGCATAATGTATGTCAAAGTGATGTCACGGGCTACAATTTCTATATAAGCATTAAGAGTGCATAGCTTTCTTGCTGTATCATTTTTTGTTTGTAAATACATAACCTATTAAAGCTTAACTGGGTTTCTCTTGAGTTACAGTGCTTAAATTGTAAGTGATAGGCAAACTCAAGGTCATAAACATATAACCCAAACAACTGTATGCGTAATGAGTGTATGCAAATTGGTAGTATGGATTCAAGCATACAATAAAAGCAGAGTTTCAAACTTTATTCAGAATATATTCAAAAAAGCAAAGGTAACACAATTATATATATGCTATAAAATGCTGATATTGTATAGCACATCTTTTAGCAATAATGTACAATCTGTCTTCTTTAACCTACCGTCCCACAGTACAATTCTTACTCGTCCGAGGTCTAGAGTTATAACTTTGACACAATCTCATATTAGCACTCATGATGTTGTGCACATTGCTCCACTTTGGGATATGGCATATATGAGAGTTGATTTGTACTGATAAATATGATCTTCAGTATTTGATTATAATGTTGCTTATACTGAATGAGATCTGCCATTGTTAACTGTTAGCTTTTGCCTTTAACACGCTTAGAAACTTTTTATTTTAAACATTTTGATTGGTGCATAATCCGGGTATAACTAATATAATCTTGTGTAGCAGAATCCTGACTCAAAGGGTCCTGGTTATTAGTAATTTACAAGCACATGAGAAATGGAACTAGTCCTTCCATAATTGACAAGAGTAATTAAGATGTGTAACCAGCAACTGTAAGTCAGTCATCTCCTTCCATGCACTGAGTGATTCCACATCAATAAAAATATTCTTCCCATCTGAGCTGGGTTAGTGAGTTTGACTTTGACACATCCTTCACTGCTTTGGACTGTTACAATACTTAATTTTTTTTTTGTTTTTATTTTATTTTGTAGTGTGGCTTTCCTATAGGGCACAGTAAGGAATTGGTTAATACTGTGACCTTAATGGAGTACTGAATTTTATCAAATGCTGCTGTGAAAGGCTGTGGATTGCCATTGGTAAAGTAGGTTTGCACATGAATGGATTCATGGATTTGCTGCACTAAAATTAGTTTTTTCCTTTGCCAGCATACTTCTCACAAGGCTTCTGAAATAAGGTTTAAAAATATATTGTGAAACCTGCATTTCTCTCACATCTTGCAAGGTTTGAGAAGTCACCGTTATCTGCCATTATCTTCCCACCACATTTAATAAATATTAGATTTAGCTTCTAAAATGTCATGGCATTTAAAGTCATGCTAAGTTTAAAACTTAAAATATAAATGCTAACAAGTAAGAAGTGAATTTTGACAGTGTATAACAAGAGACCAACAAATAAAAAGAGTTGAGGTGCTAGGGGTAATTTTGTTTAAAATTAATTTGGAAAAAAAGAAATATTTGGGCAACAATAGTGTGCCTAGCTATACAATCAGTTCAAGAATGACCTCATTGTCTTTATGAAAGAAGCCTTTAGATCATAGGATGGGTAGAGGCAGAATTTAAACTAAGGTCAATTGTCCTTTTGTAGGTCATTGCCTTCAGTTCTGAGGGTGGCAGAGGAAAGCATCTAAGAACCTGTGCTATTGCAAATCCTGCCCCAGCACACCCTTCAGGTCCCCAAAAAAGGAACACAATAATTCATGTGCTTGCTAAGAAGTGTTCTTTTCAGTTTTTAAAACATATCAGATTTTATTAATTAATCTTCTTTAGTGCTGAAATGTTTTTATTATTGAATAATTGTAGTTTGCTTCTTTAGTTTCTTGTTGTTTGTTCCTCTTAATACAAAAAATGATTACCGAAAATTTGGTGAAGGTCAAACACATACAGTAAGACATAATATTACGTCAAAAAATTAGCTCAAATCTTGGCACATCTATTGTCACTACACTTAACACATTTATATTCATATTTGGAGACTTTGGAAAGTCCACACAACATTTCATGGCTTATTTAATTGCATTTTTAAACCAAACATTAAATACTTACAAAACAAAACATAATTAATTTCATCATATTTTGTTCTGGAGGGCTACCATGGCCTCGGATTTTTATTCCAATTCAGTCCCTGCTTATAATGAAACTTATGGCTTATTAGTGTTTTTATTCTTCCAATTCAGTTCATTCTTATATTGTAGATTTTTTCTTCCTGATGGTTGTTTAATTGATTTGTTGTCTGGAGAATATTTTCAATTCTCAGTCCTACACATGCATTTCTTTCCAAATATTTTATTAAAGCAGATACAGTACTTCATTATGAAGATACACAGGTATAAATTGAACCTATTTACATGGCGAGCTACTAATTATATTGGCATTTGAATCTTCTTGATAATTGGCAACATATTAAGAAAACATAAAGTAATATAAACTGTCTAAGGCTAAAAGACAGAATTAAGAATTTAGAAGTTTTACAAGCAAGTTAACCATATCAAAGCACAAAAATATTGCTTGAAGAGTAATGCTATAAGCAGCAATAATTATTTTCTAATGAACAAATTGGGTCGAAACAAAAACCTACCCAGGTGTACCTAACTTCAGGATCATTTTAGGTATTCAGGATCCAGCCATCAGTTTCATTAAATGAATGCCGGTACATGATTACTGCATGCAGACCAGCTCCTCCAATGTGTGTGTGTGGTTATTTGCTACTAGAACATTAGAATAACAGAATAGCTTTGACAAGAACAGGCAAAACAAGCTTACCTTGTTTCTTAAGCAATTCCAAGATAAATTTTGAACAACCGAATTGCACTAACTATATGCCCACACTACTTGGTAATGTATTCCACATGCCTATGATTGTCTGTGTGGAGAAGAAAGTTCTAACATTTGTGCAAAATTTACTTTTAACAGGTTTACATGTCTGTTCTTACATTCTTGTAGAATGTATTTTAAGTAACAGCCAGAATACCACTCTATTATTCCCTTCATAATTTTAAACATTGCATCCTTCATTTTTTCCTCATAGTTAATGCCTTTTAGTTCTAGAATCAGTTTAGTTGCTCTTGTGTGTAATTTTTATTGCATTGCATAAAGTACTTCAGGTGAGGTTTTATAATTGCATTATACAGTATACCTAAAGCATAACCTCTTTGATACACTTTCCACATAATTTAGTTTAGTATTATATGCAAATTTTACCAGCATATTTATTTTCTCTTCTAGACTGTTAATGTATACTAAACGTAACTGTGGCCCGAGCATTGATCACTGAGGAACACCACTTTAATCATCACCTAATTTAGAAAATGTTCCTTGCTTGATCGTCCTTGCATCTTGTTTAAACCAATTTTGTTGGCTTCTCATAGAATTCCAGCATATTAGTGAAATATGTTCTCCCAGTCAGTATTCATGACTACTGCTCACCAACAGACCTGTTCTTACCATATGATCCTCAGTCTTTTCCTTAATAATTATTTACATTAATGTACCCATGATGCATGTTAAGCTTACTGGTTTATAGTTACTTCAATCAGCCCTATCACCTTGGTGGCTTTCTTTCATTCTTCTTTTCCAGCCCAATTACACTATCTTGAAAATATTTTTTTACATGCCATCCCATCTTTGAATGTCTACTTTATACTTGTTTACATCTAACCATGAGCACTATTCAGCTTACAGTTTTTGTGCCTGAGATTCTTTTTTCTATAATTCCTTCCTCATTACTAAACTTGATTCCTTATTTAGTATTAATGGCAATGATGCAATTTAAATACATATGTACCGTCTACCTACACTTTGAGAGAAGTCTCAAAATCAACTGAAATGTTCAAGCAAATTACAGAAAAAAAAACAGATCTAAATCCATTAAGTAGTTCTCTCATGAAAAGCGGACAGACAGACAGACAGGCAGATGTTGGATTTTATATATAGAGAGATATATATTTTGATTTAGGCAACAGGGTGGAGATTGGGTTTGAATTCAAGGTCAGTTGTTATGTCAAGTTTACATGAGTCTATATCACTCATTGAAAACAAATATCGGATTTTCAAAAGCATCGACACAGTAACTTCACAAACAAATATAATACATTTACCCAGGAATAGAAACAATCTGACTTTTTAAGATTGCAAGCAATAACTGAAGTGGAAAAAAGAACAAGCGGTATCCCTGGTGTTTTGGCTTCCTCATTTAAAAGATAACAAGCTGGAGACCACAAAAATGTATAAGCTTGTGACGGTTGTCAAAAGTGCTAGTATGGAATACTAAAAGAAAACAAAAAGTTAAAAGTAGAAGTACTGGTACCTCATACTGAGAAGTACCTGCTAACTTCAAAAACTGCCGGTATGCATGGTAAAATGGCCATTATTGCGAACATTTAGAATACCTTCCCACTTCAAACTCTGATTGTAACAGTGTTTCACTGTCTCTAATTAATAAAAATGTTTTAAGATGACTTTATCGACAGCTCTAACAAGGTCGTCTTTTTGAGAAGTCAATGGTATGCTGGTGTCCAATAAGGGGCCTTCCATCACCCTGATAATACATATGACTCTGTAATAGAACAAGCTGTATTAAGAGAACAGATGGATGCAAAAGAAGTGTTGAAACAACACATGAAGAGATTTGAAGATCCAGTGTTAAACATGAGTGATAAAGTCAAGGTAATATGATATTCCAAATAGCATTTAACTTGAGGCAGATTAGCTGTAACAGTAAAGCTAACAGTTGTTACCTGTTAAAACACATTTGTTAGGTGAAAACTAAATTATTACTGATTGACATATTAGGCTGTAAGTAGTGGCAATTAACCAAAAGCAAATGTTAATAAAAACAGAGAAAAAAAAAGCAACATCTTGCTAATTTAGAAGATGGTAATGCAAAAAAGCAAGATCAGTTTTGAAACAGTTTTCATTTGCATAGAATAAAAGTATATTAAAATTTGAAATTTTAGAGGCCAAATAAACAAAAATTTTTTGTGGCTGTCAAGAATGCTTCCAAAGAAATATTTTTGTTCCTTTTGAAGACTTGCTCATTTATAAACTGATACTATTATTAGAAATGGTTGGCCTATTAGTGAGACAGAGCAATGAAATGTGTGCAAAAGCTGACAATTTATTTTTTCATTTAATGCATTTTGAGGGAACTTGAACAGATTTACGTGTAATCCATTTTTTTATATTCAGAAGACAAGTCATATTGCCAGAGCATAAACCAATTCCTTCCTTTTTTGATGGAGTAATTGTTTTGCTACATGAACTTTACTGGAACTTCATAACCTGCTTTTTTGAGGTTCAGCTCAATCAACAGTAAAATGTGCTATGCCATAGGTGCCAAGTTCTTTTCATTTTGTGTTCTATCCAACTCACTTCCTTTGTATTTTGAATATAGTATTATTTAACTGATGTAATTCTGTTTTCCGTTTATGAGTTCTTGCACCTTCTCTGGTCCGGACTTCAAATCCTGGACTGAGCACAGTTTGTATAGTGTTCACACACTTGCTGTGTTTGGCTGTATTTTCCTCCAGTTTGTTTGGGTTTTTTTTCCAAGAGCTAGAGTACTGTAGAGTACCTGATAAAGTGGATCAGTGTGAGTAAGTTTGAGTCCATATGTGAAAATATCCTGTAATGAACTGGTTCATCTTCTATGTTTGGTTCCTGGCTTATGATTGATATTGTTGGAGTAGGATCCGACCCTTGTCATTTAAGAGATCTTAAATTTTTCTCTTTCTTTTGTGTAAAAAAATAAATAAGTAAGTAAGTAAGTAAGTAAGTAAGATCATAATCTCATCTGAGAGAGGTAACATTTAGATAAAAGTTTAATTTGGTGTTTGCTCCAAAGTCAAATTTAATGAATCCATGCTGCTGCTGATTCATAATAAGTTCAAGAAGATTACATAAATTCCCTAAGTCAATGTGTTTATCCTCCTGGAGGTATAATGCAGGCTGTTGGTTGAAATGTAGTGTTGGGTGTGTTTGAATCCCTTAGGATATCTGAATATTATTTTTGATTAGACTCACTATTTCATGTTATTAAACTCATGTTAGTAGTTCACTCGTGTGCAAATGGGATTTTGCAACAGAATATAGCTCATAAAACAAAGCTGCAAAAGCCCTGGATTGTTCCCAAGTAAATGAAAGTGAATCAGATTGAGCACCTTGTGGGATGAGATGGAACAAAGTAATCAGTGAAGATTATTATTTGTTTCTAATTTACATGGGATACTCTATTGATAATATGGGTTTACATCAATGTGTCACATTTTTTAAAATCTTGTTGAGTCTGTATCACAAAATGAGGATGATTTCAAAGCCAGTAGGTAGACAAACTCAGTGTGTCTATTAAATATATTGTGATGGTAGCCACTCTAAAGTCAAAATTTGCATCAAAAATGCATAACATTTTAATGGTTAAAGGCAGTATAATGGAACTACAATACTCTCCCACTCACTCCCAGGTTATGATCAGGTAGTAGCCTTTAGGGCCAATTCTAAGATTCCATATTCCCATAATGGAACTGGCAGTTTCAACAATAACTAGATACAAATAAAATAGCTTGATGTTTTGACATTGTGTAAGTTATGAGATTTATTTATTTACAGTGCAACAATATTTTATTATATAGGAAAAAAAGGAAAACTTCAATTAACAGTGGTAAAATACTACTTCATTGTTTCTATTGTTTCATTACAATAGCACAGGTTCTTAGATGCTTTCCTCTGCCACCCTCAGAACTGAAGGCAATGACCTACAAAAGGACAATTGACCTTAGTTTAAATTCTGCCTCTACCCATCCTATGATCTAAAGGCTTCTTTCATAAAGACAATGAGGTAATTCTTGAACAGATTGTATAGCTAGGCACACTATTGTTGCCCAAATATTTATTTTTTTCCAAATTAATTTTAAACAAAATTACCCCTAGCACCTCAACCTCAAAATTAAATTAAGCTGGCATGTTTGTGAAAAGATGGCACAGTCTTACATTATCTGTGCTCCACAGCAGAAATTGAAACTTTTCTCTGCAGTCATGGATGTTCTTTTTTGCCTACATCTAATTGCTATTGTTTTATTCAAAAGCTCATAAATGTAAAACTTAAAAAATATACTGTACATCCCCATAACATGTTACTATGTATTAGTGTGATAATGACTGTTTAAGACTGTGGAATTAGTTTCATAATGACTAAAAGAAGAAAAAACTCTGTGATGGTTTTCATCAATTTAACCATTATAATAAACTAGCCATGTGCGCCCAACTACGTTACGCGTTGCCACACATGTGCGAGTAGGAGGCCGTGGACGGACCTAAACAGTATCGTGAACTCATATGCCAGAAGGGAATGGCGGGGTACTAACCTTTCTCTCTTTGTTTCCTGCAGAAAGAAAGATACACCGCCGCCATAAATCTGCATCAATACCCACGCATCGCTACTTCCAACCTTCCTCTGTCAACTTCTGATGACGTCAGCAATCCCACCATCCGTCTCGGCTCCTTCCCAGCATACCTCTCTACTTCCGGTCCCTCCTCATAAATTTTCCTCCTCCTCCATGTTTCAATGTCAACTGTATAGTGCAAATGTGCACTGACTTTGACTGCTATTTTTGCCATTTTTCAACTGTTTTTTACAGTATATGGGGCCGGAAACCCCAAACCTTTATACTCGTTTTGTCTTTCTTTTACAGCGTGTTAAAGTTGTCTGTGAAGGGCTCCCTGTTTTAACGCGGCTGCCAGTCGTGACCTGGGCCCTTCGTCGCACAGCATTATGATTTTTTATAAGGGAAACAAAATTACAAAAGAAAACCCTTGGATATTGATTCGATAGGAATGGCCTACTCGGAATCACTGTCCGAATCGTAATTATGTGGTGGTGTAGGAGCATTTCTGCTTCTGTCCGTTCACAGTCCATCTCGTTTTCACGACACTGTCGTTTCCTCTCACGATCTCTTCTCAACCTTTCTCCAGTCTCGCAGGTTGCTTTGTGGCAATCCAAAGAGTAAGGCAATATACACAGAGCAATGGTTATAAAAGGGGGACACATAGGTATCCAGGCTCTTTAAAGCATAAATAGGGATCACTTAACTGACATGTGAGCAAGCCACGGTACAACTGTGAGACACGCAGCACTCACCGGCTACAACGTAACAATAATAATTTCCGGAACGTGCTGTTACGTTGTCATTCATTTTACCCACTGTCTTTCTTTCATTCATATGTTACGTAGGCACGTACCTTTTATCTTCAGCAATCTCATTCTCTAACCAGGCCTCAGGAGCTAACCAGCGTAACACTGTCCACCACCCCTTTCGTTATTCTGGCACATTGTTGACATCCATGAGTAACAACGACGTACTAAACTGGAAGGTGGTCTACGCATGCGTGGAATTCGCGGACAAACAAAGATCAAGATCTGAATGAAGATCTCTTTAGTTAATTTAAAGCACAACAATTTGTTTAGTTTGAATGTCTGTGTTTTGAGGTGTGACTGGCGTACTACAGTCTTAAGTAGTATAAGCCTGGAGGAAATTCTTAATGCAATGCCTATGTTTTAGCTGTCTCTCTACTGCCATCTAGTGCTTCTTCTTCTAATTCATTCGCGGACAAACAAAGATCAAGATCCAAATGAAGATTATATATAGAGATAATATATTGTTTTTTTCTTCTTATATACCAAATTTATTTATTTTAATTCTATTTCATTCAAAGTTAAGGGGTTGGATTTAGAAAGAATATTTTAGATTGTTCTTGGGTTGAAAAAGAAAAGCCATCTCCAAGAATGGCCCGATTTTGTAAAAGAGATGGTTAAATCACTGCACATATTAATATTCTGGTAGTTACAAGTAAATGAAACTAATTGCTTTGCATTTTCACTAATATTGAAGCCCTCCTGTAATTAATTTAAGATAGCTAGCTGAAACCCAGGCATTTGTTTTTAAGCATTTTTAAGTGAAAGTCACAGATTGTTCCTGTAAAGTCAAAGAGGCAGAAAATAAGTTACATTTTATCTTTTCTATAACTACCTCGACAGAAGTAGTCTGCTTTATTCCACTAGGATTGTAATTCATCATTTCATTAGGCAAAATCTTTGAACAAACAAATTAATGGGGACCCTCGGGTTCTTCTCTTAGGAAAGCAAAGCAATCTGCTCAAAGTTGCCCTGGATTCAAACTTTTTGTTTTTTATTTGGAATACTTTTTTCTATCAGCTGTTGTTTTTTCTTTCAAACAATCAAGAAATCATTTAACATATTTTGAACAAAATAAAAAAAATGTGAAAAAAGAGTATGAGAAAAATAATTAGGATATATTTCAGTTATTTTAAGATGTGAAAAAATTAAAGAAAAAAGAACTGTTGGGATTTAATGACTTAACATATTCTTAAATCTGAAAAGGTTTCAGTCATGTTTGCATTAAATTATGTTAAAACTGGTGTGGAAATCATACCCCCAAACACAGACAGACCGACACCAGGATGTACAAAACACACTCCTTTATTTATTTTCTTCACTGCACCACAATGCCTTCTCTCACCAACTCTTTCCTTTCTTCTTTTCTCACCAACTCTTTCCTTTCTTCTTTTCTCACCAACTCTCTTTCTTTTCTTCCTCTTCTTCTTTCTCTTCTCTCTCTCGACCTCCTTCCTCCTCCTCACAAGCTTCGTCTCCTTCCTCCCAACTCTGGCTCGTCTGCTAGAAGGAGGCGGCCCCTTTTATCATGGCCCGGATGAGCCCCAGGTGCTCCCCTTGACGACACTTCCTGGTGTGGCGGAAGTGTCAGGAAAGCACCTGGAAGTACTCCGGGTCTTCTTGGAACTAGTTCCGGCAGCACTTCCTGGTGTGGCGGAAGGGCTGCCACCCAGGATTCCCTTACTGTCCGGGCGCCCCCTGGCGGTGGCCACGTCCTCTCAGGAATGTCCCAGGTCCCTCCTTGTGGCCCCCAGACAGGCCCGGGCGGCTGCCCTCTCGTGGCCAAGGAGTAATACTGTCCATGTTGGGGACTATCCAGGCGTCCCGGCCGGGCAGTGTCCCCGGACATCTGTGACACTGGATAAAAATGTTATCCACATTTCATGAGCAGTGTTAGTGATTTGGCTGTGAGTTTTATTAACTGGGTGGTGATATTCTTTTTAAGTAAGGATAAGTCAGTAATTTTCTAACCTGGATAATCCTGAACAGGGTTGTGGGGGTGTTGGAGCCTATCCCAGCTAGCATAGGGAACACAGCAGGAACAAACCCTGGACAGGGCATGAATCCATCAAAGTGTGAACGCACACACACCCAAAACACACTTAACACACACCAGGGCCTATTTAGCACTGCCAATCCTCCTAACCTGCATATCTTTGGACAGTGGGAGGATACTGGAGTACCCCAAAGAAACCCATAAAAACACAGGGAGAACATGCAAACATGAGCCCTGCTCTCTGAATTGTGAGGCTGCAGTGTTACCACTCCATCACTGTGCCGCCTTAAGTAAGGATTAGACATTTTTCTTGCAGACTTTTTAACTACTATGCATTTTAAAAGACAATTTTATTTTGTTTTCTTTTTTTATCAGTATCATTTAGAATTGTGGCTTAATGCAGTTATGCAGTAATTTATGCAATAGAAAAATATTTATATCACATAAAGGGTAAGTCATAACTACACCCACTGTCAGTGTCAAAAAAGGAAAGTAGAGGAACAGGAAAAAGTAATAAATGCACAATCAGAGGTTAATAAAACTGCAAGAAAGTGTGTAATATTTAAACAAAGTCAACTATTACTTTAATGGATTCTGTTTAAGTACTCTGTATATGAAAACCTTACATGCATTGATGAATTTTTGAGTTGTAGTCCAAAGCAGTACAACACACTATGATACAGAGAGCAGAATTGTATTCTTCTATCTCAGAAATACAAGATGGTTAGCTATTAGTTTTACGAAGGTTAGCCGTATTAGCTAATCGGGTGCCTTATCTGGTACACTTTTAAAAAAAGGGCAATAACACGATTCAGTTACTTAAATGGCCCAAAAGTATCCAATAATAAGTAAAAACAGTAGTCCAGTGTTTTAAAATAAATGATTGGTAAATGTGTAATTCTTGTTTCACTTACCTTCCTCCAGAGTACAGCTAATTAGTCTCAAACTACAAACAAGAATGAGGGTCCGATCCTCCGTGAACACAGGAGCAACTATCAGCCCTTTGTCTCAAATCAGATCTCCTTGACTTAAGCACAACTACTGCGTAGTAGAGGCTTGCATGCCTTCAGCAGTCCATCATGTCTTGGATTAATTTTTTGTGGCACAGTACATCACTTTAATCATACTGGTAGGAGGCAAAAAATGGTAGAACTAAAATAGTTTGAGTTTTTAAAAACACTTCCTCATTCTGTTTCTTAGTCATTGCATAAATATAATGGAGTTGACCTCAATCATCATTTTATACTACAATTTGATGTTTTCGAGTGATGGGTGCCAACCCATTAACCAATTAGGATGTAGACAGAGAAAGCAGGAAAATCTCCTGTCATTCCAGAAGGTATACTTGAAAGTGCAAGCCAACTGATGTAGCCAAAATGAGCATGGATAGCGCTCAAGGGACTATTGAAAAATTTTGATTGTAAATTCAGTAAAATAACTAAAGGAAAATAAGACACACAGTAGTTGTTTACTAGAGCTGTTGATGAGAAAGGAGACACTTGTTTGCTTGCTTTGGAAGTTGTTTTGAAATTTTAGTATACAGTAGGGGACAAGTGAAGTATTTTAGGTCAAAAGCACCCCCTGCACAGTTGTCAAAAGAGAAAGTGATAAGACATTTACAAATACAAAAATGACAAATGACTTAAAAAACAATAAAACAGCAAAAATATGCAGGTTTAATTTGTCAGGGTTTTTAACCATATGGCACACTATCTAGCAAAGGTATTATTTAATTTATGCATGTCTTGCTTTGCCAGATTTAATGTCACTGAAATATTGCCCCATCTTTCACTGATGTGATGTCAAAATGTGTGAGTGAGAGGACGGTGAACCTTGGAGTAGCTGTTGTGAATAACATCACACCTATCACAAAATACTGTATTGTATCACAATGTACTTTAAAAATCATTATTTGGTTTGCAACTTATTACAAAACTTTCCTTTAATTTGCAACTATTCTGTACACTAATGGCAATTATAAGTGGTTTTACAACATCAATTGAGGTGAAACTTCAATTAAGGGTGACTAGATTAAGGCATTACTGTTTCAGAATCCCAGTTTTGAAACTGATGCTGTGTTCTTACACAGAACAGTATTTGTCACTGATGACGGTGCAAACATAGTCTACATTCTGCAAAAGTGCATCATATTTGATAGCACTGCCCATACACTAAATGTGATTCAGTTAAACACATTCTCCTCAGATGTAATGGAAATAGCAAACAAGGGTACTCATGTGTTGACTGATAGGAAAGAATTAGTCACTTATTTCAAACACTCCAGTCAGCAGAGTAAGCTGTAAAAATGCCATAATGATGTATTAAAATGTATTTCTTTCCTGAATATGTTTTGAGGTTAAAAAATAGAAACAGTTTTTTTTAGGTGTGTGTGTTTCTTACAAACAGTAAGAATGAAAATGGAAAACAAAAGGTAAACCAAAGGGAAATTTTTAGGGATAGGTACTGTATTGATTTGATCATCATGTATATTATGCTTCTTTCTATGAAGCATACTGTAGGTCTGCTAAATCGAAAAGAGTACTTCTCCTGGTTGAGACCCTACTGAGGGCAAGTTCCAGAAATTAATTATTTTACTCAAGTGATTTTTACTGTATGACCTTTGTCTTTTTGGAACCAATTTTTTAAATTGATTTTCCCTCCCACTGCCACCTTTTTCCATTGAGCAGTCTCCTCACACAATCCCTATTATAACAACAGCTTCTACCACATCAACTGGAATGGTCAGTTACAAATCCACCTTTGACTAATAGTATGAGCTGCCTATAACTTAAGAGCAACTGAGGAAGCTACACACAGGAAAAGCCACAGGACCAGATGGAGTCAGTCCTTGAGTTCTTAAAGCCTATGCTGACCAACTTTGTGGTATCTTCTATTCAGCCTGCCCTGAATGCTCCAGAAAGTGCCACTGCTGTGGAAAATATCCTTCCAAAGAAGAAATTTGCCTCTGCCTAATGACTATAGCTCAGTGGCACTTACTGTACGTCTTATATCATGAATACCTTTGAGAGGTTCGTCCTGGACTATATGAGTCCTCTTGTGATAGACCACCTCGACCCACTGCAGTTAGCCTAGCAGACAAAGATTGGAGTGGAGGATGCAATTTTCTATCTGCTCCACAAGGCTTATTTTCAGTGGGACAAGCTGGCAGCACTGTGGGTATTATGTTTTTTGATTTCCTCTGTGTCTTCAATACCATCCAGCTATCCCTGTTAAGGGGTAAACTCAGAGATGCAGGTAGTTGAGCCTATGCTGCCCTAGAAAATGGACTATCTGTTAGGAAGACTGCAGTTTTTGAATCTCAGTGACTGTGTTTCTGAGACAAATGTGAGCAACACTGGAGCAGCATAAGTACCAGTCCTGTCTCTTTTTCCCTACACTCTGTACACCTCGGACAGTAAATATAATGTATGATGTATGGTTCTGTCATAGTTATTTGGGCCATCAGAATTTAAAGTCAAGCCCACACAGTTATCAATGGTACATGTGTGGTCTCATTTGGTACATGTAACAGTGTGCATATCCAAGAGCTTTGCTGTACCTGGAGGTTCCTTTCCAACCATTGAAGCTCTTTGACTTAAATTGTTTAACTAATTGAAACCTCCAATTTCTCCAGTACTGTAAGAAGAAAGTACTGTGAAAAATGCCTCAATTTCTATTTTCATAATATTTGGTTAAAGCTCTTTTTTTTTTAATGGTTGTGAACTGCTAATTAGAAAATACTGTCTTATATCTCAAAACAGTTAAAAAAAATAACTTCAGTTCACAGTCCATAAGTGTGAAGATTTATTAAATTAACTAAAAATCTATATTACAATATTGGTAAGAACTATGGAAAATAATAGTCATAAGCATATTAAAAAAATTAAAGTGGGGAGAGAGCTTAAAATGTGTTATGTGTAATAAAATGCCATGTTGGTGCATTCCATGAAGAGAACATGTACATAGCTTTGTATTCCAAAGACTAGAATAATTAAAAATGCATTAAATATTAAATTAACAGTTTCCTCTGGTTTACTTTAAAACATCATTTTGTATCACACATTTAAAATGAGAGAACATACACTGTAAGGTGCTGAGGCTCCATTTGGTTTCCCCTCAATAGCTTCATTAATGTACTGTAATCTGATCAGCTTTGTGTCTTAGTATGCCATACACTGTCAGCACAATATTCCACAGTATATACATTATGAGCCCTGTGGAATTTTTCAGATCTAACTATTGTGGACAATGGCCGGCCGTTCATCCCGGCCAATATCCCCACACTGCTAGATGGAGCCCTTCTGGCAGCATGGAGGTGCCCCGAATTCTAGCAGGGCATCATGGATATTGGAGTTTTCCTTCACAGCCCTGCTGGATACCATGGGGGCCACAAGGGGACGCTGCAGAGAGGCTCAAAGACTTATATTTGCCCTATAACCCGGAAGTACGTCCTAGTCACATGGACAGAGGAAATGACGTGCTTCCGGGATGAAAAAGAAGAGTTTTGATCTGACTCGGAAGTGCTAGGACATCACATGGACTGAGGGTTCAGAAGCACTTCCGGGTCATGGACTATAAAGGACTCTGGGAAATCCCAGACGGGTGAGCTAAGCTGGGTGGCAGGGTGGCAACGCGTCTGGAAGAGTGGAGGATTATTGTTTATTGATTGTTTATTTATATGAGTATTGTGGAGAGGAGGGTGCTTTGTGCACATTATTATTATAATAAATTCATAATTTGGACTTTTATCTGGTGTCTGACGTATAGTCTGAGTGTTCAAGGGGACGACAAAGCCCCAATCTGTCACATTATCAAAGAAACTAAAATAGCAATTATTATAAAATTTTTAAAGAATTAAATGCTTATATGTTATAGTTTTGTAGGTGTGAAGTGGTGAGGCAGCATTCTGCTGTTATGCACCTAAAATCTGGAATAGCTTACCGGTAGAAATTCGCCAGGCTAATACAGTGGAGCACTTTAAAAAAATTGCTAAAAACTCATTATTTTAACATGGCTTTCTCATAGCTTCATTTTAGTTTAATTCTGATATTCTGTATATGCATTTAATTATCATTATCATTCACGGTGGTTCTGAAGCACATACAAACCCCTACTTTCTCTGCTGTTCTTCTTCCAGATTTCTGTGTTGGCGATCTGTGCCACCACCACCCGATCAAAGCACCGTGATGTCCCTACATTGATGGATTAAAGGCCAGAAGTCCACATAACCGTCATCATCAAGTTCTTCCATGTGAAGCCTGAAAACCTTGAGGACTAATTGAGATCATTTATGGTTAGGTAAAATGCCTAGAGAGGGCTGTGTGGTCTTGTGGCCATAGAACCCCTGCAATTTTGTTTTTTTCTCCAGCCGTCTGGAGTTTTTTTTTTTTTTTGTTTTTTCTGTCCTCCCTGGCCATCGGACCTTATATAATATCACATTCACAATATGATTATAATGGGTAATATAAAACATTCTACTTTTAAAAATGCAACAGATGCCATGTTTAGAGGGTGCAGGATGTAACGCTTTTTTTGTTTTCTGTATGATATTTACACAATTATGCCTTTAACTTTTCCTCATCAACTATTGACTTATTAATATACTGTTAATATAACCACACTTTGTAATATGGAAGACTATACAATATGTTAAAAACCAAAACAGCAAAACAAAGGGTAGAACTGCTATCTCAAAGTGCTTGGACTGGTTTAAATTGCATGTGTTGTTATATTGTCTGCATGTTTAGGGTGGCATCAAAGTTGTGCCATTTGTCTACATACAGCACTAGTGATATAGCTATATTTTATAGGAAATAGATTTTTATTTATATTGTTATTATTATTATTCTTAGCAGTTTTTGATTTCCTTGAAAAAAGATGACAGTGGTACAATATCTACAATATCTAAATTTATTTGAATAAAAATAGTATTGTTCAAGTACTGTAAGAAGGTAAATGAAGTTCTTTATGATAGAAATAACTTGCTTCAATGTGCATCTATGTATATATTGCTCTAAACACAGAAAAATTGGCACAATAAAATGTTCACTTCACTTTTACTGATGAGCAACACAGTAGAAAGATGCTGCGCTTGATAGGCCATGCCAATTAATCATTAGAAGATCTTTCCAACTCCATTTTGGAAATCTCCAAACACTCCCAATCCAATTGCCAGATATTATTTATATGCATTTGTTTGTAGGATTCCTCTCAAACTTGGAAGAAACAACAATTCATTTTTATTGCTGTAGTTAAAATGATGCTGGTTTGGAAGCCACAAGCTTGCAAGTTTGTTTATCATCAGTGTCGAAATATAAAAATGTTGAATCAACTGTATTTTTAACCATACCATCATTAAAACAAGTCCACACATTGTAGCTGTGATTTGATAGTCCTTGCATCTGAGATCTTTACATTGTCAACAAAGACATCCTCATTCAGTTGACTGCTGAAAAACTTTCATGAATTTCTTCTTCATATTTTGCTTGGATATGCAAATAATCGGCATGACTCCCCAACACATTAATCTTTAGCCCCCTGAACATTTGTTTCCAAAAATGACCAGCTGTCAAGACAAATGGCCTCACAAAGATTAGTTGTCTTGCTCTGTCTGCTAAAGAGAATTACTCCCTAATATAATTTCACAGTCCAAATCAATTTTTCATGAATGAATTAATGTAGATGAAAATGTAATATGAGGTAAAATCTGCAAAAGATCAAGATGCCAAATCCAAAAGCAATGCTGTTTATAATGAATATTTAAGGAAAATAATTTAATAAATAAATCAAAAAAGTATGATTTTTATTTGCATTTTAAATCATGCTTTTTGAGGCAGATTCTGTTGTAAAGTGTAAGCATGGCTTTAAAAAGCTCTGTCTCCAAACCGGTGTGAATAGTGAAATGC
This sequence comes from Polypterus bichir lapradei, assembly GCA_026402145.1. Taxonomy (NCBI): domain Eukaryota; kingdom Metazoa; phylum Chordata; class Cladistia; order Polypteriformes; family Polypteridae; genus Polypterus; species Polypterus bichir. The sequence continues at coordinate 8,262,193 of JANRMT010062833.1, forward strand.
TTTGTAAAGATGATTAATTTAAAAAAAAATCTTTAAAATAAGTGTGTGATTTTGAGTGGCTTAGCAGTTTAAGCTGCCTTCTCACTGCAATGGAATCAACAGCTGAAATGTATATTGAGGTGCCTGCTTTAAACAATGTGTATGATCTGCCTGTATTTGTGGTTTTCCTTCTACTTTCAGCTCACAGTCCAAAGACACACTAACTGTCTGCTAATCTATCCAAATGTCTATATCTGTGTGTATTTTGTTTTGTTCACATTGTCTGTCTGGAGTCAGAGTTTGCCCTTCATGTTCAAAATAGTTGTTGGCATACTCAGATTAACCAGAAGTGCAGACGTGAATCAAATAAAAATAAGGCAACATGCTTTCCTTGTCCCATGACTGCTATAAAGCAGAGCATACCAAACTCTGAAGCCTACTGGGGAGGAAAGCCAGAGGTAGTACCGGACAAAAATCAACTGAAATGTTGGCCAGAAGTGAGAAGAGGAGAGTGGTTTTGTTATAAAAGGTGATCACAGATTACAGGAGTTAGCAGCAAGTGCACCAACCATTCCATGAGGTAGCTAGGAACCACATTGTCAGACTTACGTTTTGTCATTACACCCTATAAAATTCCTTTTTCCTTTGCTGTAATTATTCTCCTGTGTGTTAATAAATTCCTTTTCTTTGTTACTTTGAACTCCCGTGACATCATATATGTTTTAGGGTTGGTGTCAAGCACTCCTCAATGTATATAAAGTGTACACACATATTGAATTTGAACTTAAAACTGACTTCATTAAGCTAATCAAAATGTTTCCTCATAACCTTGCTTCCTTAACCTTGCGTCTTATTCTGCTACCATCATTAAATGGTTGCACGTCTACATAGACTGTGAAGAATCATGAGTAATACACAACAGAATAAGCCTGGCCACTTTTCTGTGAACCTACTATATTGTTCTATGTCTTTTTCTGCAATCTGGAGATTAATACCTGCACATAGTACTCCAGGTGAGGCCTCACTCGCATATTATATAGCTTAATCATTTCTTCCCCACTCTTAAACTCCAGGCTTACATCCTATTAGCCTTCTTAATTGCCTCTTCACACTCTCGGGATGTATAAAGTGAAGATACCACACTGTGTTCTAGACCCTTCTCAAAATGTTCTACTTTATACAGTACCTTCCTTTGTGGAGGATAATTATGTATATGTTAGAACCGAGATATAGCACATCCCTATAGCTCCTAGCACAGCTAGTTAAATAGCTAGTAGAATGGTTTATATGAAGGATCACCTAGCTTCTAGTCTTCTTCTTTTATCGGCTGCTCCTGTTAGGGGTTGCCACAGCTTATCATCTTCTTCCATATTTTTCTGTCCTCTGCATCTTGTTCTGTTACACCCATCACCTGCATGTCCTTTCTCACCACATCCATAAACCTTCTCTTAGGCCTTCCTCTTTTCCTCTTCCCTGGCAGCTCTATCTTTAGCATCTTTCTCCCTCTCTACTCTGCACATGTCCAAACTAACGCAATCTCGCCTCTCTGACTTTGTCTCCCAACTGTCCAACTTGAGCTGACCCTCTAATGTCATTATTTCTAATTCTATCCATCCACCTAGCTTCTAGTATAGCTAGTAAAATAGTTTACATGAGGGAGAACCTTCTTTCTTTGTGACAGAGAACACACAGTGTTAAAACATCCTGTTCCTCCAGAGATGAAGAAACAATATCATGGTCATCGAGCTGGTGATAAACTAAAGGTTACGAGATGGAGATACAAGCCTTTTCTTCCATCGATTCTCATGGGGAATATCAACTCTAGCAAGTGTGAGGAGTTGATCGCACTTTTGAAATACCAGCAGTTGTTTCGTGAATGCAGTTTAATATGTTTAACAGAGACTTGGCTGACAGATAACATCCCTGACTCCTGTGTGGATTAACCTGGCTTCACTATAGTACATGTTGATTGTCTCATGAGGGGAAATAAAACACTTGACCTGTGTTATGCTAACATCAAGGAGGCCTACAGTGCTTCTACTGCTAGTAGATACAAAAATACAAGAGACATTCGTAAAGGTTTGGGACCCTGTTCCATACACTGTAGGTCGCTGATGAGTAATCATAAAGCACTGAAACCAAGTACATAACAGACTTTCAAGAGAGACAATGAGGCGTGAAACAGGGAGATTTTTATAGCAGATGGACAGGAAAAGACATGCGTAATGGAAGTGATGAACCGGAGATGATGACACAGGGAAAAAGCAAAAATAAGATCATCGGGAGTGGACCGGAAGTGAAGTCATCAGATGGAACCCAGAAGAGGATTGCTTCTTGTGATTGCGTCTGTTTTGAGCCGAGTTCAGAAACGTGTTTTATTCTTCTTTTTTCCAGGAGGATAAGAGAGAGAGGCATAAGTGTTCTGTGTCAAATCCCCATGGTTGTTTTATTTCACGCTGCATCAGGCGTGTTGGCTGCCCCCTATTCGCATGTGAGTGACATATAACAAACTCCTTGTAACTAGGCAGCCTGCAACTATTCAATCATTCAGAAAGTGGATACCTGAGGCTAAAGAGTCTCTGAGGGAATTCTTTGAGTGTATGGATTGGACAATAGTAGAGACACTGACATTGACAGGGTGGCTGTCTGCACATCAGACTACATAAATTTCTGCAGGGATGTTGTTATACCAGTAAGAACTGTTTGCTGCTTCACCAAAAATAAACCATGTATTAAAAGTAACATCAATAGACTCCTCAACCAAAAAAAAAAAAAATGTATTTCAAGGCTGGTGATAGGGAGAAGCTTAAGCTGGTACAGCAGCACCTGAAGAGGAGCTCAAAGCAGGCAAAAATGGATTATAGAGGAAAACCTTAGACTTCAATATAATAACATCAAAGAGGTATGGAGGGAAATGAAGACCATTACTGCCTATAAAGAAAATAGGACCCAGGCAACAGCAGGTGATGAGGACAAAGCCAAAGAGTTTAACCTGTTCTATAACTGGTTTGACATGGCATTCAGCACTGGATCAGTGTCACCAAGTGGGTCACCACCATTGTAGAAGCAGATTTTCCTCCTCCACATTGCTGCACCCCAACACCATTGTTGCAAAATCTGCTACCCCAGGTCCCACTCCCTGCTCTTCACAGCAAATGAGGTGAAGATGGAGCTGAGGAGATTTTGTTCAACCTGAATTTTCAAGGTGGGAAAGTCCCAGCTCTGTGGAAAACATAATGTCTTGTGCTGGTTCCCAAAGTTGAGTGGCTGAGATAAATGACTACAGACCGGTGGCCCTCACATCACACGTCTGCTTCTGTGTTGCCTCAGGTTCAGCATACATTGGATCCCCTACAGTTTGCATACCAGGAGCACACTGGTGTTGAAGATGCAACCTTCTACATGCTACACCAGTCCTGCTCCTTTTTGGATGAATTGGGGGGTTATATGAGGATTATATTTTTTGTTTTTTTAAGTGCATTCAACACCATCCAACCCTCCATTCTTAAAGATAAACTTGAGAGGAATGAGGTGGATTTCATCTTTACCTTCTGGATTCATAACTAACTGACTGGATGACTGTGTTTTTTTTAAACCGAGGAACTGTGTCTCTGGGATGGTAGTGAGCGATGTTGGGGCACCGGAAGGGACTGTTAATACCCCATTCCTGTTCCACACAACATATACAGCAGACTTTAAATATAAGTTGGACTTTTGCACCCATTCAGAAGTACTCTGATGATACAGCTATTGTGGCATGTATAAGGAATTTGAAGGAAGGGGAATACAGAGATCTGATTGGAGATTTCAGTGACTAGACCAATAAGAATTACCTGGTTCAGAACACAACAAACACCAAGTAAAATGATTGTGGATTTCTGCAGGTCTAAGCTCCCCCATCAGCCTGTTAACATCCGAGGGGAGGACATTGAGGTGGTGAAGACTTATAAATATCTTGGTGTACACCTTGATGACAGACTGGACTGGTCTGTGAACACAGACATCCTCTACATGATGGGGCAGAGCAGGCTCTTTTTCCTCAGAACACTTTGATCATTCAATTTATCAGACTGTTGTCAGTGTCCTCTTTCTGTTTGTTGGGGAGGCAGTATGACAAATAAGAACAGTAAAAGGCTGGACTACTGATGAAGAAAGCTGGCTTGGTTCACGGCGGGACTGTGGAATCACTCATAATTGTCGGGGAAAGATGTATGGGGAAGAAGGTACAGGCCATCCTTGACAATAGCAGCCACTCTGTCCACAACATTTTGGTGGGTCAGAGAAGTAAACGTATCAGGCATCTTCTTTTAAAACAACAGCTGTAATCCACTGTATTACTTACTTTCAGAATGTTAAAAACTTCAATCATGTTACCTTAATCTCCATTTGCTTAAACTCTACAAATTCAACAACTTTAATCTTTCCTCATAGCTTATACCTTTCAGTCTCAGAATCAACCATGCACTTTTCTTGGGATCTTTTTGTAGCACTGCTACATCTTTTCTGTAGCCCAGAGCCGAATGCACACAGTACTCCAGGTGAATACTCACAAGTGTGTTATAAAGCTTAAGCATAACCTCCTTTGACGCGTATTCTACACATCATGGTATACAGTATAACCAAACATTCTGTTAGCCTTCTTAGTGGTTTCTGTGCAGTGTCTTGATGTTGTCCACTATGACTCTCAGGCCATTTTTGTTAGGGGTACTTTCAGGTTTCAGATCCTGGGTATTTAACTGTTAACATTTTTACTTCTATATGTATGTATAATACCTCAATTGCCTAGTTTAAACAATTCTCAGTTAACCTACTCCTCCAATACATTGAAGCCCCTCTGTTTCAAATGCAATCCATCTAAAAGAGTTTTAAAAAAATAGGTTAGGCACAGACTATTGTGGGTTAGGAATTTATTGCCATTATTTTTACAACTTTAAATACTGAAGATGTCATTGGTCCTGTGCATCTTATTTAAAGACATTCACTAAAATTATTGTAGTTTGTTATCACAGTATGCCAAACAAGTTGCACTTTTTTCAATTACTGCCCAAGTCATCCCCATAATCTTATTATATCTTATCAACAACAATGCATTAGTTTACTCTACATGTATTTCTATTGGGGAATATGGTCTTGGTAGCTGCTTAAAATTCTGAAATAAACCTAGTGACCTTGATAAGAAAAACAGACACAAGAGCTTTATCACAAGTGTCAACACCGTCTCAGTTCTTGAACCTTCAGAACTTTTTCATACCCTTCTTATCTTTATCACAATAACACTCTTAGATGCAGGTGAAACATTGCTTAAATAATTGTTTAAAATGTGAGAAGGTTAATGCCAAGGTTGATGTTTCTTTTCCTTTTTATAATTTGGTTGTTCGATAGACAAATTAAAAAGCAATTGATCACTGTCTCCATTGAGGTACTCTCAAAGATGCATAATGTCTCTCTTATCTTTTAACTGATTCAAGTCCTACCTTCATTTTATTTTCTTCAACGAGTTTATGCGTAAAACCAATGATAGCAGTCTTATTAATATGTTTAAAATTGTAAATGATGCTGGATATTTACAGTATTTGTCTGAAATCAAAGTAATACCATTATAACAGATTTTAGTATGTTATGTTTCCCTAGACCACATGTGATAGTACAGAGAATAAGTACAGAATAAAAATCTATCCCTGGACCCACACACACACATAAACAGCAGCCAATTTGTAATCACCAGTCATTATAAGTTAGTAACTGAACAGTTACTATCACTGTACTGCCTGACAATGAACTGTATTTTGCACATTTCCCAAAATGGTTAATGGAGTCAGTTAATGGCTAATTGAATAAAGATGCGTTATAAACTTGCTGCTAGACTATTGTGAAAGAAAACATCTGCCATTCTGAGTCTACCACACTGCTAAAATATAAAAACCTGTTAGTTTTTTTTTCTAAATAAATAATTTTTGCAAAGTTCAAAATCATTTTTGATGCATACAAGCATGACATGCTATAAATTTTCTAATTTTGTGAGGGAATGAGTGCAACACACATAACTGATTTTTTTTATTTTAAGCAAATTAGTGAGAAAATGCAGTGACCATAAAGAGGGATTAAAACCCAGCATGTGCACAGTGAAGTGCATGTAAAAGATGACAGGTAAAAAGAAACATCAAAGATCACAGAGAGGTGGCTATTGATTAGCTGGAGAAACTTACAGGCCAATGAATATAGATTTTTCTTATTTTCAGAATCGCTGCATACTTTGACTTTTGATATCCTAACAGCAGATTAAGTATGCCTGAGTGAGTGAATGAATAAATAAATGTTGATGTTTATGTATTTCATAAATAGTTATCCATCATTCATACAATAGAATTTTGAGAAACTATCCCAAGAAGAATTGCCACCTACTTTTAGAGATCATAAACAATAATTCTCATTTAGAATTGTGTGGCAAAATGGTTATGTCTAGCATAATGTCAAATGTAGGAAGTGCAGAAATCTTTGGTTAATTCTAGTAATAGAAGTGGAGTATCTCTGGATTAGAGTAGTTGGACAAACAAGAGGAAGGTGAGAGTAATGCAAAAGGAAATTAAACTTTATAGGACACTGAAAAAAATTAAACATATAAGGCTGCAGACGAATGAAAAGAAACAAGGTCAGAGATACTTAGGAAAACTGGGCTGGGACCAGGAAGCAGCATCTGGGAAAATGACTGAGAGAAAACAGATGAATAAAGAGAAGTAACACATTTAGAAAGTTTAGGAGGGAGAAATTAGAGTAACACTATATCTATTTTAATTCACCTTTTCCACTGCAGTATCCTGCATAATGAGGAAGAAGCTACAATATCCCAGGGTATATTCCTGGAACAAAATTACTGCCAGTACTTGAGTGTAAACAATAGCATTCAAATGAAGAGTGGGGGGGATCCCTGTGAAGCTTCGAAAGAGGTTACAGTACTTTAGGCTGTTCGTCTGTTAAACTTCAAGCGCTTCAATTCCATTCAATTAAAGAGCTGGGGGTGAACATCTGTGCATGGCTGATACAGCTCTGTGATGTTACACAGGCCTGACAAAGCATCACGGGGCACTGGGGAAAAATAAATCTTCATCTAAACTAGCCATACGGTAAATGTACAGGAAAATATTTGTCAAAAAACGTCACTGACAAGCACAGCATATTCACTGTGAAAAACATTTTGGTGAATTTCTCCAATCAACGCTAACTACTCACAGCAAAAATATATTTCACTTTTAACAGTTAGTGTTGATGTTTACAATATTTTATGCTTACATTCAATAATCAACAGTATAAACAAAACATATAACAATAAAAAGCAACTGTCTAAAGTAACTTACATTTAGAATTAGGAATCACATAGATACTTTCAAAAATATAGTATAAACTCATACCTTAAGACAGCCTCCTTTTTGAAGGCAAACCATTTTCACTGGGTAAGCCAAATTAAATGGAGGAGGACTTTAAGGTGTGTGGCCATAATTTATTATAATTATTGTAATGTTGTTTTTTTTAATATGAAAGATGTTTTTTAATTCTTGTTTTCGGGTGGTGGAACATCAGACTCAAACTCATGAAATTTTTGGTATGCAAACCGCATCTGTTCTGTTCGTAAAGAACAGAAATATGTGCATCTTTCCACTAATCCCCACTCAGGGGTTTTGCCAAAAATAAAGAAAAAAAAACAATTTACTTCTCAGTGCATTGTCTTGTGGCTTGCTCTGGCCTGGTACAATGCTCCTTCCAGGGATAGCCTGCTTCTATGGTGGTCGGATCAGAAACGGTTTGGTTAAGTTCCCCTACTGGGCAGCTTCTCCATACTATGAGGGAAAAAGAAAGAGAAGATAAAGTTAGCGGTAGCTCCCTTTCGTGTCTCGGCGGATTATTGCATACTGTACTGAGCCTGTAAAGGAGTCCTCTGACACACATGCGTGACACTCTTCTTAAGAGACCAAAACATTTAGTTGTACAGTTCTTCATTCTCCTCATAAACAAAGTATAGGACAGGCCACAAACATCACTTTACCCTTTTGTCAGGTTTTGACAACATGTACATTTTTCTCCACCTCTTATCCTCACGCAATATGGAACAAGCAGATATTAGCAAAGTTGTTTACATAATATTTGCAGTGATTTTTGCCAATAACTGATAAATGAACATGTAAAATATATTTTAAATGTTTAAACAAGTATTGCATCACTAAAGTGCCTCTATTAAGCTATCAATTGAAGTATAAGGTTGTACCATATTTTCATGTTCAGTATAGATAGGGAGAAAAACATTTATCTGGTATGACTAAAATTTAATGATGTGACAAAAATGCTTTTAAATTAAGATTGCAAGTAAAGCAAATATGGTAAAATGCATGTGATGAACTTGAACCATCATACACACCCTCAAAGATTTGACCCAAAATCATTCTGATCTGTCCTGGACTATAATCAGCATATCCAGACAATTAATTTTGCTTCACTGATGTTTTATACACATTTAAATGGTTGTAAAGAAAGAGTAAGAACTATGAGATTACTTAGCTATTGGCGTTCTTCATGGGTGGCACAGTGGTGCAGTGGTAGCACTGCTGCCTCACAGTAAGGAAACCTGGGTTCGCTTCCTGTGTCCTCCCTGCATGGAGTTTGAATGTTCTCCCCGTGTCTGAGTGGGTTTCCTCCAGGTGCTCCAGTTTCCTCCCACAGTCCAAAGACATGCAGGTTGGGTGCAATGGCGATCCTAAATTCTCCCTAGTGTGTGAGTGTGTGTTTTCTGCGGTGGGCTGGCATCCTGCCTAGGATTTGTTCCTGCCTTGCGCCCTGTGCTGGCAGGGATTGGCTCCAGCAGACCCCCGTGACCCTGTAGTTAGGATATAGTGGGTTGGAAAATGACTAACTGACTGTTCTTCATAGTCTTCGGACTTTCCAAAACTCATTGATACTTTACTAAAAGTATTATTATTTTAGACAATCCATAGCCCATTTCACAGCTGAGCACTCTTTACCAACTACTGAGCACTTGGTCTCTCAAAGTTATAATCTCCATCTAATATAAACCACTGGATGAAGGACTTTTCCCTATCATTACACTGAAACGGCACCATTGTCAATTTCAGAAGTATCTGACAGTGCAGATAAGTTTAGGTAATTTAGGATATAGCAGAACAGGACCTTTAGAAAGCAATTCTTCTAACTCCTAGAATTCCTCTTCTGAGGTGATTAGGAACACTTTTCTTAGTGAGGTCAGTGAGTGCAACAGTACAATCAGAAAATCCTCTGTATAATTTTACCAATCTCAAGAAGGAGAAAACCTGCATTTTAGTTTTGGGTTAATGGTTTAGTTCTAACTGCTTTGATTGCATTTACTGGAGACTTTACCAGTGCTCCTACTTTAACATACCACAGGTACTATATTTTCTTACTTGGCTGTACTACATTTCTCTGCATTAATGACAAGAACTTTCCTCATGGAAGCAATCAAATACAGGTCTCAAATAAGTAAGAAACTTCTCTCAAAGTGAGCTGAAAACATCATTAATGTAAGCTACAAAATAATATCTTCCCTTCTTCTCACCAAGTACTTCAGCTATTAATCTCGGAGTGGCTTCAGCTTCTCTAATAAATCCAAAAGGCATAATCTTTTAACAGCAAAATGTTTCTACAAACAGTAATATTTTTAGCAAAATTAGACCGTAGCCCTTTCCAATAGCCAAGATCTAGAAACATTAGATATTTACGTAGCTTTGGCCATGCACTGATCAAGCTTGTCATACCCTATCAGCAGAAAAACAGAAATGGATGGGATAACATTTAACTTGAAATAGAAACCAAAACTATCTCTTTATCCTGACTGCCTAATTGGACAACAGCATTCACGTGTAGACAGTTCAATTTGCATTCAACTATGCCTCGAACATTTTCCAGAATATCCATCTTAATAAAAGGATACGTGTCTGTGTGTCTGTCTGGTTGCTAGGAAGATGTGTTCTGTACTTATGCCATTACATGCATATAGATGACAGAATATGAGATGTACTAGATAGCAAGAGGATGAGAGAAAGAAAACTTGGTGCTAGAAGTGTTTAAGCTAACAATTGTTTGCTTACTATTATTTGATTAAAACTGTAACTGTTTGGATCCTGAGTGCCATTAACTGACAATGTCACATTAGAACACTCTAGACGGGAACAGGCCATTCAGCCCAACAAAGCTCGCCAGTCCTATCCACTTATTTCTTCCAAAAAAACATCGAGTCGAGTTTTGAAGGTTCCTAATGTCTTACTGTCTACCACACTACTTGGTAGCTTATTCCAAGTGTCTATGGTTCTTTGTGTAAAGAAAAACTTCCTAATGTTTGTGCGAATTTTACCCTTAATAAGTTCCCAACTGTGTCCCTGTGTTCTTGATGAACTCATTTTAAAATAACAGTCTCGATCCACTGTACTAATTCCCTTCATAATTTTAAACACTTCAATCATGTCACCTCTTAATCTTCTTTTGTTTAAACTTTATAGGCTCAGCTCTTTTAATTTTTCCTCATAATTCAACCCCTGTAGCCCTGGAATCAGCCTAGTCACTTTTGAAGGGCAATGGATGAGTGACAATAAAGACAAATCAGTTAGCACGTGGGGAAACCAAAGTCTTGACATGACTAGACTCGCTAAAGCAGGACAATACAATCGCAACCACCACTGCATTTTCTCAGCAAAACTCTTCGACTAATGAGAATGGTCAGTTCAAAGAGTGACGCTGTGAGGAAGTGACAAAAACAGGTGACTCTATGCAAAGACGTAAAGGACACGATGAGGGAAAGGGATCATGTGTATATTATTATTCCAGACCAAATGGACAACCATGTATCTAATAAAAATTATGAAGTCTACATTGATTACTTAGATTCCAATCCGTCTTCTACACATAGCACAACTAGTTGACAATAATTTAGGTTTGTTTCAAAGTCCTGTATCTATTAACTGGAGCTCATAGTTGGAGTCTGTAACCTATGCACACCACTACACTTTTTTAAAATGTCCACAACTAAAAACTGTCTTGTGCTGCCAAAAGACAGTTTTTACTCTTACAGAACCATATTAAAGTACACCTCCCTTTTTCTTCTACTATTCTGTGCACATACAATTCATTCACAGCTGGTATAAGTCATTTGTTCTTACTTTGCCACAATGTCATTTGAATCTTGTCACTTACTTCCCAGATTGTTACGAGCAGTCAGTATTTACAATATCTTGGTTATTAATATGCTGCCAAGCTGACTTCTCATACTAAACATTTTGTTTAAATTTTGTCTTGTGTAACCTTTTTAGTTAGCATTGACAACTCCACTAACTTTCCTTATACCTGTAGGGCATTAATAATAATATTTAGTTTATTGCCTATTTTTTTCTTTCCACATCTCTTTAAACACTACTGACTAACATCTTTATTCTCTATGATGGATTATTCTAAAAGAAGAAATATTGGATGCTAATTTGGGACATCTGACAGATGAAATACAAGTACAGGAATCAAACATCTCAGTCAGAACTACTCTTATACCTGACATACATAGTCTTCAAGGAATGGTTCAATAAGTCCATTTGTCTGTGGGTGGTATGGAGTACATTTGTTGCACTTTATGTGTAAAAAATTATATGCATACTATATCTCCGAAACACAGGAAAAAAAAAAAACTATACCTCGAAACAGCTGTAACAGGTGTAAATAGCACTGGCTACCTGTTGTGATTTAAATATATTTAAAGTGTGAACGATAGGGGGCGCTCTCGCTCCCTTGAACCCCTGTCCACGACTCCAGACACCAGGTAAAAGTCCTCAAGTTGACTTTATTTAATCGCCACAGTGCACAAAGCACACTCTCCACCACAATACTCATTAAATTACAATAAAGCACAATAATACAATCCTCCAGCTCCCAGACGCGTTGCCACCCTTCCACCCAGCTCAGCTCACCGTCTGGGAGCTCCCACAGTCCTTTTATATCTCCTGACCCGGAAGTGTTTCTGCCCAACAGTCCACAAGTCCTTATTCCTTCCGAGTCAGGGTAAATAGTCCTTTTCTTCAACCCGGAAGTCCGTCGCTCTTCCTGTGACGAACCTCCGGGTCACAGGGCACGAAGAAGCCCTCGGTCCTCCCTGCAGCTCCCTCCTGTGGCCCCCACGGCATCCAGCAGGGCTTTGCATAAAAACTCCAATGTCCATGATGCCCTGCTGGTCTTCTGGGGACCTCCACGCTGCAAGGAGGGCTCCACCTGGCGGCTTGGGGGTATTGGCCGGGATAAATGGCCGGCCATCCTTCACAAAAGGTAATACCTAAGTAGAGCAGGTGGCATGTTCTGAAAAAATTCAAATGAGCTGGTAACCTGTTCTAGTTTTCAGTTTTCTTTTTTACTACAACAGTCATGAACTTCTATCCAATATTGGATAAGGTACTAGGCAGAACCTATGCTATTTTTTGAAAATCTTACAACTCAAAATTCAGGTCAAAATTTCCAAAATTCTTTTATAGCCTTTCCCCAAGCTAGCCAGTAGTACTCTCTCTCAATTTGGCTTTAAGTTTTCTTTTGTCCCATGGGTTCCATTCAATGAATACTTTACTGTATCTCTAGGTTCACCAGTCAATGCCTTCTCTTTCAGTGTTTTGAATTGTACTAATGGTTAATTTCACTCTTGCTATTTGCATACTGCTTATGAAAAATCATTCAAGTTATTGTTCTGTTTTTGTTAAAGACAAACAACTCTGTCATGTTGGTCAGTTAAACATTCATTCATCCATTAATCCGCTCATCCATCCATATATTTTATGGAAACAGCTGTGCTATATATTGTCAGAAAAGCTGGAGGCTACCCCTTCATTACTAAGTACAAGGTAGAAACTGAACCCTAGGACACTAATCCATCACAGGTTACACTTACTCGTGCACCCACCCTAAGGTATATAGGGAAAATTTAGAGATAACATTCAACCAATAACACAATTCCTTGGAGATGTTGGAGAAAAGCCTATGCAGAAACAGAGAGACTGTGAAAATATATCACTCAGACAGTGACAGCCTGGGACTTGAACCTAGTATCCCGGAGTTGTGAGTCGTTGTACCATCCATATTTAAAAGTAGTATTCCAAATAGTGTAAAGGAATATTGATGTACATTTTGTGGAGGTAATGTATAAACCACAAAATCCACCAAAGATAACCTTCTTGGATTTGAACTGATGAAGTTAACCACTATGGCACCTATAATCTGAAGGATTATTAAAAAGTCCTACAACATTTAAGGACATGGAAACACTGAATGTATATTTTTAAGCAACTATTCTGAACTAGTATATAGTAGAAGTGACATATTAAATATTAGTTTTATCTTGGCTATCTTTATGGACGATATATTCTAAGGAGAATGTAGTGATATGGAAAACAATTTCTAAGAAAATTTAGATTTTTTTCTAGTTGCATCATCAATTATGATTACATTGTCAGTTTATTTTTTATACTTAGTGCACTGGATTTCTTAATTCAGAAATATCTGATCAATCAATAACAGTCAAAAGACATTACATCGTGTAAGACACACAACTTTAGCAGACGTTCACACCCATTTTAAACAGAATTCATAATACTTATGTGTGTGTGTGTAACTCTCCCTCTGAAAACAGAGGGACTATTTGGTATGGAACAGTGGCCTTGGAAATCAATTTTGTACTTTCTTTTGGAAAAATAATGTACACATTTTAAGCTTTTTCCCTTAACGCATATTTGTAGGTGGCAAATATCCATGTTCCTTAATATATTTGTACTACAACACAGCTCCATGGCCAGGATTGAAATTATAAGTCTACAAGAATGTGAGGTTCAGCTATCAGATGGAGTGTCTGTCCCAGTGTTTAGCAAAGGTTTATCCCTTAATAATTATAGCAAAAATTCTTGTTGTCATTTTCATAAATGGAGATTAACCACCACCTAGACTGCCAGTCTCAGGATGCTATCCTCATCTACTATACAACATTAAAGTACAAAAATCTTCAAATATTAAATGCTTACAGTATCTCATCCACCACTGTGGCTTTGCCATTATGGAACATTTTACTCACAGCAGTTAGCCACAGAAATGAAGCCAAACAAATCCATAGCTTCACTTCTGGAAGTGCCTTCTCTGAGAAAGGTATATTGAGCAGGCTCTTCAAAGTACTCTTTACAGCTGTCAATGATATCTGCAGCTGAGGTCATTGTTTTCATCCTCATTGTGAATAGACTAGCGGACTTACACTGCTGTAATTCTTTGACAGAACCTTTTCAAGCTTGGCTAAAATTCACTCTTTATGGCTTTAACTAGCTCTCCTCATACCCTAAATTTTGTTTAAAACACTGCAACAGCTACTGTCTTTTTGGCCTTCAAATACCTTTTAGTCCCATACGGAGATGATCTTGATAATGATTTATGTGAAACTACTTTGTTCAAAAATACATCTTCCCTTGCCACTGATACTCACAAACAGGCCTCTGGTTTGCTACTAGTAGAAGCACCCACAATGGACTGGTCTCAACCCTTGCAATTTCCTCCAAAACTTACTGGACTTGTTGAACAAAAGCAATTCGGACTTAATATTCCTTCTCCTGAAATGAAGGAGAAGCTCTTATAGAGGTCATACTTGAACTCATTTCAAACAGAGATACCTCCTTATCATTCACGTTAACACCTTTATTTCCCATTTGGGTCTCTTACAACTTTCCAGTAAATGCTTGATTGACATGAGTCTGCTAGAGTATGCTAGTTGAGTGAACAGAACATATGGTTTCAGGTCAGAAGACATGATTACACAGTTGATCATTGACCTTTTGCCCAACATACAGTGAGAGCTGATACAATTATGAACATATTTGTGTTTGAATTTGGTATTTCTTATGAAAAAACATGACTAGCACAGAAATCGAATAATAATTCACTGGTGGTATTCCAATCATTTATATTCAGTCCAGTTATGTTTTTCCAGGTGCAGTACAGTACAGTACTATCCCTCATTGCAGTTTGCATGTCACCTGAACCATTCCACTGTAGGTGCCACATCATCAGTTCTTCATCTGGCCCTGTCACATCTGGAAAAAAGAAACATTTAGACTAGAATGCTTTTCGTTGATTTCAGTACAGCTTTCAACACCATCATCCATCAGACTCTTAAAGAATTTGAACCTGTTAGGCTACGTCACTTCCCTATGCAGCTGAATTCTGGACTTCCTGAAAGTAAGGCCCCAGAAAGTCTATCGGAAACACCTTCACCAGTACCATCACTGAGCACTGGTGCCCTCCAAAGCTGTCTACTCAGCTCACTTCTTTTCACTCTGCAGATTCATGATTGTACGGCTAACCTGTATCTCTAGCACTGTCATTAAGCTTGTGGATGACAATGATCGTGTGTCTCATCAGCAATGGGGATGAGTCAGCTAAAAGAATGGAGCTACGATGATTGATGGACTGATTCAAGTGCAACAATCTGTCTCTTAATACAGTATGGACAAGACAAAGGAGATGATTGTTGACTTCAGGAAGGCACATGCTGTCCGCACCCCATAGCATATTGATGGAGCTGCAGTGGAACTGGTGGCAAGGGCACCAAATTTCTTGTGTAACTGGCAGCCGACCATACTTGGATAATTAATATCTTCTCCATAGCCAAGAAGGGGCTCTACTTCCTCCAGCTGCTGAAGAAGTCAAGATTGCCCCCCCCCCCCATCCCACATTTTTACTACATTCTACAAGAGCACCATTGAGATTCTTCTGACCAGCTGTATCACTGCCTGATTTTGTAACTGCAGTGTCTTTGACCGTAAGGCTCCTACAATGGACAAAGATCAATGGGAGCTCTCTGCCCTCCATTAAGAACATCTTAATAAAGCGATGCATCCGCAAAGCCTATAGCATTGTGAAGGACTGCTCCCACCATTCCCACTGACACCTTACCCCACTTCCAGCTGCCAGAAGACAAACACTGAAGAATGGCTGCATGTGTAGGTCACAGTATCATTCTTCTGAGCGAAGATTTATTAAGAACCATCATTAGAGGTGGCCTTGTCTCTTGTCATGGTTAATCCTTTAAAATTTAAGATAACGCAATTTGCCCTTAATTGAATTTTCTTTCTACTGTTTCTAAAACCATAACAGCATCACTGAATTTTCTCTATATACTAAATAAAGTAAATTCACAAAGAAAATTAATAAAATAAAAGTCATAAACATAGTATGCTTATCGACAGGTTATATATTTACACAGTACAACATATTTAATAATATTTTTTGAATTTTTTAGAAGAAAAGTTTTATATGTATTTCACACGCTTGTCTAAATATAAAAACAATATTTGCATGAAAGCAGAAAAATTTTATTTTTAAAGTCATTAGTAAGTACTGATTGATGTTCCAAATTGTCATGCACTGCAAAGACATCATTCAGATTAAGTAGTGTAAATTACTTCCTGCATTACTTATGCAGAATGATGAATAAAGGTAATTACTAATAATGTTATTATCATGGTTAAGGCTTTGGTCATTCTAATGAAATACTATAAATACATTTCAGTTATTCAGATGCTTTTAAAATGAAGTTGCTATCATTTAAAAAGTAAAAGACTTTAATCATTTAAACTCATATAAGAATAATAAACATATTTTCTTAAACCAATCTGAATAAGGCTACTGGTAACATTTTATTTGCAGTTACAAAGGCATATTCAGTATTTTTCATGTGCATGGTGTGAAGCTCTTACTGAGTTTTACTTATTCTTTTCATTAGTCCTTGAGTGGTGCACTGTGAATAGAAAAATGGAGGCTGTGGGAGAAAAAAATTTAAAAAGGAACAGACAATATAATAGAAAGTGAATAGAAAAGCGTCTTAAATGCTACCTTGTTTCTTCTGGAACAAATAACAAATTCATGATTTATAACAGTTTTTTAAAACACTAAATATAAAGGAAATACAACACAATGAGCAAAAATATAACTGAAGTAGTGCAAAAATACAGTATACAGTTTATAATAAGTTGTACAGTGACACAGAGGTTAGCACTGCTAACTGTTGAGTTTACAAATTTTCCATGTGGCTATGTGTTTTCCTCTAAATATGTGAGCTTCTGAAGTCATCCAGCAATAAGGAGAAATCTGATTTGGGGTTGGTTTCTACCTTTCACTTGATGTTGCCAAAACAGGTGGCTACTTTCCGTAGCCTTGAACTGGAATAAAAAGGTGCAGAAAGTGGATGGATGGGTGGATGCATGGATAGTCATTTGAGGCAAATCATTAAACTTACTGACTAAATCTTCCTTATGGGTGTGCCTGACTTTCAATTTAGTTGCAGCTACTTTGTTCTGCCTCACATGTTGTTAGTTGTTACTGTTATTTGTCGAACTATGCTCCCCCATTTGTCTTGTCATTTATTAACATAACTGTCAGTCATGTTCTACACTCACAGTGGTGCTATAAATGTCTATGAAACTCACGTAAAGCACGTAGTCCCCATAATGAACATTTGAATTCAATGCACCCCCTGTGTTTCACGTTGGCACCCCTTTATCTATTGTTTTGGTCACGTCTGAAATGTATCTTTAAGGTAAATAAACCTCTGGGTTTGGTTAGTTGTAGTATGCAGCAATTTCAACCTGTCTGCACGCTTCTCTTTGTCTCGATCTGATCATGGAAATCACTTGCCTTGTAAGTGTCTTTTAAAGCTTTGTTTAATGTATACTGTCTACTACATATTGCTTTGTAAATCATTATTTATTGTCTTTGGTTGAACACCTGTAAATACCTGTATGTTTCTTTTGTATATATTTCAGTTTACAAAGAGGTACATCCAGTAAAAGCCCTCAAGAAAGCTCAACTTTCTCATTTGTATGTGGATGTGCTTAGATGTTTGAGCTCTCTGCAGCTGTGCTGCACAAACGGTGCAGAGTGAGGCAGAAAAACTTGATCAATTTACTGCACCTCCTGGCATTTTTAGCTAGAATTTTTTGTAACTTCAGACTGAAATTAATATATCTTGAAACTATAATATGGATGGGTTTTTGCAAATGTTAGAACAGTGATTCAGTTTTTGGGCTCTCATTGCTGCATACCCACCATCATTGATATCAACTGGAAAATAACTGTTTAAAATCCCTGTACAATAACTGACATATTGGGTTAAAATATCAGCTTTATTCTTTTAAGAGGGTGATTTTTGTTTCTGTTCCGTACAAAGGCACCATATACAGTATATATACAATGTTTTGAAATTTCATATTTAAAAATATATAAGGCAATTCCAAACTATCCTTCAGGTTATAACCTTATTTGTGCTCTGGTCAAGTCTGAAAGAGATGACTACTGTATTACTTGTATCACAGGATATGACACCTTTTTAATAAATTGTGATATGTGTGTCTTTACAACAAATTAAATAATGAATTCATTTATACATTTTAGGGGAAGAAAGCGAGCATGTCTTTGATGTTTTGGAATCAAGACTCTTCTCTTCTTTGGGCAAAAGATTTCTGCTATAGTGAACCAGGCCCAGCTCCATGTTTTTCCAGAATGGGTCAAGCCCAACCAGTCACAACTTTTGTCAACCCTCCAAGCCAGTGAGCCAATCACAGTATTCCCCTAGTGTTTGCACTAGGTCACTCTTATGCCCCTTGTGGGTGTTTCTTAAGAAAGAAAAAAACAAATGTTTTTTTTCTTTAAAGATCATTTAAACACTGCCTTTTCACTTGTATACATACACATTCTGTAGACTAAGCTGCATTACTACAATTAGTGTTTAGGCAAACTATATTTTTACTACATTTTTGTACAAAGTTATTTGACACATTTTAATAACATAATTTAGTCTTTAAAAAGTTCCTTTACTATATGTTTCTGTTAGGGTGGGCTTTAAAAAGCCAGCAAACTAGCAAGCTAAGTTTTACTTTCATGTTTAAATGGTAAAGTTTTCATTTGTGTGTAAAACTTTAATTGTTCATTATATTAGATAAGACAACAGAATTCAGCTAGGTTTATCAGATTTTAAGAAGCTATTAAAGTTGCAATGTAAACTGATGTAATAAAAAATATAGTCATGTACAGATTGCTGTTCTCAAAAGACTAAGTACTCTTGCTAACAGCAAAGACACAGCCACAGTAGCAGGAGAGATAAAAAAAAGAAAGTTTGTTCTCACTTGTAGCAAGCGTGATTGCCAAAAGCACAGTTACACCTAATCAAAAGACCACTGCATCAGTCCCAGACTTAAATAAAGATAAACCTTACCAGCCAATTTTAAAAACATACTACAGAACATTTACTGGTAGTTGTGAAAGGTGTTTTAGCAGTCACAGCCATTCTTTAATATTCCATTGAACTGATACATACTTTTGTTTACCTTGTAAGGTGTGTGGTTCTGCTTTCTCGGAACATAAATTTATTTCCTCTTGTTTTAAAAACTGGAAAGCAGCTCCAGATTGTGACAAAGGGCTCCAAAGATCATGCTTGTAGTCATGGTCACCTGAAAGCTACCACTGAATGGAGCAAATTTTGAAAAGAGCAGGTGTTGGAAGATTTCATGACATTGATCCACAACAGATCCACTGGGGAACTTCAAATTTTTATCAGACAATGAGCTTTCTCTTTGTTGAAATCAGGAAACACTAAACCACAAGACTTAAGAGGGATTTCTAGCTGCAGGGCTTATTGTTAACGTGTTTAAAAACACACAACTGTGCAATAGACTCTCTGAAGCCCGGCTGACAAAGAAAGAGGGTTGGGCGTAGGGCTAGCTACCTTTCACCGTAAAACAACAGCAGCTACAGAAACATTAACAGAAGCTCAGTCTTGGAAAGAGATGGGACTTTATCAACAAGATTTTCAATGCGTTGTAATGAAAGCCAGAAGCCTCTGAAAGCTACAGAGCACACAAACCTTTTTTCATCCGAGGCAATCAATATAGGGACATGGAATATGAGGACAATTTTTCGAAGAAGGGTAGAACAGCACGGGAATTACAAGATCAACCTGTGAGGCCAGAAGGACTCAGTTAGGACAGAGACTTTACTGGGGAACTGCTGCTGTACTCTGGACATGAAAAGGATGATTCCCCCCATACCCAAGGACTCACACTGAAATCGTCCAATACAACACAAAGAGCCCTGGTAGGATGAGAAGCACATAATCCAAGATTTATAGCAGCAACCTTGCATAATGAAGAGAACTGATTTCAACATTTTCTAGTGCTACAACACAAAAAATGATAGCAAGGATGAAACCAAAGACCAGTTATACAACAGCCTGCAGTTTGTCATTGAAAAAATCACCTAAAGGCATGTTACAGTCCTGATGGGGGACTTCAATGCTACGACTGGAAACAACAACATCACATATGAGGCAGTGATGGGAACGCATAGCTTGGAAATCATAAATGTTAACAGTTAGAGACTTGGAGACCTGTGTGCTTTGAATAACAGTCATTGGTGGAACAGTATTCTGTCAAGAGAACAAACATAACTGAAGATGGCAGTCACCTGGCCACTCAGCAGAGAACCAAATAGACCACATTTGTTTAGTTGAAAAAATGTAGATGATGTCTAATGGTAGTGGGAGTGAAACAAGATGCAGACACAGCATCTGTCCATTACCTGACGATGGGCAAGGTGAAACTGAAGCTGAGAAAAGACTAGAAAGGACGTGCAGGACAACATTTGAAGTTCAACACTGGTTTCCTGAGGAACAGAAAGAAACACGTGGAATGCAGTGTGATACTGACCAACAAGTTCCAGACTCTTTAAGAAATGATTGAGATGGAATACTTAGTGGACAGCATTGAAAGAAGATAAAGGAGACAATAACAGCACTACATCAGGAAACATTATGTATCAGACAGAATAAACACAAAGATTGGATCATTCCTGGAGAGTTCAAGAAAATACAAGAAAGGAAACAGATGAAGACAATTGTAAATATAAGCAGAACAAAAACTGAAAAAAGCAAAAGCACAAGAGGAATACGTAACAACAAATAAGATTATAAGTAACTTCAACTAAGCAGACAAGAGCATCTAAGTTCAAAATGTGGCGGCAGAGGCAGAAGAGGTAACACAGAATAGAAATATGAAAGAACTGTATGGTACAACTAGGAAACTATCTGGAATTTTTTTTCAAACTAAATAGACCAGTGAAAGACAAAGAAGGAAAATCGATCTCAAACAACCAATAGCAAAAGTGGAGATGGACTGAACATTTCTAAAAAAATTTAAACTGATCAGTGTCACTAAACTCACATGACATACAACCAGCAGAATAGGACCTTCCAACAGATCTGCAACACACCAACAGAAGCAGAAATTAAGAAAGCAATCAGTCAGCTGAGGAATGACAAGCCAGCAGGCTCAGATGGCATCCCAGCAGAAGCAGTAAAGGTAGCCATTATAACAACAGTAATGTAGAGATGCTCCATACACTTTTTCAGAAGATCTGGAAAGAGGAGCAGGTGCAGTCAGAGTGGAAAGAAGGACACTTAATGATAGATAGATAGATAGTGTCACACACGAGCGCTTAGGGAGCAGCTTAACGATCCATTTTGCATCGTGACAAGATCTGCAGGGGGGCAACGGCAGCGTACTAACTTCTCTCTCTTTGCTTCCTCAGAAAGATCGAGATGCTGCTGCCGTAAAGATCGCCCGGATGACTTTAAGAGATGCACGCTTCCGGGTTCCCTTCTACCCTTTGCTTCCCCATTGACGACATCATACTCCCATACTCCACCACGATTCCCCCAGCATCCCACAGTTTAATTTCCGGTCCGGAAGTATAAACTGTCCATCCATTTTCCAACCCGCTGAATCCAAATACAGGGTCACGGGGGTCTGCTGGAGCCAATCCCAGCCAACACAGGGCACAAGGCAGGAACCAATCCCGGGCAGTGTGCCAACCCACCGCAGGCAATGTCTTATGAGTTTTGTTAAACTAAAGATGGAGTTTTTGTTACAGTATGAGTATATGAGTTTTATGAGTTTTGTCTCTTTATTACAGTGGCGTAGTCAGCAGGATAGAAGATCCGATAAAAATCACAGAAGGACAGGACCTGAACACAGTCCTTAACACCCTGGTCGCGGAGCTCCAAGCTGTCAAGGTGGAGCAAGCGACAACGAAGACAGAGCTCGCCAAAATCCAGAGGCAGCTGGCAGTGCAGAGACGGTAAGGCTGGAGCCTGTGAGACCTCCTCCTCCTCCGATGCTCCCTCTGACGGGGAATGACGACATTGAGTCGTACCTCTCTATATTCAAGAGGACGGCAACCAGGAACCAGTGGCCGCGGGCAGAGTGGGCGTCCATCTTGGCTCCGTATCTGAAGGGGCCTGCGCAGCGGGCCTATCACAACCTCCCTGAGGAGGAGGCCGCCCAATACGACCTCCTGAAGGCTGAAATATACCAGCGATACGGGGTGACCTCCGACCAGCAGGCCAGGGTCTGGCGGCACTGGAGATTCGACCCCGCACTCCTGCCTAGGCCCCAGGCATTTGAATACTGGGACAAACTCGGGTGCTGGCTAAGGCCAGATAAAAACCAGGCTTGCCAGGTGGTTGAGCAAGTGGCTTGCGAGGGCTTAATATACGCAATGCCAGACTATCTGGCCCAGCAGGTCCGGAGGCACCCGTTCAAGGACATGAACTGCCTTCTGGAGGTTCTGGAGAGACAACTGGTGGTCACCCAACTCGGGGGGAGCTGAGAGGCTTGCTCACGGGACCCGACAGGGATGTGTCGCCTCCCCGGAACCCACTCGCCGCCCCGTGGAGGCTCCAGCCAAACTAAGAGACCGAAAAACCATGCTGCCGCACTGTTTCAAGTGTGGTGAGCTGGGGCATCTGCTGCCAGCCTGTCCTCTCAACACCAAGCCCATGGACTGCAGCTGGGCCAAAGGAGAGAGGTATTGTGCACTGTCAAACCCCCTTGCGGTCACAAATACGGGAGTGGTGTTGGTAAATGGGCACTCGGTGGTTGCAATGTTTGATTCCGGGAGCAATATCACCATTGTTGCTCACCGTTATGTCTTACCGCGACAATGGCTCGCTCAACATCTGAGCGTTAAATGTGTACACAGGGAGACCAGGGCATATAGGTCCGCAAGGTGTTACATCACCTGGGAAGGGACTCCTAAACAATTGGTGGTTGCTGTGATGCCGGAGCCCCCTTTCCAGTCATCTTGGGACGAGACTGGTCAGAAATTAAATGCAGTGGGACTGTCACCACTCCTATTCCTCGACTGGGTCTAATCATGGAGGGTCAAGGGGCCCGCCCAGCTGCTCTCACACCGTGCACCTCGGCAACTAGTAATGACGTAGAGGGGTTGGGGGGCTCTCTTCAGCACTGGACCTCGACCCGGAAGTATAACCGGGAGAGCTCTGGGGTAGGCGAGTGCTCCCACTGACCAGACTCCTGACGTACTAGCTGGCTTAGACATTCAATACCGGTCTATGCCGGCATCATTTAAACGTCAACAGTGGAACAATGATTCGCTGAAGTTTGTCCGGAATGCTATCGTGTCCGCAGACGACATATCGTCAATGGCTTCCATACCGCGTGGTCCCTAATTTGTATTAGAGAACGAGCTGTTGTATTGAGTTGCAGAGCACGAAGGCGAGGTACGTAAGTTGTTGTTGGTTCCGCGGAGTACCGGTGGGAGGTTTGCAAGCTAGCCCATGCCCACCTCTTAGGCGCCCACCTCGGGGCTGACAAAACACTGGAGAGAATAAAACTCCGGTTTTACTGGCCCGGGGTCAATGAGGAGGTCCGGCGGTTTTGTCAGTCTTGCCCCGCTTGTCAACTGCGCCAGATACCTCGAAGGGACCGCGCTCCTCTGATCCCGATTCCCCTTGTAGATATTCCCTTTGAGAGGATCAGTGTCGATCTCGTACTACCCCTAGAGCCTTCAGTGCGTGGTCACAAGTATATTCTAGTTATGGTTGATTAAGCGACTCGATACCCCGAAGCAGTTCCCCTGCGAGCTGCTAATACAAAAAACGTCGCACGGGAACTAGTAGGGCTTTTTTCCCCGAGTGGGAATACCCAAAGAAATCCTCATGGATCAGGGTACGCCCTTCACATCAGATACGTTCAGGGAGGTTGCCAAACTACTCCGGGTTAAGCATCTCAAGACGTCCGTCTATCATCCACAGACGGATGGCCTCGTTGAATGGTTCAACCAAACCCTTAAACAGATGCTCCGCAAGGTAGTCAGCGCGGACGGTAGGAACTGGGACCAACTTTTACGCTAGTGCTTTTCGCCTACCAGGAGGTCCCTCAAGCCTCCACAGAGTTTTCCCCTTTTAAGCTGCTGTATGGATGCCAACCCCGGGGCATATTGGACGTACTAAAAGAAGGCTGGGAAGGGGAGGCACCAACCTCTTGGAATATATCGCCCAGTTGCGCGATAGATTGGCTAAAATTAGACCCTTACTCAAAGAACACATGTCCAGGGCTCAAGCAGCGCAGGTCCGGAATTACAACCATAACACTTCCCTATGCGAGTTCCCGCCAGGGGATCGCGTAATGGTGCTTGTGCCCACCTCCCACTCTAAATTTTTGGCCCATTGGCTAGGGCCTTACGAGGTTAAGGAGAGGAAAGGACTTGTCGATTATTTGGTGAGTCAACCAAACTGTCGACCGAGTGAGAGTCTACCATATTAACATAATAAAGCCGTGGAAGGACAGGGATGACGACCCTCCTTCTGGCTCAGGTCTCTCCCTTTTCTCAGAAATGACTACGCTTAACTTCAGCCCCAATTTGTTGCCCCTCCAATGACAGGACTTCCTTCATGCTGTTATTCTGCAACTTTTGCTCCAGCTTTCTCCTGTACTGCTCCTTCGGAGCCCTGATCTGGACTTGGAGTTCCTTCTGCATGCGCTTGAGCTCATACTGATCACCGACTTTAAAAGCCCTTTTTTCTGGTTCAAAAGGCCCTTGATGTCACTTGTAATCCATGGCTTGTTGTTAGCATAGCATTGTACTGTTCTTACTGTAACTACAATGTCCATACAGAAATTGATGTAGTCAGAAGTGCAGTCAACAACCCCCTCAATATTCTCACTATGTGACTCCTGCAGGATATCCCAGTCCATAGTTCCAAAGCAGTCTCTCAGAGCCTGCTCTGCCTCAGGGGACCACTTCCTGAATTTGTGTGTGGTTGTAGGTAGCTCCCTCACTCTTGGTTTGTAGTGAGGCTGAAGCAGAACCAGGTTATGATCTGCTTTCCTAAGCGCAGGCAGCGGGGTGGTGCTGTATGCATCTTTAACGTTTGCATACAGTAGGTCAATAGTCTTATTTCCAAGGGTGTTACAATCCACATACTGTGCTCGTACTATATCCATAGCAGGGAAAATCTTCAGTATAATATTACTGAACAGAATGAAGAAGCAAGTAGATGCAGAACTATGAGACCAACAAGCTGGTTTTCGCAAAGAAGGATCCTGCAATACAATACCAAGAATGGAATTCTTCTCTGTACATAAATTTGATTTACTTTCATAAGGCTTTTGACAGTCTGGATAAAGGTACTCTCTGGAATTTTCTCTGTTACTATGGAATACAAACCAAATTGGTGAACATCATGAGGAATTCATATAAAGAAATTACCTGTAAAAAAAAGGAGGACAAATTACCAACCCTTTTGAGGTGAAAACTGGTGTTCGTCAAGGATGGCTACACTCCCCATTTCTCTTTTTACTTGCCATAGATTGGAATATGAAGACCTCGATATCACCCAGCAGTGCCAGTGGATGCTGTTCACACGGCTTGAGGATCTTGGTTATGCCAATATCACACAGATGCATGAGAAGACAAACAACATGTCGACCATCTTGGCACAGGTTTTACTGCACATCAACAAAAGGAAGATGAAAATCCTGAAAGCCAACACAGTACAGACCCAGTGGCACTAGAAAGAGAAGAATTAAAGAAAAAGTAGGTTTACATACCTGGGCAGCATCATAGAAAGACTGGGGGGAATGAATGCAGATGTAAAAGCAAGAATAGGGAAGGCAAGGGCAGTTTTTATTCAGTTCAAAACATATGGAACTCTAAAGAACTATTACTTCAGATCAATGTCAGACTTTTTAATAGTAGTGTCAAATCAGCATTGCTATATGGATCAGAAACACGGAGGACAACTGCATCAACTACAAAGAAACTACAGAACTTTATCAATAGTTAATCATCCATATTTGCTGGCCTAATACAATCTGTCATACTAACCTTTGACTGAAGACAAACCAAGAACCTGCTGAAATGAAAATTCTTCGATGACGTTGGGGTTGGATCTGCCACACTCTATGGAAGCCACCATCAAACATTACCAGACCAGCGTTGAGCTGGAACCTGCAAGGCAAGTGAAAACAGGGTCAGCCACAAAACACTCGACATGGAGTTAGTAGAAAAGAAAAACTTGTAATTGTAATTGTAAAACTTGTAATTGTGATGTCTGGTGGGCCCGGTTGATGGTCTATGCCCCAGGGATAGTAAGCAGTTGAAAACAAAGTGGAAAAAATGTAATAACTTGCTGACATTGCTTCAGCTATCCCTAAAAAAAATACTACGACTATCAAAAATGAAGCAACTAAAACTTTGGCCACCATGGTTCTGAAGAAATAATTCAAAACTTTGAGACTGCTGATATAGCTGCAGTCTGTCTAAAGAGTAATGTCACAAGGGATGAATGCAACATTGAAAATCTGCCTGTTGATGTCTGCTTTGTGTTTAATGGTATGCCAGAAAAACAGGTGATTGGCTTTCTAAGGTTAGAGGAGTTGGATGCAGAGTACATTGCTACTGAAGCACCTCACTCAGGAAGGATTCAATACAGTTAGTATATTAAGCAAGTGTCACCATATGATGAAGCATACCTTTACATTTAATCTTGTGGCAAATGATTCTTTGCCTTTTCTAGTTCAGTTTTCTAGTTCCCTGCCTTCCTTGATATTTTTCAAGGGTTTCTGAAGATGACAGTGTCCCAATTTACAAAGCAAAAGAATTTTAAAAAAATTATGTGCCTGTTATATCAACCTAATTTTGTTATAGCTGGCTAATTTCTGATCTGTCTTCTATGCAATTTAAAACCAATTCATACCCTATTTCAGTCTCAACAGGTTGATCTCTGCAGTGAAACTGGCTTACTTTAGGCATCCACTGACATACTGAAAAATCTCAGAAAGGATAACATTGAATTGTTCAAGTACTGTATTGACACATCAACTGATAAGCCTTCTCCAAGACATTTACAAGACAAGAAAATTTACCATTGGCTTTGCCAGTGTTGCATACTGTAGGGCAAGAAGAAGGATTTGAGCATTATTCAGATGTTCTTGGCCAACAAGCGTTCAGGATTTTAAACAGGATGGAGATGGACAGCAGGCGTTCACACAAAAATTTGTAATCCCTCTCCGGTTGCTACACAAAGCAGGTACATGTGTTGCTTCAGTCTCTTTGTGATCTTCCTGGAATAATCAAAAGTGTGCTAGAAAATAAAATCCTTTGGTTAAGCCAATGTATCTGAGAAAGCTCCAAGCTGATGCTGACTGCAATAATATAAAGGCCTTTAGAAAGTCTGTGTCTCCGCCCTGCTCATGGGTGTCACTACAGCTACAAGTGAGAACTCATTCTCCACACTCACTAGAATGCTGACACCCTTTTGATGCTCTATGCTCTTTGACAGAAAGATGAATCTTGTAATTTTAGCTCAAGAAAAGGCAGTAAGTCATGCACTGGAAGTGTATGAACTTGTCAGTGAATTTTCTAAAAGAGCAGAAAGTTAATGTTAAAAACGCATGTATTCTGCTGACTACTTACTACATGGCTGAGTACATTGAAGACAATATGAATATAATCAGACTTTTTGCATAACCACACTAGTTTTAGAGTGTTTTGTGAAATATGTGCTTTTAATAATCCCCCACTATAGACTATGTAAATGCCACCTGAAACTTAAGCACTTTTACATTTAAGTTCATTAGCATCATAAATTTGGTTTATCCTAGTAATGTCAACACCAAAATATAACTGAAAAATGTAACCCATAACTGGCTCACAATAGTGAGTGAACCAATTCACTGTAATAAAGTTAGAAGTTATAGTTTAGGATGCACGATACCCTGAAACAATATAGTAGAGTATATTTCATCAATTAAATCAAATCAGATAAATACAGTAAATTAAAAATTTTAATGACTTAAATGGTTTGCTTTTGAGCACCATACTCAAAAGCAGTTAACATGCAAGAAACTTCTTGCTCCAAAAGTGTTCAGGAACAAAAATCTAAATGAATATTTAGTATAGAAATTAACATACTATTTCAACGTTATCAATACAATACAATACAGTACAATTTATTTTTGTATAGCCCAAAATCACACAAGAAGTGCCGCAATGGGCTTTAATAGGCCCTGCCTTTTGACAGCCCCCCCGCCTTGACTCTCTGACAAAGAAAAACTACCAAAAAAACCCTTGTAGGGAAAAAATGGAAGAAACCTTGGGATAGGCAGTTCAAAAAAAGACCCCTTTCCAGGTAGGTTGGGCGTGCAGTGAGTATCAAAAAGAAAGGGGTCAATACAATACAATAACTAAAGGCTCGACCTCCCACTGTTATTTTATTAATCTTAGTTAATCATAAGCAGTCCGGGATCTTGAGATCTTAATGTGCGCTCTGATTTGTAAGTCATGATAAATTCATTGGCTGTTTTTATTCTGGCAGCAATGGGATAAAATGTGTATTTTCAATTTTCATTAGAAAAAACAGATTTCAGTTTAGACCACCAGAACATATGGAAGCTTTACTAAATCAAGTTACACTGCATGTAAAATGTATTTTTCTGTTGAGCAGCATTTTTCATATATAAAGGATAATAATTTTTATAGTTTTCATAGCAGGGCATTATATTATGTAATTAACATTTACTCTGATTTTAAATTTTAGATAGATCAACATTGACATCGAAGTCAAATTAATTTGCAATTATGATGTAGGCCTGCAGCCCGGGTTTTCATACCTTGACTATAAATGGAGCTTTTATAGACGTAAATAACTGAGAGATTCTTTTCTCATGGTTTCAGCAGACACTGTGATTTTAAATTCCATGGCAGATTTCTAAACTCTAAAGACCAATACAACCAAATTATCTAGATACATTAGACAGGACATGTTACAGTAAATGAAAGCAAAAAAGAAACAAAAGTAAAGAAAGTTTAGTGATTTTGCAGAGTGTTGTTATATTATGAAAGTATTAATTAATAATTTCAGCAAATGTATCATCTTACATATTTAGTGCTACTAGCATTACTTTGTGTAACATAGATACTGTGAATGGCTATTTTTACTGCAAAGACAAGAAACACAACCCTGTGTATATAAATGAAAAATGCAAACTCTGTGATATATTAATAATAGATTAAATATCAGTTTCAAATTATTATTATTATTTTATTATTACAAGAGTACAACTATTGACCGAAATTTTGCTCTATAGTTGGAGCATACACAGGTTAAATGAATTAGTCAGTTGTTTGCACTAACTGAATTGGCCATCTTGCAGTACTGTAATACTAAAAGTTAATTTCAGCTACTTATATAAATGTTAAATGTTCATTTTGGTGCCTAGCTGACTTGAATTTGGAATGAATACTTTTTATTTTAAGTAATTACTTATGCCAGTACAAACATAATATTCTTTGCTTTGTGCACAGGAGATAATTGTAGATAAAACAACTTTATTAAACAGTGTAATAAAAGCTATATGTTCTGACTTTTCATTTTGACTTTTAAACTTTTAAGTGAAAATTGACATACTTGTGTGGTTTCATGTTTATTAAATGCAATGTCTCACTGTTTGCAAGTAATAAATAATAGGACTTTCCTTTTATCAGGTTTAAAGGGACACAATGCATTAATTACAGTAATAAAAATTTGAAAATAATTTATACAATCTTGTTCATACAATACCAAGCAACACCACTGATATAAAATTACAATGATAAATTATTTTAATGAGTATGAAAAACTGGTTCACAAAATTTTGCATTTTGACTGACTAACAATGGACACATTCATTGATGAAAATCATTAATTATTCATTGTCTTAACAGTATGCGTGCCATTAACGGGCAGCATGGGCTATGAAATCAAACAAGGTTCCTATTTATGTTTTATAGCGGCCCATGTTAAAATAGTTTTGCTAAATTTCAAAGAGAAAAAAAGTAACGTTAAGTTTACCTTTACTTGTCATGATAATGTAACTTTCATAAATGCAGCGGGCCGAGACTCTACATGATAAGTGCATGCATACTGATGCTGTGGTTAGGGATTTTTAAAATTGTTTTAGAAGTAACAGAATTTCTTCTGCAGTTAGGTGATTCAGAAAAACTAGTCAGTCACAGTTTTTTCTTTTTTTTAATATTCTTTCCTTCTTTCTTTCTTTTTGAAAATAAAACATGACAATAAAATACATCTTAAAGAACTAAAGCGGTAAAAGCTTCAGAATAAAAAAACTCAAAATTCAGCCCACCTCCAAATTTTTATATAAAATGTTGACTCATTCTTTAAGCACAAAATTACTGGCCTACCGAATATCTTTGTGCTTTTTTGCTTTACATTTCTTAATATCCACCTTAATAAAAGAATAGGTGTTCGTCTGTGTGTGTCTGTCCAGTTTCTACAGTGAGGAACATAAGTATTTGAACACCCTGCGATTTTGCAAGTTCTCCCACTTAGAAATCATGGAGGGGTCTGAAATTCACATTGCAGGTGCATTCCCACTGTGAGAGACAGAATGTAAAAAAAAATTCAGGAAATCACATTGCAAAATCGCAGGGTGTTCAAATACTTTTCCTCACTGTATGTATCAATTATATGCTATTTGGTATGGGATTTGTAAAAGCATTTGTAAAGCATGTGACGTGCCATCTGTTGGAATAAAAAATGCATTTAATTACTATATGCATTACAAAATGCATTCTAATAGGTGGTGCACTGCAAACAATAACACTAAACACACTGAGGTCTACCTTAATTACTTAAATTTCAACTAAAAAGGGTGGCATGGCTAGTTTCTAGATAATGTGGGTTTTCATCCTTAAATATGCCAAGAAGTCAACACTTCTTGTTTACTTCATATATCTAATTCAAATTACAACATTCATCTACCTAATGTGCCATCAATACAATTTAAAAGAAACAACTACTAATTTTTACAGTATTTTACTCATGTTTCACAAATACTACAGTGGAACCACACCAATCTTTATCTTGCCTTGTCTCTCTTGTACAAATGCACAGTACAAGTCATCTGTAGTTTTTCCTTTCATATAACTTCTGTAAAGTTTCTCATCACTTTAATTTTTGTGCCTGCATTTTCTCTTGAGATGTGTATCTCTTTTTCATTTGAAATATCTTTCCCATTTTTGTGTACCCCAAATCTTGGGTCAGATTACATGCTTTCTATCTATTTATCCAAGAATTTTCATGCCCACTCCAGTTAAAGAATGTTTGCTCTAAGCAGAATGTGGTTACCGAAGGAAGACTAAGAAGTTTGTAAAAGCTTAAGATGTTAAAACCTTTCTCTAAATAAGTATAAACAGTAATTGATTATCATAAGCATATCCAAAAACTTGGACGCTGATTGGCAATGGTGGCAACTTAAATAATTTCTACAATTATGACATCACAAGCATATCTACCACATGACCAGCAATGACTACCATTCCCAACAACAAAACTACTTTGAAAAATTACTGATCTCAAAATGGCGCTAAGTTGCTGTCACCAATTAAAAGATACAGAAATAATAACAAAATGAACTATTTTTTTAATACCACCAATACACTAGAATTTTCTATTAGTAGCAGAAGTAGTATGGTGACAGACTCTATAGATGTGTTTACTCTAAATATTGAAAAAAATATGCTGTAAAGAAAGTTCTTGGCTTTATTTTACCTCTGTATGAAAAAAGCAAGCCTGTAAGTTTAGTATTATTAAAACCTCACTAGTGACCAGCCTTTTTTTTCACAGAGATGGTGGAAACAAAGAAGAGTGATATTATATTGGAGCAAACTCTCTGAGTCCTGTTGTAACATAATGGGCATAACCATTGCTTCTAATGGAATCCTAGTTTCACTCGCAACAAATTGCGATGGAATATTATCTTGTGGGTTGTTCGTTGCTGCGTGATAAATTGACATTGAAAGTTAAAACCAATCTGAAATAATATACTTTAGGACATGGTGGTGAAGGGTAGTTATTTTTATATCTGTTTTTCTTTCGATATCAAGATCATATATAATAGAAAGTATATCCAACACTCCTTACCCTGAACAGCAACAAAACACAAAAATCAGCTTGAATAATAATTTCATTTTGTCTACACTGCTGTCTACGTAGCTTGGGGTCACACTCATTTTTAGCCGTTATGTCTTTTTCTCATTATTTAGGGTCTAAGGATCGGGTGTATTTGCTGAAGGATTCTTTCTTTATTTCCAATCTTCTGTTTTCTGAACCCACTTAAACTGTGCAAGATCCTTGGGATTCTTGAGGCAGCAGGTTTAAGCACTGTGCTATAACTTTTTTTTTATTTATTATTATGCTAAATGTGTGTTTTGGATCACTTCCTTTAGTTTGAACTAATAATCCCTGCAACATGTCAGCAGCCTGACAGTTTACTAGGACGAAATGGGAATTCGCTGCACTGATCTCCATTTCCATTTAGAAATTCGGTTCAACAAGCCTCTATTTAAGTCACAGTTATCATTTCCTATTAAATTAAAAGAAAATCTAATTGATCTATCTGCAAAAACTCATTTACCCATTGCTCCATAGTCTAGTACTTTTGCATGCTGTATTTATTAACAGCTGCTTGTTTATTAGCTTTTCCTGCTGTAAAATAACCCTTAAGACCTAACGTCAGGAGTGACCCTCATGCAGGTGGACAATGATATCTAAGTCTTTATTTCTTTCCATTCCTTAAGGATATTACCTTCATCTATTACTCATTCTTGTTGGACAGCCCTTTGGGTCTTCCATTCACTATTCTGTCAATAACCCACACTGTTTCTCTTTATTTATTGATTATGTTTGACACCACTTGAAAACTGAGTGATGCTATTTGACTCAGAGTTCCCCTTGACTGATAATGGACTAAGCTCCCATGTAAGTAAACAACACCGGTTGAGGCCTTGATAAAAATGCTGATGCTCATAAAATCCATAAAAGCGGCTACAATTAATGAGAGGGGTTAGAAGGTAGACAACTGAGAAAGAAAGATGTTGATGAGCAGCTGTGAGCTGCTATAGTGTTTTAATTTACCTTAATTGATCTGATTAATTGTTACGTGCTGGAGGCACCTGGGCAATCAGGTCCAATTACAGTCAAAGTAAACTGAGGCCAGTGAGTTAAACCTGAAAGAAAAGAGTGTGACAAAGAGAAAAAAACATTGTTGCCTTTAGCAGGATTTTATTTACCCAAGAAGGGTTACTCTCAGCAGGAAGATAGTCAATAAGATAACTCCAGGTAAATTAATGCCCAGCCAAGGGATTTTTTAATTGTGGAAGCAAACAGCCTATTAATAAAAATGCTTATTTTAGAATCAACATCTGCCATTTTCATTAAGCAAAATAATAATTGCATACACTTCACAAGAAAAAAATCAGGGACATTTTGATGTTTGCGTACTATCATTTTTTTCTTCACTTATATGCAATTTATATCAATGACGTGTGGTGAGGTTCATGGCTGGTTAGGCACTGACTCCTTCAGAGTCAGATTTACAAATATATGAACCCAAATGAGTAGCTTATTCACTATTCAATCGGCAGCATGCTCATTGACTACTGGTTATATTTCACATCTCATCAGCATTCTTTATACATACATAGGTAAGGTACATATTTAGCTAAGAAAGAACGTTAAGAGGTGAGAGAGAGAGTGGAGAGAGCGCATTTGATCTGCACCCTCCATGTGTTCTAAATTTACCGTTGCAATTCCACAATTCATACTCATTTAATACAAATAAAAGTACAGAGTGGTGTACAAAAAAAATGGATTTCAATTTTGACCTTAATTGAAATATTTAGTTGTTTTTAAAAGCTTTTCATTCTGATGCTTTAATCATTTTTAATATAGACTGTTTAACAAAAGGAAAACAACAAAAACAAAAGAATATTTTTTTAAGGTCAAAATGTAGTTTTTAAATATTGGATCTTTTTTCTTAGTCTGATCCCATTTTTTATAAAATTGAATAATGTTTATTATCTTACCTTTATTTGTAAATGAAGTCCATGTGCCTATCCTTCTCCACGAATATCTCAGTCACTTTCTTGTAAAAGTCCTCCTTATTTTTGTTTAGTTTTAAAAGTCTTAATCTTCCATTTTGGCAGTCAGTCAGAACAAAAAATAAAAATAAACGGACTGCTACAGTGCACTTGACTTTTTGATATCGCTAACTTATTGGCATCTACAGCCTCTGCTTAGAACAGCAGCAACGAGTACCTGTTAGGCTCACATTCGCACCCTTCGGGGCAGCATGGTACTGTCTTCCTCACCTTGTGCCTTTTCACTGAGGTTTTATGTCTGATCAGCAAGACTAAATATGTCACACACATTCATTAAACATATTAGCCAGACTGTGGAAAGTCAGGGTGTATAATAAACGTGTCTGTAAACATTATATTGGCGACATACAGAGAGACAGCAACAGGCACGCGCCAATTGCATGCATCAAACCAGTGTGTGTGGGAGAGCGCAGTCCGAGGTGAGGATTGGCTCGTCACTGCTGCACCTCGCATTTCTCCCCTGTATTTGAACAGGAAATGTGCAAATTCAGTGATTTTGACTATAAAAATAATCAAAGTTATTGGAATCATATAGAAAACAAATTTATAGCACATACCAGTGGACAATTTTATTTTATGTTGTCATTTTAAGTTTTTTTTTTATTTTTCATGATGACAGGTGAGCACTGACTACACGTCCCTGATTTATATGTCTATCCATTTTATATTCCTGCATTTGAATCTTGGTCAGGTAACAGTTATATTGAATATGCATTATCTCAGGAAGAAATGGCACAAATCAGGAAGCGAACACTCTCACAAACACTCACACTGTTGCACACTAATTCAAAGTCACCAATCAAATTGTCTGAACTGTGAGTAGAAAGCAGAGTGTCCACAGACCAACCAGAAAAAAAAAATAATGTAAAAAGGAATGGAAGGCAGCCACTCACAATTCACTCTAGCTCCATATGTGTAAAACATTGAATTATTCAAATTAAATCCTTTAATCAAGCACATCTATGTTTAAAATTGTCCAAAATGTTTCCAGGGCAATCGAGGTCCAGCCTCACTGGGCCACATGTTTTGGGCGTGTACCAAATTAACATCATTTTGGACAAAAATTGCGAAATTCCTTTCAGACAGCCTTGGTGTCACAATCACTACTAATCCATTAACAGCTGTGTTTGCTGTACTTCCAGATGGGCTTAAAGTGGAGAAGGACAAACAACCTGTAATTGTCTTTACTTTACTATTAGCACGTAGACTTATCTTGCTCAACTGGAAGAATCCTAGCCCACCTCTTTTAGGTCGATGGGTAACTGATATTATATACTATTTGAAACTGGAAAAAATCAAATTCTCACTTATAGGATCTGTTCATAACTTTTTTAAAACCTGGCAGGAGCTAATCAATAACATTTCAGAATAAGCATGTATATTGGTTAAAAAGACTCCTTTCCCTCTCAAAGATTTACTCTGGCTGTTGGCCTTCCTCTCTTAGGTGGGGGTTGAACTAAATTTAGTTTTTTTAAGTTTGACTTGATTGTATGGAATGTTGCATGCTTTTAATAAATTCAATAAAAGTAAAAAAAATGTTACAAAAAGATAAGACCATTCTTTCCTTCCTTAAAATCTGTTTTTTTATTCCTTAAGCCTAGAATTTTGTTTTGGCACTTCACTAGTTTTGCACACTATAGCATTTGGACTCTTCATTGATGCGTTCATGTTATCGGAGTCACCAGACACATCAAGGTGATTCGGTCGTACTGTACCATATGTGTCAGTTTTCCTTTATAGTAAAATCTCAAGCACTTCAAGTGAGGTATAGAAATTGTCCATTATTATACAGTAACCTTGGTCAAGCAAAGTGTCTGCCTGTGACAGCACAGATGATGTAGTAACACCATTTTGACTGTACTTGCCACCCCACTTGATCCCTCTATCAGTGTAAAGTACCACATTCCAGATTTATCCAGAATTAGCTTCATACAGCAAGTAGAACTTGATACAGAATTGAACCCGTATGGATGGGATGTACTATATTCATGACAGCCTTTCCTTGTAACCCATGAGACTTTCATCAATATGTCACAATAAGAAACATATACCCTCTGCATATTTCTGATGATCACCTGAAACAAATCCCACAGTTTCTTAGATTCGGTGTTGAGTGATTGGCTTCATCATAATCATTATTATTAGTGAAATGCAGGCATTGCATAATGAGTAAAAAAAAAAAAAACACTCATTTATAACATCACTGAAAAAAATGGGTGTCTGCAACAACTGATTTGTGGACCAGTTTCATCTCTGGACTGGTTTACTCACTATACCCTGCAGTATTAGTAGAATGAAAACACCCACATGTCATCAACAAGCAAAAGGTTTACTGTGACTTCTTTAATACTGCTCATCACAAAGGTTAATTTCAACAACTAATTTCTCCATCAGGCTATCACTGACAGATAATAAATAATCCAAATAATCTTGCTCGACAGACAGCTTTAGACTGGGATTACCACTAATTGGGCAAGGAGAAGGTGCAGGATTGTCAACACTAAACACGAATATCAGTGAAATTTTCAGGTAGGAATCTGTAAGTTTAACTGTCTATGTCAACATCTGTCGAACAATTCACACCATCACCACTCTGACTCAGTTTGAACAGTGGTTCAGTTGCAGTCTGATCCAAAAACTGGGTGTACAATTTTTCACTTGCCATTGTGTTTCTAGTTGATGGCTCCAGCTCTTTCATTAACACTGATGAGGTTACCATAGAACTACCATAAACATGCAATATGCATAGAAATATTCATGATTTTTTGCAGCATGTTATTTCAACCACTACATGGCAACAGAGTACAGTCCCAAGAATGTTTTGGTCTTAAAATTATAAATCAGATTATTACATGTAACCCAGTGATTGTTTTTAAATAGAACTCAGAGCCCAATCTGTGCTCAGGGTTAACACCAGGGAGGTTAAGAGAATTTTTGATAAAGTTAAACAACAGTGCTGAAATTGTTGTATTACTATTTAATTAAATAATTGCCTTTCTAAAATCTACCTTTACTTCAGTGAAGTCTAATAATCCTAATTTGTGTTGTCACTAGGCTTTGCTTATATTGTGTATCTATTCAAGTGATAAGATTATGAACAGTTCATTTAGGTTTTTATCTACATTTTTGTATTTTACTTTATTATTCCGCTCTCTGGAGTAGGGGTGCCTCATCTACTGCTGCTAAGTATCCCGTTAGGGCAGGCACAGTGTAAGTCATATCCATATTTACTAGTACTACACTTCAGCTCAACATTGACTGTAGTTATGTACTGATCAAAGGCAGGGCTGCATTTGCATGATTCATTATTCTGTAGTGTATTATTTGGTGGAATGTTGTTTAAAAATATAGTAAATGTATTCTTTAGACAAAGCCTTGCATATTCTCATTATTGTACTTTTACTTTCGGTACTTGAATACTTTTTAAACCAGATACTTTTTTACTGTACTTTTACTCAAGTTTTTTGTTTCAACTGAAATACTTCTTAATTCTAAAAGTAAGACATAGTATGTAAACTTTTATTCATTTCTAAGTACTTTTTACAAGTCTTCATTTATACTTATAAGATCAGGGTACATGCACCTGTTTACATGATTTCACATTTGTTTTCTATTTGTAGTAGTATATTTACTAGATTTTATTAATTAAAAATAGTGTCGGAGGAAGCAAAGAATTTTTACATTTTAGTTTCAAGAATAAACAGTTGAAGTAAGATAACAACATGAATTAACTAAATTAAGAACATCAAATATTGTTACAAATAGTAATAATTGAAAAGCCATGTAATGTTAACATAACTGAAATTCACATTTAATTTGAACAAAGTGAAACGCAGCAAATAATGGTTTTAGCATTTGTTGCAAACCAAACAAGTAGACTTCAAGAAAACATTGACCTTATAAATTAATTTTCTTTGATAAAGTTTAAATATTTTCCACAAGGAACAGCAAGATTCAGTAAAGACAGAAGGATGTACATCACAGTATTTTAATTATTATGTAACTAAACTTATTTGTTGTTGGGGAATACAATTTATAATAAAAATATTACAAAAACATTATCTTATTAAACTTCTAATATTTTTAATTAATAAAGCAAAAATCAACACACTACATCCTTCCACCTACAGATCTAAATTAATATAAAACCATAATAAATATACTGATTGATAACAATTAATAAAATAATTTATCAACACAGGACAGTTTATAATATCTTTCGAGAGCCAAACCAGATGAACAAACAAAGCATCATGTAGCCAAGAAGAAGTCATCTATTATCCATTGTCAAGCGTCTTAGAAAACATAGGGTGGACAACAAGTCCCTGTTTGCCTGGGATAGAAACACTACATTTCATGTTTTCAATTAATCATCCAAAGATCTGTGTGAGCTCTACTATTGTCATTGCATGAAACATTACTCTTCTGCACTGATACAAAAAAAAAAATCAAGGAAACCAATGTTAAATAGGTTTATTTCTTTTTTTTTTTGAGTCTTTAAAATCATAGTGGCCACATCTTTCTTTCTGTTTATACTGGCCATGCAAAAGAAGAAATATTATAAATAATGCTTTTTGACAAAAATTGCCAAGCTACATGTCTAGTGGCTGACATTATAATAAATAAGAGTAATAATTTTTGTAAGGCAGTGACACATTTTAAATATTTTAAATGGTTTTTAATAATATTAATATATTTTATAGGTTAAAGTTTCTCCATTTTCATTTGTGGCTGTGTTTCTGAATATTTAGATTTTTTAGCAAACACAAGATTTACCTCTATGTAACCGAATTTCTATTGTAGGAATATATTTATATATCAGATTTTGGTGCCTATGCACCATCAATCCAGTTTAATTTCAATTCTACAAGCAAGTGAATAGACAATATCTTATAGGATCACAATGAGCCAGTCTTTGTCTGGGCAGTACTGAGTGCCAGAACCAGCCCCTGCCCCATAGACAAAGAGAGAACTTGAAAACCTCTATATATTCAGTATCAAAGTGTCTGAAAGTGTAAGGCTGCAACAGTTGCCATTTAACCAATGTGATGCCTATGGGAAATAATCCCAGTATAGTTGTACATGTGAATTAGGTTCATGTAGTCTGATTGTGAGGGTAGTACAGTGTGTAAATAAAAGCATAGCATTTGTTAATAATTGGGTTTATTTCTAGGAAAGGCCTGATTTTTTTTTAAAGATGTGGTCTTTATTTGAACATTTTGTCCCGAAATGACTATTCAGAGCACCATCCAGGTCACAGTCTTGTTATCTTAAATCACAAGCTGCTTTTTATCCTATCTGTTATTATTCTTTAGCATCTTATAAATTTAGTCAAGAAACACAGTGAAAATGAGTTAAGTACCAGAGAATAAAGAGTATAACTAGACATGAAGTTAAATCAGAACCTCCACTAGGAGTACATATAATTTAAGTCTAATTAAAACAAAATTATTGCATCAGCTGAAAAACGTCTTTGCAGTTTAAAATGCTGTTTTCTAAACTTTTGCTCACCTTGTAAGTAAAGCTGCTTTAGTAAACACTATTTTTTTTTTGGTTAAAAAGACCAATCTGTAAATTGTTACTGGAACCTGGCATGATATATTTGACAGTATTCCTTTAGCTGAGACAGCACCAAACGGTTTTATATTTTTTCATAAATCAAGAGATGCTAGTTGATATGGTGGCCTAGGGATATTTAATGTGATTAAATGCAAACCAATTCTAAAAATGTTGGGTAGTTTACACTCTCACATCAGATATTAAACCAGATTCCAGTACAAATGTAGTACTAATGTACTGAACTCCAGGGTCATGATAATTGTTAAAGACTGGGTGTGACAGACGTTCATCTGATTTAGCGGTAAATTATGATCATGTAGTACTGATTACGGATTTTTGTATACAGTGTAAAAGAACCAAAAGGACAAAATGGGCAGCCGCCGGTATACTTGAAAATAGGCTGCCAAAAGTGAAGGTTGTGGTTCAAAGGTTGATAGATTTCAGTCCAAACAAGAGCAAACAGACAGGCAAACATGGCATTTTTAAAACCAGGCAGGGGAATTGATGTCATAGGGGCAAGAACTGTAACTGACGTCATCAGGCCGGAACTGGAAGTGAAATCTTCAGGGGCTGGAACTGGAAGTGACATCATCAGATTGAGGCAAAATTTCACGTGGGTAGTCTGCTGATGAAAAAGAGGAAGGATTAGTGTACTTTGCCACCCCCTGGTCTGGCATGGAATTATCCCTTTGTAAGCCCTTCAGCTGACTCCCATGCGCACGTGTGTGAAACTAACAGCAGTGAACTTACCTCCCCCTCATGTTTGGCTACCCATTAAAGATGGGTGTTATTTAATACAAAAGTGAGGACCTTGTGCCATGGGATGTTGAGTGTGATGGACATTTACCAGAACCACTGCATTTTCTGCAAATTTTAGGGAATAATCGTTCCATTGTTCCCTTTTAAATGAAGCCAGTATTTGCTTAAATTGGAAGTGCAGCTGGGAGAGCGGGTCTGCAGTGACCTCAAGGGGCATGGTTTGATCCCGTTCTGCTGCAAGGGGCGGGATTAGATTCTGCTCCTGATGCTTCCTGGAGTTCACCATCCTGCCGACTACACCACTGTAAAAGAACTCAAAAGGACACAGGAAAAGTTTTGGGGGCAGCAGCCCGTATACAGTATACCCCCAAAATTCGCAGGGATTACGTTCCTAGAGCACCTACGAATTGTGAAAAACTGCGACTTTTGGATGTGGTTACAAAATGCCTTTTAAATGCCTATTTTTATAGTTTAAACCCTAAATACAGTATGCTCCTAAAGCACTTTAATTTCGTTGCAAACTCAGCTTAATACATTAATACATTACCTAAAAAATTACCTTAATACATTACCTAAAAACAAAATGTAAAGGTAAACCCATATACTGTACAGTACTGTACTGCTATGTCTCCCATGGGTGCTAGAATGTAAAATACCAATGTTACCGCTTATACGTACTGTAATTCATGCAAGTGCGTTTTCTTTGGTATGCGCTGTCATTTTCTTTGTTATAAGTAAAGTGAATACATAATAATTTCATTTAATTAAAATACATTAAATTCACCAATGATGAATGATATTGATGATGATGATGAAGTAGGTGTGAGCACGATGCAGAGGATTTAAAACTCCTCGGGTGGCACCACTTCTTCAGGCACTTCAGGAGGAGTTGTATCTTTGGACGGGTCTTCTTCTGGTGAGGTTTCGTACTGGCTTTTCTTTATAGGTTTCAGGAACATTGTGATGGGAAGTTGCTACATTGTCTCCTGTAGCGAATTGCTGGTACATTTTCCGTGCTTTCTCACGGATGATGTTTATGTCCAAGGGGATGTTCTTCTTCCTGCAGTCGGTGATCCACAATGCCAAGGCAGATTCCATCCTGACGATATTTTTATTCCTTACGGTCGTTACCTTTTTGGTACTATCACAGAAACTTACAGATACGGTATTCCAGATCGCTGCTTTGTTCTTCTTTATGGAGCATACAGTGCATAGTGGCGTGCTACTGCAGCATAACTTTTTAGTTCCCGGAGCAAATCCAGTAGTTCAACCTTCTCTTGGAGTATTTTAAACTTCAGAAGCCTTAGAAGGTGCAGGGCGTTTCGGCGACATCTTGTGCGTTTAAGAATAACAAAATGAATGCAATAACAAAATTGAAAACACGAGGACATTCAGCTGGAGATGCGTCACATGGCAGCAGTCAATCAGCAGCAAGGAGAAATGAATAATGCTGTCAGATTGGCTACTTTCACCATCCCAAACCACGTTTTCCTCAGTGGTTGCTTCCTGTTCTCTCTACAGCACAGTATTACCACTGAAAAAGCCATAAAAAATTACGAAGGATATTTGCGCTTTCCACTAACAAGTAATAGTTAGGTTCTAAGGAAAAATCTGTGAATGACTGAGTCCGCAAACCCTGAACCGCGACTTCGCGGGGGTCTACTGTACTTGAAAATAGGCTGAGAAAAGTGAAGGTTATGGTTCAAAAGTTAACAGAATTCAGTCCAACCAAGAAAGTACAGTCAGGCAAAAATGGTGTTTTTAAAACCAGTCAGGGGAAGTGATGTCATCAGGGTAGGAACCGGAAGTAATGTCTTTTGGGGCCGGAACCAGAAGTGACATAATTGGGCCCAGGAACCGGAAGTGCCGTCTTTGGCCCCGGAACTGGAAGTGATGTCATCAGATCCAGGCAGAATTTCCTGTTGTTGATCTGCCAATGAAAAACATGAAAGATTAGTGTACTCTCCCACCCCCTGGTCTGGCATGGAATTATCCCTTTGTGAGCCCTTCAGCTGTCTCCCATGCTCACATGTGTGACAACAGACAGAAATGGAAAATAAAAACAAATGCTTTAATGATCTTTTAAACACGGTAGGGTTTTGCTAGATTGCCAGTTGCCCAACTCATTGTCATCGTCACACATTACATCCAATTATTATTTGCAGATTTTGGATTCAAAATTTAAAAATTACTTCACTAAATAAAGTTATCCCAGATTGCTACTAAGTTATGTTTTACTAATACAACAACACATTAAACCCAGGAAAGTACATCTACATCTTAACTGTACATTTTGAGAAACTTGCAGTCATTATCCTTGAATGTTTTATTTTATATTTATCAATCAGATATCTGCATGTACAGAAATGTGTTGACAGTGCACTACCATTATATTCAGAAGTTAAAAGGTAAATTCTGTATTTTATAAGCTGAAGTTATTTCTTCACCATCATGGTGTTTGTTAGCTTGCCAATTGAAATTGCAATCTAAAGTCAAGTATTTTTTAATAAATTGTGAAAAATACCTACCCTGCTGTTACGTTTTATGTTGAAGGTGAATATTGTCAAGTTCCGATTGTGAAAACAAAAGCCTTAAAACCTATTGAATACATTTACCTTGAAGCAGCAAAGGTTTTTAATTAAGACAGTGTCTATTCTGTGTTTCTAAGGTGTGCTTGTGACAGCAAAAGTAAAATGGAAATGATACAGATTCTTGGTACAATATTATTGAGGTTTCCTGTTCGCTTGGATGTTTGCAGTACAATTTTGTCACCCCCATATTTGCCAGAATTCCAAAGATTCGCTTCTCAATTCAGTTTTTTTAACAGTTGTGTTCTGTCATGGCTTGTAACAACAGATAGACGCAAGATCAAATCATATGATTATTTTTTTCCTTATACAGTTCCTATTTTTTGCCTATTATGTTCTGTGCTGCTGTTTTACATATTATGCAGAGAGAGATTCACGCTGAGTGACGGCATTGTAATGAACAGCACACATAAGAGTTTTATTTTTCTTTGTACACATACAATACACTACAATACAGTTTATTTTTGTATAGCCCAAAATCACACAGGAAGTGCCGCAATGGGCTTTAACAGGCCCTGCCTCTTGACAGCCCCCCAGCCTTGACTCTCTGAGAAGACAAGGAAAAACTCCCAAAAAACCTTGTAGGGAAAAATGGAAGAAACCTCAGGAAATGCAGTTCAAAGAGAGACCCCTTTCCAGGTAGATTGGGCGTGCAGTGG
Organism: Polypterus bichir lapradei; assembly: GCA_026402145.1. Lineage (NCBI taxonomy): Eukaryota > Metazoa > Chordata > Cladistia > Polypteriformes > Polypteridae > Polypterus > Polypterus bichir. The sequence continues at coordinate 8,306,108 of JANRMT010062833.1, forward strand.
GTGTCAAAAGAAGGGGTTCAATACAAGTATACAGAACAGAACAAATCCTTAGTACAGCATAATAATAAAAATTTTAGAAGTACAGAGCAGAATTTAACAGTACATGATATCACATAATAAGATTTGGATATTTTTAGAGTCCTGGAGACCTCATCCGTCAAGCTGCCTCCCCATTTGGCCATTCCACGGCTGAAATGTTGCTCGGCCAGCCAATCCGATGAAAGGACCCCTCTTTCCCATGATTCCTGTGATCCTCCATCAGGGATGACTTTACCATAGGCAGGCAAACAACTTGGCAGGTGGGCCGTGGCACCAATTGCCACATTTGAGTACCGAGAACAGAAACAGAATAGGTGAGGGTTAGTAACAAATTATAATAATCATGTTACTTATGTTTTAGTGCTAATGACTAACAACAGAGATGCAGTATGTACAGTTAATCAGCAGCTCTAGTCAGGATATGCTAAACTGAAGTAGTGAGTCTTCAGCCGGGATTTAAAGGCTGGGACCGAAGGGGCATCTCTTATAGAAGCAGGAAGACCATTCCACAGTTTAGGGGCCCTGTAACTAAAAGTTCGACCTCCCACTGTTATTTTATTAATCCTTGGAATCATAAGCAGACCGGAATCTTGAGATCTTAATGTGCGCTCAGGTTTGTAAGTCATGATAAGTTCAGACAAGTAAGCCGGACCTTGGCCATTTAATGCTTTATATGTTAAAAGGAGGATTTTGAAATCTGCCCTAAACTTAACCGGGAGCCAGTGTAAGGATTTAAGAACTGGAGTTATGTGTTCGTATTTTCTTGTTCTTGTAATAATTCTTGCAGCCGCATTTTGGATTAACTGGAGGCTGTATAAAGAACAGTTTGAACAGCCAGTGAACACCGCATTGCAGTAGTCAATCCTACTAGAGATAAATGCATGAATTAATTTCTCAGAATCCTGTTTATTTAGAAAGTGCCTTAATTTCCTAACATTTTTAAGATGGAAGAAACATGTTTTGGACAACTTTGTAATATGTGCTTTAAATGACATGCTAGAATCAAAGATAACTCCTAGATTGCGGGCTGATTCAGTAAAATTAATTGGGATTCCAACTGAGTTAAATGACGACAAAATATTGCTGTGATCAGCGTCATTCCCTCCAACAATTAACATCTCTGTTTTATCTGTATTTAAAGACAAGTAGTTCTCATTCATCCACTCCTTTAATTCACTAACACAACTAATTAAAGACAACATCGGAGAAACTTCATTTGATTTAAATGAAAGGTATAACTGGGTATCATCTGCATACGAGTGAAAATTAACATTATGTTTCCTAATGAGAGATCCCAGTGGAAGCATGTAAAGTGAAAACAGTAAAGGTCCCAGTACTGAGCCCTGCGGGACACCATATTGAACTTCTGTGTATAATGAAGGAGTACTCTCAGCACATTTCTGTACATATTGGAATCGATTTGATAAATAAGAACTGAACCAAGCGAGCTCGGGCCTGTAAGCCCAACATCATTTTCTAGCATAACAATAAATATGAATTTTACTGCATTGCATTTTTGTAAAAACCCTTAGGTTTTTAAGAGACCCAAGTGACCTGCATGTTGAAAGTTGACAGGGCCAATCAACTCTCACTATTATGCACATTTTCTGAAAAAAATACCAAGAAAGTAAAAATGGGTAAGAAGGAAAAAGAGTCAAACCATGATGAAACAAGTGAAAGCTGTACAAAATAGTTGAATTTTATAAGGCATACTGAGTCACTGTTGCTGAGAATATAGAAATAACTAAGGATAACATTTCTGAGTGAGTACATCCACTGACACCGATACTTATCAGTCCATAAATATATAGGAAGAATCCAGACCTTAGCACTGTGAGGCAGTAATGACAGTTAAGCCTACCACTTTGGCTATGCTAAAACATCCGTACCTTCCTTGGCTCCTCCCATTCACCCATCAGGTCTTCACAGCAGATCCAGGATACCAGCAAGCTCAGTCATCCATTAAATAGTTTGTGTCCCAGTAACCTCTGCTGGTCACTGCTGAGGATGCCCAAAGCCTGGCTCTGTTGTCCTACCACCATCCTTAGGCATCTGTAGGACGACCTTTGAAAGAATTTTGGTCCTAATCCCTGGATGCCCAGCAGGAGCAATCCACTGCTGGACCACCATTTCTTTTGCTCTCTCTGGGGGCCTTTTCCCAAATGCCTTGCCTCCTGTCTACGACACTGGCTCACACTCCCAAACTTTAGTTCTTTTTTTCACAAAACTTCTTAAATTTTCTATCCCTCTCTCTGTCTTTTTCATTCAATTATTTGTTGCCCTCTCTGCCCTAGTCAAGGTCATTTTATCCCCAGTTTGCAGGTTCATTGAATGACCCATAGAGCTTCAATGAGGGACAGCTGCGCTAATTGTCTTAATATGCATCAGGCATAATTAGCAAATTCCCTCCTCAAGAACTTCGTGGCCACACGGTTTACAGTAGTTTGTACCCACACTCACCAGGCCTGAGACACACTGTTTTTATTTTAAATCCTTGCACCACCACGGACCACTAAAGCGCTTTACCACACTCAGAAGAATACACAACAGAAACATGAAAGCACAATGCAACAAAGCAAAAGTATGCACACACAGTATGTGCATTATTTATTTATTTTCTCTATTCAGTTAGTTTTATAAATGTTGTTTGATACAGCATGCTCTGGTATAGCGGACCCGCAGCTTCAATAGTGAGGCCAGATTTTAAATAATCCATTTCGCCATGTCAGTCTCCGTGGGCATGATCATGCAGCTACGGGAAGTTGATGGAGTAATTGGGGCGAGTTTCATCTGCATGTTAGGGTGCGATCCTTCTCAATTGCTTAATCGGCTTCCTGTAGTGCGCAATTGAGAAGCTGCACCCAGGGAGCCATATAAGAATGGGCCGGCACAGAAGGAGGGAGACGAAAAAGAAACAAAAGACAGAAAGAAAGGCTTAAAGAGCGAGATCAGCATTGGGGGTGAAATAAAGAGGATGAGCCAGCTGGCCAGCTGAAAAAGAGAGGTCAGTGCGGTCAGAGGTCCCGGATGGAGTGAAGGATCGGTGCTCGAGGAACAGGATCACTCCCACTGATTTTATAAAAGAGTGGATTAGATCGAGAAGGAGTCCATCCTAGGGATCCGAGGGACTTCTACGAGTGTTAGAAGGAAGATGGGAGAACAACGGACCCTGAGTAGTCTAGCAGACGTCGACGAACGCAGCCAAGATGAGGGTCGGTAGTGTGAGGACCGCAGCGGCTGAAGTCTCTCCCGCTGAGCATGCCTTGTGTGAGCTGGAGAGATTGGAAGGAGATGTGCTTGGCTAATGTGACCCCAAATGTCTGCTATAGGATTTTAATCTCATTTTAGCTTTGTTTTAACCAGTTGGGATTTTTAGCTATTTTTTGATTATTTATTTATGAACACTTAAAGCACTGCACTTTATTTGGGATTTTGTTTTGATTATTTTTTTGTTTGTAATAAAAGCACTTCTGCACTTTGCACCTTTCCCCTTGCTTCGTTTGGTGTCCTCATTGTCCAGCTCATCCGGTTACATTATCGATGATGTTGGGTTCAAGAGGCTCCCTGAAGAGAAACTGGAGCATGGAGTAGAACCTGCATCATCAGACATGAAAGCCAGTTGTTGTGGAATGCTTACAATCAACATGAACTACCGTCGCCAGTTCTGAAGACTCCTTCTTCCAACTGTTATAAGCTGTATATAAGGGTTCTACTGGTACAACATCTGGCTTCTCAAAACCTTGTTATTAAGAATGAAGATTGGTAAGGTGGATTGATGTTACACTAATACAGCCTTATATTATATAATGTTAAAAAGACAAACAACTCAGTGATTGGTTGCACAATGTATTTGGATAATTTCTCTTCTTGCACTAATTGTGAATAGGAACAGATATATATATATAATTTCTACAATATTATGAGTGTTTTCCTTCAACCAGAAACTATGCAACCAATGGGAATGACTTCCATTACACATATAAACAGATTTTTTTTTTTTTAAGTGTTAAAAAAGCAGGTATATTTTATTTCCACAAAATACCTGGGATTATTTTGCAGGCCCCTTTTCAAAAATGCACATCCTCATTTCAGCATGCCTCTGCAACAAACACGTTTCTTGTATTTTTTACTTGGTGTAATCAGTTAAACTTGTCAGCTTCCCCGCTCCACTTTGTTATCTGTATCTTATGATAAATTGCACTATAAATCCATGTCACAAGGCATTTAGTGAACTGAGATAACATTAAATCGTGTTTTGGTTTAGCTTCTATCACACTAATAAACCAAAGTAAGGAAAAAAATTAAAATAGGAAAGCAATTAAACTGCCTTTATAACCAAAGTAACTGCAGCTGTATTCCTTCAAATGTACAATGTACAATTTGTAAATTTACCATATACAATTCATGACTTATTCACATAATACTTAAGATTTATGATTTATGAATCTTATGAGGCTTGAAAAAAAGCCAAAAATAAATATTATGATTGTACTGTAGTTTGTCAGAAAAGGTCACTGGTTTAGCCAAAACAAGACAACATTTTCATAATAATGAAAGCAATCACAGTGCACTGTTTTATCTGGGATGTTCAATCTAACCTTGAAATCTTATCAAGCCAAAGTTGAGTTGGGTCAAGTAAGAGCTTACTCAGTAAATAAACATTTGAACAGTCTAGAAAATGTTATCTTCATCTATGCCTATAACATTTTCTCAAAACTCCTGGGACTTCATACTGTGTCAGAATTCTCAGAACACTAAGAAAACAAAAACAAATTTCTATGGCAGAAAAAGAGAACTCAAGTGAAGTGCAAGGTGAAGTATGACATTTAAGATACTCATTCTTGAGATTTAAGTAGCTGGCTATGAAAAGGTGGATAAAGTTATTGTACTATTACATAATAAAGAAATTAATGTCAAAAGTGAACATGCATGTTTTAAAGTAAATCTGAAATGGAAACAGAGTAGCATATAATTATTAAATGCAGTAACAAAGAAAAATAATGTTGAACTACATCTCAAAGCACTTTAAAAGTGCTTAGCTATAGTATATTTTTGATATTTTTCATAAATGGAGCATAGGCATGTGCTTGAAGCTAAATTGGTAACTGTAGTTTCCAGTGCATTAACCACTAGCACATTTTCTCCAAATACAAGAAGCAAATTCAAATGTTCTAAAAAGTATTTTTAAAAATATACTTTATTTGCTGCATTGCACCCCATGCTGCCTAGCAGTCCCTAGCACCGTTGCCCTGAAATGGCTTGTATCAGTTTGGTAATGGATGGATGGATGTTTTTGATTGGTCAATATTTTCGCTAACAAAATTTTAAAAATTAAAACTTGCAATCAGTCATTTAACACTGAATCGTAGACTAATGTAAAAATGATCAAAGAAAGAAAAGCAGAAGCTAAAGCAGAAGTAACAGTTTATTTTTGTACTGGAGCCACCTTTTAATAAGAAACAATAAGAACAATAAAAAATAATAAACAGAAGCTACAATTTAATTATATTCTTTTACTCTCTTTGAACAATATTGGTCTTTTTTCTGTTTTCATTTTTGGAAGTTTCAGTCAGTCTAATTTTGATTGACACTTTGCAATGCAGTGCTTTAACACTATAATCAACATTCTTTACAATGTTAGGAAAAGGGCAATGTGTTACTGTTTAAAAAAAACTGTAGATGGCACACTTGATTTATAGTTCTAATTACTTACATTTTATAAATAAAAGAACTTGCCTTTTTAAAAGCATCATTATTCTACCACCTACTAGGAAAGCAGAAGCCCTTACAAAGGCCCAGGTAATAGTGTTTCATTGTACAATCTGCCTTTTTTCAGTTGTTGAGGTTTTGGCGATTGTTACCATAATAATATAAGTAGCATATATATTGCTGTGACCCATCTTAATTCTTGTAATGGAAACATCACATGAATTTCATTGAACATTTTAGTATACGCATGTCCATCTGCTTGTGTCGAATTAACTAAATTGTTTTTAATATATTACCTAATTCTAAAATAGTGGTACAGCATAGGAGCAAAATGTGTTTGTTAAGGGGTGCCAACATCTTTTAATGATACAGTTTTAAATTCAATTTCCACCTCTCACCACCATTAATACTCTGTCCTTACTAATGTGTATAAGTCACTTTCTCCAGTTTCTTTAATATGTACACAAAACTAACCATATACTCTACTTAACCTCCTACTTTGAGTTACCACCTTAGAGCTGGAAGATGACTGCATAAAGTTGTGTTGATCCCTTGTTGAGTAAAGCAGTCCTGTTAGTATGAAAATCTTTACATTACGCTGCAGTTACTGGGCAAGCAATAGGGCTTAGTGGCTTTAAACCACAAGTCTGCCACTTTCTTCCCCTACTAATTCGCTATGTAACACCAACTGAAGCAGAGGTGCTTACAAAAGACCAAGTATTAGGGTTTCATTATAAATTCTGCCTTTTTTCTATTATTACATTTTGGGAGGTGCAATGGCTGATGAGGAGGTCCTTGACAGATTTCCACATTATTCCAAAAAGGAAGGCATGGGTGACCAGCCGAGCCTCTTGGAAGTTGCTGATGCTATTTTAATGATTTGGAAGAAAAAAGCTGCTAGTCCTGATGGGATCCCAGACAAAATCCTGAATGCAGTAAGGGTATACTGTATATGCCATCATTATAAAGACATGGGGTAAAGAGGCAATGCCTGTAGACTTCAGAGATGCATTTATTGTCATCCTTTTTAAAAAGGGAGACATGGCAGTTGTGAGGTATGGCCAGCAGTTTATCCCGGCCAATACCCCCATGTCGCTAGATGGAGTCATCCCTGAAACATGGAGGTGCCCCGAATTCCAGCAGGGCATCATGGACAATGGAGTTTGGCTTCACAGCCCTGCTGGATGCAATGGGAGCCACCAGGGGATGCTGCAGGAAGGAACAGGTATTTGTATTTTCTATATAGCCCAGAAGTACTCCCTAGTCACTGGGACGGAAGAAATGAAGTACTTCCAGGCTGAAGAAAAGAAGAAGTTTTCAGCTGACCCGAAAGTGATATGGAATCATGGACTGAAGGACAAAAACACTTCTGGGTCACGAACTATAAAAGGACTAGGGGAAACCTCAGCAGACTGAGCTGAGTTGGGAGGAAGGGTGACGAAGCGTCTGGGAGTGGAGGATTGTGTTATTGTGATTATTATTGTGATTATTGGAGTATTGTTGAGGTGGAGGTACTTTGTGCACATTATTGTAAAAATAAATTTATTATTGGGACTTTTACCTGGTGTCTGACGTGTGGTCTGAGGGTTCAAGAGGACAATAACGCCCCCTATCTGTCACACAGTGTGAAATTACAGGGGCATCTGTAATTTGCAGTCCACAACTGTAAGGATTGTTGTCTGCATTCTCTTCACGTTCAGCACTCTAGGCCTGGAATGTGCCACAAATGTCCAAAAGTGAAAATAACTCCTTGAAATTATCCTGTTGGTTACTAAATGTAACCATTTCTGAAAATGTCTTTACAGTTCCAGTTTGTAATTTTTCCTTAATCAGTATCTTGAAAAGTTGCTTAGTGGTTTAAATGCAATCACATTTGCATCTCCAGTTTTGAAAAGGCCTTCAAATTTTGTCTTCTTGGCAGATGACCTTCAGAAAATTATGTAAATAGTCCTTAGCAATGTCTAAATGTGACTCCTTGGTGGGATACCTTTCCCATTCATTTACTGTATACCCAGTGTTACACACATGCATATGGGAGAGAACTGCATCTACTGGTAGTTGCAATCCAAACCAGAGGGTGTTTCTGTTGCCTAATGCCTTTTCCTACCCTCCCACTGCAGAATGGATGATTGATGGACATTCCACCTCTGACGTTACTTTCGACTTCCACCCTCATGAACCCACCCCTTGGTTGCAATCCATAAAACTGGTTCTGTGGCCATCATGGAGTAAGTCTGAAAAGGTTTTCGTCTTAAGAAGAAATCTTTGCAACTTAATCATCTTTCAGTTATACAGTGTTCACTTTTGTGCCCCAACCCTTTATGATTTGTGGTCTGAATTATTTACACCAGGTCCTCACTATGTGCTACGCAATGTCACTCTAATAACTTTGGAATTGACTGCCGCAAGAGACAGGCTACACCTTTTCGTTAGCCCTGCATGGCTGTTTCATCATTCAAGGTAAACATTATCATCTCATTTTAATATAAGTTGTTTTCCAACTGTTGAATAGCCCCAAGAATAGATAAACTGTTACTTGCTGTTAATATTGTTATGTCAGCAAACAGTTTTATGAATGGATTCACTTTCATTCCTAAACTGTTCTGAAACTATTCTGTTAGTTGATTCATTGACTATACAAGTACTGTAGGCCTGTTTTCTAATTTTATTTAACACCTTAGTTTTGTTTGTTGAATTCATGCACGTGATTAATTCAAAGGCATAATTCTATCCGGTATTTTCACGTACAGTAAAACCTTGATTACCCGTCACATAATTTACTGTCAGTCTCTGCTAAGTGTCATAGCCAAAAAAACAAAAATAAAGCACACATCAGCGTCTACCTGTTACTGTATTACTACTACTGTACAGTATGCTGCAAGCTACTGTATGCACATTGGAACAACTCTTCCTTGTGTTAGTGCATAGTGTTCTTCCCCAGCACCACGTGTCATGCTGCATTTTGAAATCACACTGTTAGTTACATACCTTCAGTTTTAATAACATTTCGTAGCTGTTCTCTTTTGTTACAATTAATCTTCTATACATTGTTATGGCCGACAAACATAATTATGTGGTGTTGGAATTGTCATAAAAAATTGAAATTATTAAAAGTTTACAAAATGGCAAAAGTGTTTCAGGTATTGCTTCAATCTATGGAGTAGAAAGAACAATACAAAAAGCGATGCCGACAAAATTGAAAAACATGTTTAAAATGGAAACCACTAGCGTAATGTTATTCTGTATTAATGTTAATGTATTTATGTTATGGTTCGGCTGTACTGTAATTTTCTTTTTAAATTCTATTATATTACATTTTGCTAGTGTATTGTGACATGCAGGCAGCTTGTGATACACTGTGAGGGAGCAGAAAGGGTGGAATGCTGTGCAAGTGGTGGGATTGGATGAAAGGCTTCTGTTCTGTAAGGGGCAGACAATCCTATTAGGAGATAAGTGACAGGAGAAGTTGGAAGAAAAAAGCAAGGTGCGGTGGAAGGAAGTTTTGAGTACAGAGTCAAGAAACAATAAGCAGGAGTGTTTGCAGTATAGAGTGTAGCAGTAGGGGGTGCTATCGCTCCCTTGAACCCTCAGGTACCACGCCAAACACCAGGTAAAAGTGCCACAATAATTATTTTTATTATAATAATGTGCACTAAGCACCCTCCACTCCACACTACTCATAAATAAAGCAATCACAAATACAATAACCAATCCTCCGACTCCCAGATGCGTTGCCACCCTTCCTTCCACCCAGCTCAGCTCGCCGTCTGGGAGCTTACACAATCCTTTTATAGTTCCTGGCCCGGAAGTGTTTCTCATCCTTCAGTCCGTAATTCCCTATCACTTCCGGGTCAGATAAAAGTCCTTTTTTCACCCTGGAAGTACATCCCTTCCGTTCAAGTACTTCCGGGGCATAGGGCAAAAAGAAGTCTTTGGTCCTCCCTGCAGCTCCCTCTTGCAGCCCCTGTGGTATCCAGCAGGGCTGAGGATAAAAACTACAAAGTCCATGACTCCCTGCTGGTCTTCGGGGCACCTCCATACTGCAGGGAGGGCTCCATCTGGCGGCTTGGGGGACTTGGCCAGGATAAACTGCTGGGCACAGTCCACAAGAGAAATACAGAACTTGAAAGGCAGGAGATCGTGGCATAGTGTGTCTGTGGCTCAGAAAAAGGTGGCCGATTTATAATAAATAAATAATTGAATGTCCATCATGATCTCCGTGGGTGTGCATGCTCATGCAGCTGTGGGGTGTTTGGTAGAGGAATTGGGATGAGATGTATCTACACATGAGGGTACAGTTTGTTTGCTTCATTAGTTTTCTGCAGTGTGCAATTGTAGTGTTGTGCTTACGGTGGCAGATAAAAAGGAATGCAGCACAGTAGGAAGGGGGAGAAAAGAATCAGAAAAGAGAAGATGAAAAGAGGAAAATTAGCCTGGCCAGCGAGAGAGAGATGAGCAAGAGTTAAATGAAGAGTGAGAGTTAAATGGAGAGAAGACGGAGATGCAGAGAGAGAGAGTGAGAGGTAAAGAGAAAGAGAGTGCCCAGGCTGCCGGGAGAGAGAGAGACAGGTCTTCGGAAATGAGCTTCATGGCTGCAGGAGCCTGAAGGTGAAGAATGCAGGGAGTCGGAGAGGCACAATTGATGATGTCTCCTGCAAGGAGTGGTGTGAGAGATGCCGATGGAGGGATGTCAGGGAATGGAGCCAGGTCATGAAGGTGTCTCCTCCTTTTGCAAGTTCTAAACAGGATAGGTGGGTGGAGGAGGCACCAGGTTTTAAAGGGCAGAATTTGAGGCTCAGAGTTTTGTGGATCATCTCTGGTTTTTAACATCTGATTTTAATGGATTATTTATTTGTTTTTAACCTTCACCATCATCTTGTTTTAAAAGATTATTTATTTATTAGACATTTTGAACACTGCTCTTATTGATCACCTTTTGTTGTTGGTTTCTAATAAAAGCACTGGAGCATATATGCACCAAACCTTTGCTTTGTGTGAGTGTCCTCATCAGCTGCCTCATCCCTCGGGTACATTATCAGTGGTAGTGGGTTCAAGAGGCTCCCTGATGCAACCAGTAGTGTGCAGCTAACCTGCACCACCGCAGAGATAAACTGATTGGTAGGGAAAGCTTTTGTTTATTGTTTTGGAGGTGTGCTCCGTAACCCAGATAGAGGAGTCTAAGACAGGGCACCATTTGTTATGGAACGAAGACTCCAAGCAAAACATTGAAAACTCAAGTACCTCTGAGTTGTGTTTGCTTATTACGCTGGTCATTACAGTATTATATTAATTAAATAATTTTGTTAATACTATATTATATTTTATTAATATAATTTTCTTTTGTAAATAAATATAACTATTTGCTAAACTAATCTATTGCATATCATTTTTAAAGTAGTTGTTTTGTTATCTGCCTTTTCTCTTATCTGTCATTGCCTTGTACCCGCCCTCTAACAGACAATCGAGGTTTTACTGTATTTGGCAACATGATCATTAATATCCTGGACCTACAACATAGAATTTACTTCCACAACACAGCAAAACATTATCTTTTAAAACTTTTACCTTGTCAGGTGTCGCTTGTTTTTGCTGCACAAGTTCATTTCTGCCTTAACGTTCTTGCTTATCCAGTTAATCTTTTTTTTTAAACAAAGTTTTCAATTGATTTTTAATTTTTGTGAACCGATATGAGTTGCTCCATGTTTCCTCTGGGCTTCATCTTTTAAAACAGCCTATTTTCAAACATATTTTGGAGTTTGCACCATCAGTCTCAATATTGTTAAAGCTTTCTTACAGAAGCACATGCTGTCCTACGCTATGTGGTAAGTCTGTTTTAAAAGAACATTCTGGAATCACTTGCTCTAAACCTCAGACACCATTTCTTCGATTTACTTCTTGAATTCTCTTTAACTTTTCACTTAGACATACTCAAAGTGACAAAGAAACAACAGGGTAGACAATAGGATAGTTTTATATAGTGCAATTTTGTTTGAAATTCATTCAAATTTGGTTGTTAATTGATTTAGTTTGATTAATTTGTATTTCTTTTTTTAGTATAATTGTCTTTGAAAGTTGGGACTTTTTGTGAATCTGTGAGCAACTCTCCTAAAATGTACAAGCGATTGCTCACATGCTCAACTTACAGGGAACATTGCTGACTACTAGCAGAGGCAACATTAAGGTATAAAATGGTTGAGGAAAGGCAGTGTTCAGAATTTACAGTTTTTAGGCTTACACTTGCTAGGAGAAGTTCAGAAATGTCAGCTTTATGCTTTTGCTTGCTAAGTTGGAGGTGCATCACTTTGGACATTGAAGAACAAGACAAACTAGGAATTTTGCATGACAGCATTGATCCTAGGGGTAAATATACTTTATGATAACTTTACTGCCCATAATCAAGGGTAAAGATACAAGTCTGGTGAGGCATCACTGGCTGGAGGCACTGGACATCAGGGTAACAGGGTTTAGTTCAATCAAACATTCTTTGGTATAGGCTATTATACAAAAATATATAAAAGTGATTAAGAACTTACAGCTTATTGTGGTTCGCCATTTTATATTGTGGTGGACCTTTCAATTACTGCTAAATTCATGTAACCATAAATGATGACATTTGTCTTGTTATCCAAAAGTAAATGAGGCACTGGACTGTTTAATGCAGGAAGGAATTTTCACTCCAGTATGCTATTCTATACTGGACTCAATTTTACCATTTACCAAAATGGACTGTCCATTAGAATCTGTGCAGACTACTGATACACAGTTGACATAGTTCTGAAGCCAGATGTTTATCCCCTTCCTACAGTCTTTGAGCTTTTTATATTATTGGCCAGAGAGGTAGTTTCAACCAAACTTGTCTTGAAAGAAGCATATTGAGAGATAACTACATTATAGTTTAGCTGAACTATTGGCAATAAACAAGCATTATAACCTTTTCACACCACACCATTTACAGTTTGCTATGTCATTATCCATTAACATATTTTAGTGCATCATGGAGACTTTGTGAGTAAGTATCAAAAGTGTATACCCATCCCTAGATAATATGCTTGTGACAGGCCATGTCACTTTTAAAACTTATTTTTGCATAACAATTTAAATAGCTGTTGGTACATATATATACTTACCTGCTGTTTTGGAAGAATCTCCATTGTAGTGGTGCTTCAGCATACAGTTCCCTCGAGGATGTGTTTTTGGTAGTTGTGTATCTCTACAGTAAAGAGAACATTAATTAGTTGCAAATATGGACATACAAGTAGGATCCTGACTAATAGTTTAGAGAGTAGAGAAAGTACTTACTTTCATGAAAGAACAAGTAATGCTTGAGTGCACAATGCCATATACTTGCAATTGTAGAAAGGGAAGAAATAGAGAGGATTCACCTATTTAGAGTGTGATGTGAGGTGAGTGTCTTATCATCTTTGGCAATTAGCTTATCCTAGTAAAGGTAAGGCAAGATTAGCCAGGTAAAGCTTACTCTGAGTATGAAACTGAAGAGAAGCCACAAAAGGGTATCCTTTGACCGTCTTCAGAGAGTGTGGCTTGTCATTGGATCTTCTAAGCTTTAAGCAGCAGTGATGAGTATTGTGCTTTTGTAAATAGGTATATTTATTCACCTCTGACTGATTGGGAGCTTGAGGAGGTATCTGGGATTTGTAGGAATGTGTGTGACTTTTGGTCTGTGTTTAAATTTTTATACGTGGTTATTTTTTTCACTTTCTAGACAAAGAATCTTCCTGGACTTTGTTTAATGAAGGAGGCAGAAGACCCTTTGTTGTTCTTTATTCTTTATTATTTACTTTTTTGGAATCACTATAAATGCTGTAAATGCTGCGGTGGGTTGGCACCCTGCCCGGGATTGGTTCCTGCCTTGTGCCCTGTGTTGGCTGGGATTGGCTCCAGCAGACCCCCGTGACCCTGTGTCCGGATACAGCGGGTTGGAAAATGGATGGATGGATGGATAAATGCTGCAAATGGTTACTTGTTTTTGCTTTTTTACTTTTCAGTTGTGCCACTGCATTAAGCGGTGTTTTCACAGACTCCTAATTGACACAGAACTTGGAGCAGTTACCACTTGCTGAAATAAAACAGAAGTTTTTACAATATCTGTGGCGCCTGTGTTGCATTTATTACACACTGGTCTGATCGGTTATGACTATAGATGCCCCAGTGTTTGATCTCTGCAAGGTTCCTATTGCAAGAGGCAAAATGTGGAAGAATGGAGCAACATCACAATGAATGCTCACTAGTGTGCTCCAGGGGACTTCCACATGTGGCCTACATCTGCAAGTAGGAAAGTGCATTTTTCTTTGATTTTTTAGTTGTTGTTAATGGCATTAGACCTACTGATGAAATAGTGGAAGCAATTCAAGATTTTCCTTGACCTACAAACCTTCTTAGGCTTGTTGAACTATTACATTGTTTTCTTACAGAACTAGGCTAGCCTGTACATAACAAACTAGACAGAACAACCACATGTAAGTGGACAGCAAAATGTGGTGAGGCACATTGGTTGATATTATAACTGAAGGACATAAAAGTAAGAACAACTGAATTAGGAATTCCAAACACAAACTACAAGAATTGTCCAAAAGGAACTTCAGGAACTAGGGCAAGTTAATTACCAGCAGACTAAGAAACCCTAATATGCAGAAAGAAAGTCAAAGAATTAAAAACAAAAGCAAAAGACTCCTAGCTATAACTATACAGAGAATCTCTAAACAAAATCTTTGCATGGCACATTCTTTGTTAATATTTTATTCAAGGACTTAGGCAGTGACTGTTGTGTGCTACTATCTTAAATAGGGAGAATACCTTACCTCTTTGTCATTTGACCAACAATGGCCTTAGCAATACTAAATAACATTGCTGTAATCATGTACAAAACAAAATGGCAGAATAAACATAAACCAAATAACTATTTATTAATAAAAATATTTCTGTCAGTAACCAAAAATGAACATCTGTTAAGACAAAAGTAATAATTATGAGAGTTGGCAGGTTATGAAGATAAAAAAAACTTGGCCTTGTTGTATGATGAATGCAACTGGAGCAGTGCTGAATCATATGAAGTCTAAGGAACATCATACACACAAACTGCAAAAGAAAGAAATTATGCACAAGTTAATGAAGAAGCACTGGGTATCATCTTTTTTCTCATCTCTGTAGACCATAGGAAAAAGTACAGCCATTTTTCCATTTATTGTTCCAAAAATGCTGTACTAGAGCTTAATGCTTGGCATATATGACTATGAGTTATACCACAGGCACGTGAAAGAGTTGGTTGACATTGAAGTATTAAGTTGTTATGCCTTGAAAAGTGAATTATCAGCTTCCCCTATTCCTTTGGAGGTTCTTTTGTTGGAAATGATACTGGATGCACCTGTACTGACTGCAATAGGTGGGAGCAGCTTTGAGAGGAATTGGAATCAGGAGATGTTGCTAAGAAAATATTTTCAAGCTAAGTGTCAGAACCAAAAAGAATAATAGTTGGCAAACAGGACATTTTTCAAGAATCATGAAATGAGATCCCTGGGAATGGCCAGCAAAACTGTGGCCACGTCTATATTTGGATTTTTACAGGCCCTTTGAAAGGAGAAATGTTCCATTTGGTAAATGCTTACTCTACATATCAAATATCAAAACAGCAGTATTACATCATCAGATATTCAAACATACGCAAATACTACTTGTAGTGATGGAATCTCTGTGAAGTTTGATCATAACTAAAAAAGTTTCACAGACCACTGATTTTATGTGACATATTGTAATGCCATGTAGCCACTGCCTCTTACCATTTGGAAGGTGGAGGGAATTATTCAAACCACTAAGGGAGTTGTCCTACCTGACTGAGCGAAAGAGAGAGACTAGGCTACAAAAGTGTCCATTTCCAAATTTCTCAATATGATAACCTAAGTTACACAACTGCAAAGAGTCAAGCAGAACTTCTAATGAATCAAACGCTGTGGACAGCATTAAATAGAATCTACCCAGATTCTGAAGCTGATATGAGAAGTAAAAAATATATCAACTCAATTGAACAATCTTGTTTCTATCTGTAGTTACAGGGGGAATAGAAAGGGTATTCCTGCAACAGTGGCAGAAGTGGTAGAATCAGTGTCTTACAAAGCTTTGACCATTGATGATCACATTCATTGTTATTATGTAGATCAGATGCAAGGGTAGTCACCACTGAAACCTGAAAGTTGCAGCCTCCAGGATATAAAGAAACGGAAATTGACAGGGTAGGATGTTCCAGCACCAATGATGCATGAATCTTATATAAAATTAGTAGTAAGGCGCTTGGACATTTCAGGGAACCGTAACATATCTACAACCGCTGTTCACAATGTGCCAATGATATGTGCTGTGTAGGATCCAATGTGCAAAAGTTTCAGTGGTGGTCAATCCTTTTGTCAGCACTGTACAATGTTATTCATGAAGGTCTATGTAGACTAGGAGAAAGGGGTAGTACATACCATTTTTTTCACCTTTCATAGTGTGCATGAAAAGGGAAAGTGAGAGTCGCTTCATGTTAAAGTTTTAGCATTAGTAAAAAGACTATTAGTAGAACTAAATAAAAACAACTTTTGTGCAAAAACATCTGCAAAAATTGCAACAGTCATCACCAGAGGTATGCTCATACACTCTTCCAACCCTTCAGGCTACCACACCTACAATAAAACCAGATTTTCATTTTTAGGGCCTCAACACTTCTTGATGATTTCTGTTTGTTTATTTCACACTAAATAATCTCCCTATTTTAAAAATGTACACATGAATTCCACTGGTGAATCCCAACTTGTCAAGTATGAATAAAGCAATGAATTTCTGTGAACAAACCCCACAGTGGACTAGTATCCCATCTAATGTTGGTTACTATGCTACACACTACTTCTGGGGAACACTCTGGCTCCAGCTCCTTACCACTGTTATGAAATCAAATGAGTAGGTTTGGATAATTATTAAAATAATTACGGTTTGTGTTTCTTGTTCTACCTGATATTTGAAACACAAAGCTTAGCGTGACTTTAATATTGCATTAATGGAAGATAGCAAGACCAGTCTAATTAGAATAAAATATGAATTGGCAAGTTTACTCAACACTCTGAGGGAAGAAAATATATATTTGTACACAGCTGCTTTTTAAAATATCTATGAACTACATTGAGATATGGAAAAAATTCCATGAAAAGAATATAAAATGATCAGTCTGCAAAAATTAATACAAATGGCTGAAACGACAACACTCAGAAGTGGGAAAAGAGCATGAAGTTGAAGTTTTGAATTGATATACTGGTTTATATAGTTATGCAACTTAATACAGATATTGCTTATAATGTATGCTTTTAAAAAATATTTTCTTAAAGCATTTACATGGTTGAACATTGTATATCCAATTGCACGTTAATAATGTCTGCTTGAGTACCCCATGCTGTAGAAGTTGTATGACAACTTCTTCAACTACACTATGCACATATAACAATGGAAACCAACGTGGGTTAGGTCATTAGGTCTGTTTTATTGAAGACAGTGTTTACTCTGCCTGATCAATGGGCTCAGTTGCATACAATAGCCTGCAATCAATCAAGAGCTAAATTTTATTATCTTAAAGCTAGAACTCAATAGAAATGCAGTGAAAAGCACTAATTCTAATTAACTATGTATTAATTCACTGTGGATTCATTGGTGCTCATCTTGCAGTTACTATCCTTAAATGTATTTTAAGCTTCTACGTGATTTGAATTTCTTCATCATTATAGATTTTGTGTGTTTTTAAATTGATGTGCTCACCCTTATTTGCTGTGATGGAAAAAACAATAAATATAACTGATACTGTATATTAATTAGTTTCAGGTGTATAAATAAGTGACATAGTTTTATTTTCATTAAGAAAAATGACCATTATTCCCCACTTTTGTCTCTTTTGCCAGTGATTTGCTGTCAGAATCACAGTAGGTTCTTATAAAAGAAATTGTGCATAAGCAAATACTATATAAAAGTAACTTTGGCAAGATGAAAGGAAAATTCAGAAGGCTCATAAAAGTCTTAGAATGTTCTTGAGAATTAAATTAAATTTAGAAGATAAGAATAATGAAAGTATTAGAAATCATATTACTATTAAGAGAATGGTATGGTGGCACAGTAGGTGGCAGTGCTTCCTTATAAAGCAAGCATCCTGGTGTTTACAGTACCAAAATTCAATGCACAGTCTACTTGTATGTGGAGTCTGCGCATTCTCACTATTTTTGCTTGGCTTTTTTCCTGTTTTTCTGGTTATATTACACATCCCAAAAGACATGCATGCTATGTGAATTTTCAACTATAAGTTTGCTCTGGGTCAGAGGTGTCAAACTCAGAGCCCGGAGGACCACAATGGCTGCAGGTTTTCATTCCTGGCTCTGTCTTCATTAGTCTATAATTAGTAATGCTAAAAAAACACACCTAGTTTGCCTTAATTTTAATGGACTTGCTTTTTAAGACTCCTTTTGTGTTTTTTGTGTTTTTATTCTATAACAGTAACAATAAGAGCAGCTCACTACTTGAAACAGTAAATCTAGGAAGTGCCCAGAATTGAACCTGCAACCTCTTGATATTGAATCAGCAGTTCTTACTGTTGCATCACCCCAGCAGTCGAGTCAGCATTCTATCCTAACCTGATTTCTTTTTCTTCAGTTATACTCTTGAATAAAAGCGCACTTGTTTTGTTATACGTGTACCTTTTGTGAAAGTGTTTATTTGATATTTGTACTTCAGTCTTCACACATTATACACTTCATGTCAAAATTTTGTCATTAGTACTATAACATGAAAAATGTTTCTGTTTTAGGTATGTGTTCATCATTTCTTGCCTCGCATTTCCTGTCATCCTACATTCACCCAGATCGTTGTAGACTCGGAACGCACATGAAATGCATATGTTCCAAATAATGACATATTGTTTACCCTACACAACTCCAGGCACCTCACACCCAAATAAACAGACTTGAGCTGGGAGAACTTTTTGTCTGACTTGAGCTGCGGTGGTGGGGGGATGGAATAGCATTCTGCTTGCTGCTTGTACTGATCGACACATCTGCAAAACAAAAAACGCTAACGGAGAGGTGCGAAGGAATTTAAGGTGGCCTAGGATTATGAGTCTTTTCATAGACTTCAGGGATTCTAGTGTTAAATCATCTTTGGTACTACAATTATTAACTCAAAAGACATGTTAACATAGTGTGACAACTCACAGAGAAAGGAAAACACATCAGAATAACTGGTAAGCAAAAAGTCTTTATTGTTGAATGTTTCTTACTAAAAGCAGGTCCCTACTGATCTCCAGTGTTTGGGCATCAGAAAACACCACCAAGATCATAAATGTTCAGATTGCCCATGGCCTGCCTACAAAACACCTGACTTACTTCTTTCGCCAAGCTCTTTCCCTGCACTGTTACTCCTGGTGTTGCCATATTTGTTAAGGTGCTTTTCCCAGTTTCCTGAGCAGAGCACTCGCAAGTCACAATCATTTTCAAGGTTTCTTTAAAGCAGTTATTAGTGAAAGATTAGTGAAAGAATGTTATATTTTCTTGCCTGCGGTGGGTTGGCACCCTGCCCAGGATTAGTTCCTGCCTTGTGCCCTATGTTGCCTGGGATTGACTCCAGCAGACCCCTGTGACCCTGTGTTCGGATTCAGCGGGTTGGATAATGGATGGATTTTCTTGCACTATAATTTGTGTAGATACTGCAGACAGACCACCTGCAACCCCATACTAGATCAAAAATTGAAAGAAGAAAGGTTAAGTTCTATTTTTAAATTCTATAAGCCTTGTCTTGTGCTTCTTAAACTGTTATTACCTGGGCATCACACTATGGACAGGATCTATCACTCTGAATGAACTGTTGTCTTCCCACTCTGGTATGTAGGAGAGTTTCTCCCTACCAGTGTGATTGTTTCTCTCATTTGCTTTCTGCTCTTAGGAGACTTCTTAATTTGTAGAACTCTTGCCCATGGCATAAGAAGTGGAGTTTACTCTACCATTCCCTAACATAGTAGAACTGTTACTGTTTGTATATAAATATACAAGGCTTCTTCAATTGGGCGGAGTGGTGGCTGTGAGGCTAGGAATCTGCACTGGCATTCGGAAAGTTGCCGGTTCGAATCCCCTAAATGCCAAAAGTGACTCTACTTTGTTGGCCCTTGAGCAAGGCCCTTAACTTGGAATTACTTTGCCCTGGGTATGACGTTAACCTGCATCCAGCCCTGCATGTAGGTCCTCCAACCTACAGGGAAAAACCTTGGGGGTTAGTGGCCGAATTGGCCACCATAAAAAAACCTCACTCTGTTCCATTCCACCTTAACTAGTGTGGTGCTGAGGTATCACCTGTTGTATGGTTGCACTTGGGTCCTAATCTGAGATCCTGAGTTGGTTTGTCGTGTGGTGGGTGCAGTAATGTACTGTATAAACGTGTGCTCCTAACCTCTCAATTGAGCTTTTTAAACATTAGTCTGCTTTTAACCCAGTGTCAGTGTAGTGTACAATCTGTTCCTGAGGTGTGAAAATGGCTGCAAACCTCTTAGCTTTAGAGGACAACAAAGAAGTACTTCACCTTTTTTGTGGGTCAAAATAGTGAAAGAAGATTAAACTCATGATAGAGAATGTTTTGTTTAAGTGTATATGAGTAGTTAGAGATGTTCAAAAATGTTTGGAACAGAATGACAGATAATAGGACATGTAGGACAGCTGTCAACATTATACATGGATGAAATGCAAGAAGAAGTGAGGGCTGTGATACTTACTGATAGAAGAATAATAATAGAGGAAATCAACTGAGTTTCAGTGTAGTTGTTATGGCATGATATTCTAACATCATATTTATATTCAAAGGCATGGTGCCATTAAGCTTCACACTCATATAAAAAAATATTGTGAAAGCTTTCAAAGGTTTTTTCACTACTGGAATAAGTGTACTGAAATATATCTACCATAAATAAAATTAAAAAAAAACCTGAAAATAGAATGAAAACTTTTTGAAGAATCCTTGTGTACTATTGGAGGACATTCTATACATGCAAAGGAGGACATTTTATACATGCAAACCACAACTGAAGAAGAACATCAACCCAATTGAACTCCTTACCCTTTCACTTAGGTAGGTGATCTCAATAGTACAACAGTTTCCAACATGTACTGTAGTATTCCTTAAAAACAGAGATGAACATACAACTACAGTGTCATTTTAAATAAACACTTAACTTAAAAGCAATAATATTAAAAAAAAACTTTAAAAGTCAGTCACATTCCCTATGGCTATGTCAGTTTTTTGGACTGATAAGTAAAGATCCATCAGGAAAGCTTGTGATAACAAAGTTAACACAAACATCCAACAAAACACAAAGTTATATAGCTAACACCTATTACATTACATCCATTTTGGACAATCTTAAGAGAAACCTGGAGGAAAGAAGTAAATACAAAGTTGTCTTTATTCCATAGGTCCTAGAATATTGATACATACCAGCTTCAATTTTGGACTTTTTGTTTGTAAAACAGTTCATATTTTCTTGGACAGATAAAAACACCAGTATAAAATATAACAATAATTGTCTTCTCCCTAAACAAACTAATATGGTTTTATGAAATCCAAATGAAAAATAAAAATGCTTTTAAACAGGGTAGTTTCATGAAACATGGAAAGGTATAATGATAAAAATGGTATACATGTTTCCTCCACAGACATAGTATGACTAATTGGATGCACTGTACACTCCAAAATATTGTTAATACCAGACATGCGGGATAGTTCTCATTGGCAGTAATTCTCTTTGAGGAATAATTATTTATCCTTGTGCCTATAGTAAGTGTTCTCTTCTTTCCCTTTCCAAAATGAAAAAAGTATCCTTCAGGCTCCCCTTTTATCCCAGGCCAAGTTTTGTTTCCCCACTTATTAGAGTGCAGACTCTTGGAAAAACAAGGCAGCCTCTTCATTAGAGTTTCATACACAATGGCAAACTGCTTTCTCTCCTTCATGTTCCCCTTTATACTTATAGTGACTGAAAGGGGCAGGCCAATGTTTTGGTTTCCTGACCTTATTGGGCTACATATTCTGGTGGATGTTCTGTTTTCTGCACTTCCTGTTCTCTCCACAAAAAAATTACAGAAGAGCATCTAAGACACAGGGAGGTCACAGTTGCCTTTCTAGTAGTTTTGCTTACACTTGTAGGGCATTTCACACGGACGGGCATAGTAAACTCTGGAAAAGCAACATAACTGTACTCTGGAAGCAGTATTTAAAAATAATGCCATTTACATTATTAAGGTTACCTGAGTAGAGTAAAATATAAGTTTGAGAGCTTCTTTTGACATAAATATTTATATCTGATCTTCTAAGAATCACTAAGCATGTACAGTATGTAGAGCAAAGTATAAATTAATAAACGATAAGATGAACTCTTTTAATAAAGCTTAGTCAAGCAATTCTACAGCCTTATCCTGGAGAGCAACAAAATATTTTAATGCCATTTCGTCTTCACAGTAAATTGCATGGAGGTTTTCTACTCAGCTGGCCTTGTGATAATCTGTATTATATAATTTAGAATGCTCCCTAAATTCATTCAAATTGTTAATTAAGGCTATGCATTTAGAGGCCCACCATGTTTAAGCTGCAATTTAAACCTTCCATAGACTGCTTTTGCTTTTTTTAGAATTTTAGTGTTCATGCTTTTTGGCACTTGCCCTTAATGATTCATATTTCTGAACACAAATACCAATAGTTGTGAAGTAGGTTTAGAGTCAAGGAGAGGAGGCTTTTGTTGATGCCAAGAAACTTTGGGTATTTAACGGTACCTTTAAAAGAGAGACTTGAAAGATTCTGAAGATTCAGCTGTATTAGAGGCAAAGATGCCAGCAAACAAATGATGCACATATTTAGTTTACTAGAGTTATATATTTAATATTAATACAACTAAACAATTAAAGATTGCTGGCATTGTAGCATAAACAGTTTTCATCTTATAAATGAAAATGTATTAGATAGTGTTTGTGGCTACTAAAAAGTCAGTATGAAAATTGCTAGATATTTGACAATTTGTTCCTGTAAATGTCAGGAGTATTTTCAAAATCAAGTTATGTCTATAGAAAGAAATTCAGTAGTGTTAAAGCTGGAGTCCTGAGTGATTTTACTAAAATTAGGTGTTATTTTGGTGAGTCGGCTGAAAAACAGATTTAGTTCTTATTCTTTGTCCTATGTTTATGTAACGGGAAAAGTGCTTGAAACTACCTGCCTGTCAGACTAGGACATCTTGATTTTATTTGTACCAGCACATTTAAATTAGAGATGAGAACATATACAGTATAACACTTTAACTTTATATTTTGTGTTTTTGACAACAGTCTACGTATAATTCTTATTTTTGTGAACCAGATACAGGTTGAGCATCCCTAATCTGAATTGCCTGGGACCAGAAGTATTTCAGATTTCACATATTTTCAATTTTAGAATATTTGCATGTACATTAGAGATATTCATCAAGTAGGGAAATGCAGCCAAACCACTTATTCCATGACTCGCAATTTTGATAATTTATATCACCAAACCGTTATCATAATGTGCATTGACATGACAAACATTAAACCTCAAAAGTGATGAATATAATGTGCAGAATGTATTTTAGTTCCCTTTTAAGAGCTAAGAACTTTTTAGGTTTTTCTCCAATTTATATCAATTACCTGTTATCACTTCTCAGAGAACTAAGTGACAGGTCAAGAATATCTCAGCAAACCTTCACTACATCATGCCCGCAGTGCTAGAAGTCATTAACTGACTAATGAGGTCTGCATTCAGTTTATGAATGGTGTGGATGCACATTTTAATATTTTCTGTTGGCCAATGGGTTATTCAGGGAACATTATAACTTGGCAACTTATCAGGCTCCAACTGTGCCTGTTTGCTGTGTCTGTGTGTAGCAGAGAGGTAGATCCCGCTGCAATAAATAACCTTGCTGTTCCTGTTTCAAGTTGAATAAAGCTGTTTTTCCTGAAGTCACTCAGCCCCTTCTTTTAGGTGCAAGGCAGCGGGTCACAACATAAATAAAACATAACATGTTTTTGCCATCATAAAACAACTGTCCTCATAAAAAGGCAAATTGCAGCAGTGTCAGGTTTTCTTAACGTAATCATAGTTAATGAACTCATATTGCAATAAGGGCAGCTAGCAAGCTGTATT
This sequence comes from Polypterus bichir lapradei, assembly GCA_026402145.1. NCBI lineage: Eukaryota > Metazoa > Chordata > Cladistia > Polypteriformes > Polypteridae > Polypterus > Polypterus bichir. Next base: position 8,330,060 of record JANRMT010062833.1, read on the forward strand.
TGTTAACTGAAAGCATTTTAACGGAGTTGCACAGCACTTTTAAACTACTCTGCATTGTTATGTTGGTCGAGACAAATAGAGAGACAAAGCTTGTGAACTGTGTTTTATTATTTAGCAGAACTTGAAGCTTCACAGTGAGAACCCCCCAATTGTCAGTCATGTGCTATTCTTCACAGTGCTCAGTGTTTCATGGGATTCTTTCCTCCACCAGATCGCCTGGATTTTCAATCATGTGTTTTTGCTTTGTGACGCTCTAAGCTTCACAGAGGACTCCTCCACCAACATCCTGCTCTGAATGAATAAATCCATTTTGAATCTGCATGTTATTCTCTTCCACTTTTTGCCGTATGTATATTTTCATGCATGAATCGAAGGAAAGTTTTATAAATTTGTGGAATCATGTCAGTACTCAAAAACGTTTCATATTGAAGAATTTAAATTTTGGAATTTCAGATTAGGGATACTCAACCTGTATTTATTTAAGACTTTTAATGTGTTTAAATAATTTGGATCAGGTGATTCTTAATGGCATAGGGATGTTATTGGAAAATGCAATTTATCTTTGTACCGATTGTTGTGCATTAAAATATACTTAAATGTGTTACGTAAATCAGCGTAAATGATTAGACACTGATCTGTTCATTTTAGTCAGTGAGCCATGTTGCATTAAACAAAAGTACATAGAAAGCCCTTTGCATTTACAATATTATGCATGGATAATGAATATTGTCAATAATAAAAAATAGATTAAAAAAATGAATCGGTGGCATTGTTTAGAATATAAAAAAAACCTTCCAGGTTGTTAATTATGAAAAGATTGCAAAATGTATTCAGTATTAACTTAGCTGAAACATATTGATATGCCTCCATTTCTCTAAAGTCACCTTCACTTAAGTTTATGTAAATAGTGCAGAAAATTAAAACATTTGGACACATCTCCTTTCTAGACGTTCTACTTGTATTTTAGCCAGCACTTTCACTTCTGCTTCATTTCTGCGGTTAAATTAATGTCTATTTCTCTCGCTTAAAGATATATTGTAACGGTGCTGACAAGATACATCAGCAAGGGACGAGTCACCGAAGTATGAGCTGGCATTACATCACCAGTGGCAGGGTGCCTATATAATTGGCAGGCCTGCAATGTCAACTTTTTTTCCAACTAGTGCAGCAAATGGCAAGCAGTCCTTTTAAGGATAGTGAGCTACCTCTAAGGGCTATGTAAAGAGCAGAGAATCCATCCATTGCGGAGTTCGGCAGTGACACTACATTGATGTCAGAAGCAGGAAGAGAAGACCTACAATCTGACTTAGCAGAGCACAGAGTGCCTTGGAAACCTAAAACAGACCTGCTTGGCTCTTCCAAGGAGTTTCTGGGGAACTTCAATGCTCAGATCGCTGATCTGGAGTGTCGTTTGCATAGCAGTACAGTGGGGAATACAGCTTCATCACAGCTTCTTCATCCACGAAGGTCCATTAGCCTAGGTGTGCGAATGCCAGCGGAGCTTTGGGTTCATGGAGGTAGGGAAAAGTGTGGCAGATTGAGTTGTCACTAACCCCAAGTGAGCTCTGAGAAGCAGGGCTGGTGGTAAAATGTGCAGACAAATGACAGGGAACATCGTAGAGGCATTGTGGAGCAACATCAGAGGAAGAGTCTCAAAGCTAAGATCCAGATATGGAACATGGTTTGCAGCTCCCATTCAGTGAAGGAAAACAGCCAAGAGACTGGTACATCTACATCCACACACAAGGAGGTATGCCTGCATGCTTACAACTGACAAATGCTGAATGCCTCTGCTCACTACATGAGAGCGCAGCACTAAACATCCCAGCAGTGCCATTTGACAACACAGCACTCAAGATACCTGCAAATGTGCCTTTGTCACTAGCTGCGTGACTGAAGTGAGAAAGAAGATTACACTGCCATTTCAACGGGTTTGTGCACCGTTGGAAGTGGTTGCTGGGGACAGTGACCTCGGGGAGGGGTATGTAATGGTACTGGGAAGTAACAGTTTCTGAGTAGTCTGGTCCTGCACCTTTACATGGATTCATCCTTGATAGAGTTATCCTCACATCTGCTGAAGGGGGGGCTTAGTGCTTATTCAGCAGGACATGGGGCAGACTGATTTTTACAGAGAATTAAAGCATGTATAGAATTTGTTCAGCGCATCTGGGATGGAGGCATTACTAATGCAGACCTGTGGTGTGGGCCTGTATTCAGTAATGGCTTGAATACCTTACAATAGACGCCTTGCATCTTTGGAGTCTTTGAAGTTGCAGTGGGTTCTCTGTGCATATGCAGAAGTATCATATAAGAAAATATAATTCATGGGTATAGTACTTATTTAATGTTTTTCTTTATTGTATGTTACCTTGCATAATTTGTTTTTGGAAGTATGTGTGTCATTGTTTTGAGCATTAATTTGTTTAATTATTTATTAATATGACTGTGAGATGTCTGACCAGTCAGCCAGTTTAGTATCCATCACCAAACACCCTACGTTTGTTAAAATCTGTAAGGAATCAATGATTTCTATGTGATCACCTCTGTAATGCAGGCGTCAATTCAGCATATAGCTCTAAGGGAACGGGTCTAGGAAGTCTAAATTGGCTTATAGTCATTATCAAAAAAATCATTGTGACCTCTGACAGCTTGCCAAAGGTGATAGTCTACAAAAGAGCTAACAATGCTGTTTCTAGTTATGTTACTTTTTATATGCAAAATATTTAGGCTACACACTAAAAACAATTCAGATCAAGTAAATGCATTAGGTATTATTATCAACACTGAAGCTGACTAAGAACATGTGATATACATTAGTTCAAGAACATTTGAATGTGACAGACTCATCATTGAAATTGCCTTCACCCTTTTGCGTTGTGATTTGTGTAGAATCTCATGAAAGCTTTTCTGGGATATTGCAAAGATGGCATTGCACTTATTTATCAACAGATTCTGATGTTGACTCTGCCTCACTCATTTTTGCATAAAGTTGCTGTCCATGGCAAAGGATTTACTGCTTCAAATCTAGTGTAATAGTTTCTTTCTGCAAATCTGAACCCATGACCATTCTTAACCCTACTGCAGAGGGAAACAAATACTTTGCAAGATCAGAGTATATTGTAAACAATATGATATATCAAACATTTGTGATTTAAAACTTAGAATAAGGGAAATTATTAAGTTCAAGTTCAGAAGTTTACATGGTCCTCCTATTATGCTGGTTTAGCCAGTAGTTACTTCCTTTTAAACATTGATGTCTTCACACCACCACCTGACTATATTTTAGCCTATAGTCTTCATTTTTCAATTACTTTTCATTTTATTCATAAAGCTTGAAAAGTAATTTGTTTTAAAAAAGCAGCCAAACTGGCCTACAAGCAGGTCTAGGGGGATAAATGTGTATGCAAATTATGTGAAGAGGAATTTGGTAATACAATCCTACCACATACACAGAACAGAATTGGATCCCTGTAGGTCAGCAAAGCTTGAAAGAGGATTTAGCCAAATGAATTTAAACATTTCAGTGTGCCAAGCCTCTCCAATGAGAAAGGTGAATCCACTTAGACATGAAATATTTCATCAAGCAGGTTCACACATTAATAAAATTGGATGAACCTTTACTTGAACAATGGGTGGAAGCACCTAATCAGTTTATCATCTTTATGTTCTATTAACCAAGAATACTGATTTAGAGTGCTTTAAAAGGTGCACAATATTAAACTTCAAAAGGAACAGCATAACAAATTTGAAGATAATTCCAATAAATGACACATCACAAGGAAATGCTGTTCATTAATATTTGAAGAACATAGAAGGGTAAAAAGGAAATCACAGGGGCGAGACTGGCAGTAAGACTTTGTAGACAGTATAGCAAAGTTAGCTCGCAGTAGGCACATAAAAGAAGGCTAATTAATAAATAAACACAGAAAAGGACACAAGAGCTGGAGTTACATCTGCTTATGCTCAGGATTAGCTGGACCCCTGATGGGTCTAAACATTAAAGACTGAAACTTACTATATCATACATGTAACTGTTCAAGAGTAGAACACAGTGCTGCAATTGCAGAAGCGCTAGAAGTAAACAATCCAAAATTAGTGCTAAATTCTAACAATGTAAGTAGGTGGCTGACGACAGTTGATTTCATATGAAAACAACATACATCAATAATAACAAATGACACCGCTCTCCTACCTGGGAGACTACTATTACTTGTTTTAATTGCAGGATTACTGGAAGCACAGTTTTTCACCTTTACTCTGTTTCAGTATACAGGACTAAGATTAAGTATCTTAAAGAATTTATATTAATTCTATAATTTCATATTATTCTTTTGATGTATTTTATACTGTTCTTGCACTACCATTTGCTAACCATCAACTTGCTTGAATACTTTATATACAATATACTGCATGCAAATGAGTATGTGTCATTTGAACTATGTTAAATAAAGCATCTTACAAAATAAGAGTGCACACTGCAACTGTTTAAACAGAGGTAACAGTTTACAGGTATATGGCTTGCTTAGAATCATAAAACAAGCATTAAGACTTCATTGTGCACTTTCTAGAGGATAGGATTAAAGTAAGCATTCAACATATTTTAGTCTCAATGACTTGTGCAATAGACTTATAGCTTTTTGAGACTGGTCTAAAAGGAAGCAGATTTCTCCTTTACCTTTGCGTTATAAGACCCAGTAAAAGGGGAACCACTCAAGATATGGTTAAAGCAAGGGCTCCACTGCATATTTGATTCAAATGCAGAATGCCAACTTGAACTACCTTATAAACAGGCAAATAACTGAATTCTGGTGTACAAGGTATAAATAAATGATGCTTCTGATATAGTCAGGAATTTATTATTTTGGAAAAAAACAAGAGAGCTGTTGCTACACAAAAGTCCTTCACCTTTAACCATTTAACCATTCACCTTTAACCATGGCATACAACCTCACATTTTTAATAAAACAATAGAAGTATCAAGTGAACTGCATTTAAGTAAGTTAGTAGGAGCAGATCTGAGGGCAGGGAGGCAGCATAGAGTTCAGAGTCCACATAGCCAAGGGGTAGAAGCTGTTGCAGAATGTAGAAGAACTGGTTCAGTTGCTACAGTACCTTGCCAGATGTAACTTTGACAAAGAGACCGTGGAATGGGTAGGAGTGGTCCTTCACAATGCTATTGGCTTTGCGGATGCATCACTTTATAAATATGTCTTCAATGGAGAGCATTATCTTTTGTGGACCTTATGGTCAGAGACAATGCAGCTCCCAAACCAGACAGTGATGAGCTGGTAAGAATGCTCTTAATGTTGCCCCTGTAGAACATGAGGAGAATGGAAGAGGTAAGCCAACCTTCTTCAGCTGCCGAAGCAGGTGGAGACACTGCTATGCTTTTTTGGCTATGGAGGTGGTGTTAATTGACCTAGTAGGGTCAGCTAACAAGTGCAGAGCAAGGAATTTGGTGCTGTTGACCAATTCCACCGCAGAGCCATTAATGTGCAGTGGGATGTTGACAGCATGTTCATTCCTAAAGTCATCAGTCATCTCTTTTGTCTTGTCTTCATTAAGAGACAGATTATTATGCTTACAGCAGTTTGGCAATCTCCATTCTGTAAGATAACTTATCCCCATTGCCAATGAGACCCCCCACAGTTGTGTCATGCACTAATTTAAAATGTAGCTATGCAGTCTGAGTTAGTAGAATGAATGTAAGAGGGCTGAGTACACAGCCCTGGGGGGCACCAAATTATCAGTGTGATGGTACTGGAGATGGTGTTCTGTCTGAGGCCTCTCTGTCAGCAATTCCAGGATCCAGCTGCATAGGTAGGTGTTGTAACCTAGAAGACTTAACCTACCTATGAGTTTCTGATGGATGATGGTTTTGACAGCTGAGCTGAAGTCAACAAAAAGTATTCTGGCATAAGTGACATAAGATGTTGCCTCCAGGCGGTTCAGGAGAAGGAATCTGTGGGAGACATATTGCTAGATGGACACAAGTTGGGGCATGATCATTCCGGGCTTGGTCACTTGGGTGAGGGTGTCTGATGTTGTAAGTCCCGAAGCATTAACCCCAGAAAGCACCATTGATATGTCCAGGTGCATCGTAAGATGTACTGTATGTCTAAACAAAAGCAACACCTCACCCACAGAATGCTTGCACCAAACACTGTAAGTGAAATAAAACCATAGATCAGATGATTGTGGGTCTAATACCAACACTGTCCTGACTGTACCAAAAGCAAGTATCAGATAAAAAACAGGCAATTCTACGTTGAACTGAATTGCCTAAATACTAGATAAGAAACTCACAAATAATCTTCACATTTCTGTACAGAATATGGGTGCAATTTGAATTGTGCTCAGGCATAATATTGGCTGAAGAAGAACACAGAGTGGGCTGAATGAGGCAGTAACACACAACAGTCTTTGCTGAACACAAATCATTACCACAGCTGTTCCATAAAGTTTTGTGGGGAACATATGCCTCATTGGGAAGAGGAAATATGGCTAAAGGTAAAAATGCCCTCAGAATGAAATATACTGTACATTAGAACTAGAACTCTGGTGTGTTAAGAGGCAAAATGCTGCCCGTTGGTGTTACCTAAAAAATGTGGCATATACACCATATACAGTATCTAATAAAAGTATTCACCCTCTGCACGTTTTCACAATGTTATTGTTATACAGCATTGAATAATAGTGGATTTAATTAGGCATTTGTGATATTGATCAACAGAAGTAGACTTTTTAATGTCAGAGTGAAACCAGATCTCAGCAAAGAGGTCTAAATTACAAATATAAATCACAAAATAATAAAAATAAATATGGCACACCTAAAGCATCATTGGTGCAGCAAGATAGTTTTAGATGTCACATAATTAATTAAATGGAGATAACCTGTCTGTAGTCAAGGGATTTCCATTGACTGTAGTATAAAGGCACCTGAAACTGGAAGGTCCAACATTGGGTGAGACAGTCTCATGGCCTAACCTACACAACAAAGACCAAAGAAGAATCCAAGCAATTCCATGAAAAGGTGATTAAAAAGTCAGAGGATGGATACAAGAAAATATCCAAATCACTTAGTATGTCTTGGAGTCCAGTCACATCTATCATTAAGAAATGTAAAACATATCGCAGAAATGTAAATCATCCTAGAACAAAACTGAGGGATTGTGAAGGCATGCAAGAAGATGGATGACTAGTGAAGGAGGCCACCAAGGGACCTATCATAATTGTTGAAGGAATTACAAGCTACTGCAGATAAGATTGGAGAGACTGTGCAGACAAGTGTTGTGAGGGTGTTTCACTGGTGAGCTTTATGCGAGAGTTTCAAAGAGAAAGCCACTATTACAAAAAAAGCACATTGTATCTCAGCTAGAGCTTGCCAAAATGCATATGGGCAACTATGAAGTCAGCTGGAAGAAGGTTCTGTGGTCTGATCAGACCAAAATTGAGCTTTTTGGCCCTCTGTCTATACATTATGTCTATGAACCTTCATATGGATGTGTCTTTTGGGAACTAAAAATGGTGAAGAACCACTATGGCACCTTTATTTTTAAGAGTGTATAACAGTAAAATGTGAAACCTTCCAAGGGGATGAATACTTTTTAAAGACACTAAATTACATGCTTTTACTTCCGTTTGAGTATGGATTAATAAAAGTGAAATGAAACCTTTGAAACCTGAAACAGACAGAAATAGAAACAGAAGGTAGAGCTGTTAAAGAAAGCTGGGAGCCTGATATATTACATATAGTAGAAATAGTAAAACAGAGAAAGTCCAACTGCCATGAGTTATCAATGATGAATGTAAAATTTGACATTGAGAAAACGTTTTATCAGACTGTTGATAAGCTACAGTTCGTCATAATATATACTGTACCTCCTGCATTCCATATACATTGCTTGATATACTGTAGTAATGCACCTATATTTGAGGTGATCCAGCTCAGAAGGGAAATCACAAAATTTATTACAGCCAAAATGTGAGGACTGAATCATGAGAAAGCAAATGAAGAAAAAGACTCACCTCAATGCATGTGTAAATAAAGAATAATGGGTAAAATAATGCTTCACAAGACCAGAAAAAGTAAACACCAGAGACAACATGGAAAAGGGAAAATGTAGATCTCAAATAGAGGGTCTTTTATTACAGTTGAAGATATTTGATATACAGTGTAAACAAGGCCAAATATGGTCTAATGCTCTTATCCTACCTGTGTATTGTATAAATGATATAAGATTGAAACAAGAAGTAAAATGTTAAGGCATTTTTGTCAAATCAGTGACAAAATAATTACATATTGGGACTATTATCTTTGTGCTTCTTTGATTAAACCAAAGTTTCACATTTACAGCATTGTAAAATATGTGATCTGGCACTTCCTTTTTACAATAATGCCTGAATAAAATAGATGTTATTCTTATAACCTGAATTATTAGAGCACTTTCTGATGGCAAAACCTAAAACTGACATATAGTAAAACCACAGGTTCCATGAAATTAACTATTTCCTCTTATGCTTTCCAAACTCTTAGTCCGCAGTTTGCACCACCTCAGAGTTTGGTAAGCGTGTCCCTTCTGCAAATAGTTTAGGAATAACCATTGCTTTGAGTGTAGCAGAGTGTTCTGTGAGGCTTTCAGTTCTAATGCCCATGTCTGCTTGGAGAAAAGATATAAACAGAGACTTTATAAGGTGAAGCTGGTGTTTGTCACTAAGACGTTGCTACTTGTACGTATCTGTATGATAAGGGTACATTTTTTCAGATACATTTTTAAAAGAGAACCCACCTCCAGCTAAACAAATTCAAAACATTTTCAAAAGATGTTTTGATTGTAATATAACTTCAATATCACAGAACATAGAAAATGTAAATGACGCTGCACGTTAAAATAGGGGATGAATACTGGAGAATCTAAACACTAGATGCATGAATATTATAAGGATTACATAAAATGATCCTTACTAATATTCATTTTTCCCCAAATGAAATGAATTTCTCTTCTGTGCAACTAAGTTAACAAATAGTGGATAACTGTAAGTAGGTGTGTAAACAAAGTCCTCCCATTATGTGGAGAGTTTTATTTGAAATGCCATGTCCAGGGACCTAACAAGAAAGAAATATCTCTTCATGTAATCTTTAAAGCTAATAGAAAAGTACAACTTTTGAAACTTATTACAAAATGAATCTTCCACTGACTGTCACCTTAATTTAACTAAATTATGTGATATAAAGCCAATTAAAGTTGGAATAGGTCACTCAGGTGGTCAATATAGAAGTCATCACTTTATTTCATGTTATAACTCTTCTGAAAGCCTTAAAGCAAATCTGATTCTGATGCAACCACATGTTGGGTATTCAGCTTTCACAGTTTCATTTTGCCACACAGAGAAAATATTTCATTTGGATCTTTAGAGCCTTTAGTGATACTAATACTTGCCTACAGTGAAAAAAGTATATCAGTGATTGAACTGAAACCAGGATAAATAGAAAATGATATAGCTTTGCCTGAAGCATGAAAGGGAATCAATGTAAATTCAACTCTTTGAAAAAAATGAAATCTCAAAATGTATTAGAAAAATACAGAAATAGATGCTTCTGTTTAAGGTGAAAGTGGCTTTAACTTTATGCACACAAAGATATCTCAATTCAAGGCACTGTATTTTTAAATTAAGCTTGCTAATGTGTGGTACTTGATATGAAATAATCTGAATAGTCATAATCTAAATGCCTCACATTGGCCAGACCAAAAGACTTCTTTAGTACAGTACAGAGAAAGCAAACAGATGTACAATGATTTTAAATATATTGAATTATATATTTATATACAGTATATACTGTATACATATATATATTTTGTATATATATAAAATGTTTGTTTTCATGTAAACATATATACATGTGGTAAATGCCTCACATTGGCCAGACCAAAAGACTTCTTTAGTACAGTACAGTACAGTACAGAGAAAGCATACAGATACACAATGATGTAAAATATATATAAAATGTTTGTTTTCATGTAAACATATATACATGTGGTAAATATACAGGGTGGTCCAAATCTAATTATGCAGATCCAGATCGTCTGGATGACTTTGATTTATGTGGGGACGATTCCAGTTCGGCGCGAAGACGATTCTTCATGTCGTCAGTTTGCACACTTCTCGATGGTCCGGGATTTTTCAGGTGATTTTCTGTGTAATAAACTTAATAAGTTATAGCGTAATGAAAATTGCATAATTAGATCTGGACCACCCTATACATTTTAAATATACAGTATATGTACTTTTATATTATGCAGACAAATATAATGAATTCTTGGGCAATATTCTTCTCTTCAAATTGGACTTTTTTTTACTAATGATATTTGTGACTACTAAAATGTCAAAACAGTTCTGTAGTTAAACTTATAAATGCACTAAGATAGTGGACAAATTACTGTAAATCATTCTGTTTGATATGATAAAGACAGTGAGGTCCCCTATTTCATAATATAAGGATGTACAATTATTTTATTATTCAGTATTACTAATGATCTAATTAGTTATAAATTGAACTGAAATCTCCTAAGATGTCTATTCACTTTTTTCTGCATCCATTTTCATAATCCATACCGACAAGTTTTTCTGAGTCATGTTTTGAAGCAGGGAAATCAGGCACCTAATTTTCTAATAATATATCATCTTCTGTTCCATCAAGTGCATTTGTGATGCACATTTCTTAAATAATTCTGTTATTTTCTACTGAGACATGCATATTTTGAAGACAAAGTTTTCTTGTTCCTATCACAAAGAACAAAAAATTATTTTAAAAGAGTAAACAGGCTTTTGAAGGGATTTGTTTTTTTCCTAGAAAGCAAGAAAGAAACCAAGCCTGCTTAAATTTATGCTTTATGTTGTTCATTGATTGTTCTGTGTATATATAATATATATAGAAGATTCAGACCCCTTCACTTTCTGCACTATTTTTTCTGTTGTAGATTTAATTTTAAATGGGTAAATTTGACATTTTAGCACATTGATCTACACTCAGTAACCCATAATGACAAAGTGGAAATGTGGTTTCAGAAAGGTTTGCAAATGTATTAAAAATCAAAAACTGAAATTTCTCTTTCATATAGGTATTTAGACCTTTAGCTATGGCAATCCAAATTGTGGTCAGGTGCGTCCAATTTGTTTAATTAACCTTGAAATGTGCCTAGAACTTGATTGGGCTCCTCCTGTGGCAAATTAACTTAAGCAGACATAGTTCAGAAAGCCACTCAGCTGTATATAAGGTCCCACAATTCACACTGCCTGTCAGGATAAAAACCAAGCTCGGAAGTCCAAGGACTCTCTGGAGATCTCCTCAATCAAATTGCTTTGAGGGATACAACAGGGCATGGTTATAAAACCATTTCTAAAGTTTTAAGTGTTCACTGGAGCCCATTGGGCTCAATAATTGTGAAAAGGAAGAAGGTTTTAACCAACAGGTTGTTCCTAAAGCTGTCTGTCTGGCCAAACTGAAAAACCGGGTAAGAAGGTTTTTTTCTGTCACATTCCAAAGACATACATGTTGATCTGTACCTGGGTATGTGGCAGTAACATGCGGTGAGGTTCATGGCTGATGAGGCACTGACCCCTTCAGAGTAAGATTTTCAAATATATGAACCCAAAAGAGTAGCTCATTCACTATTCAGTTGGCAGCATGCACATTGACTACTGGTTATGTTTCACATCTCATCAGCATTTCTTTACACACACATAGGTAAGGTACATATTTAGAAAGAATGGTACATTTATAGTGGCGAGAGAGAGCGGCGAGCATGCATTTGCTCTGCACCCTCCATGTGTTCAAAATTTGCTGTTGCAATTCCACAATTCATACTCATTCAATACAAATGAACGTGTTGAGAGGTGTACAGAATAACAGATTTCAATTTTGACCTTAATTGAAATATTTAATTGTTTTTAAAAGCTTTACATTCTGATGATTTATTCATTTTTAATACAGACTGTTCAACAAAAGGATAACAAGCAAAACCAAAATACTATTTTATTTAAAGTCAAAATTTTGTTTTTAAATATTAGATTGTTTTATTTCATAGTTTGATCCAATTTTTTATAAAATTGAAAATGGTTTATGGTCTTACCTTTATTTGTAAATGAAGTCCATGCACCTATCCTTCTCCATGAAAATCTCTGTCACTTTCTTGTAAAAGTCCTACTTATTTTCGTTCGGTTTTAAAAATCTTAATCTTCCATTTTGTTCCGTCAGTCGGAACAAAAAATAAAGTGCATATGACTTTCTGGTATCGCTAACTTATTCGCGCCTAGAGCCTCTGCGTAGAAGAACAGCAGCAACAAGCACCTGTTAGGCTCACATCCGCCCCCTTCAGTGCAGCATGGTACTGTCTGCCTAACCTTGCGCCTTGCGGTTTTATGTCCAATAAGCAAGACTAAATATGTCGCACACATTTATTAAAGATATTAGCCAGACTGTGGAAAGCCAGGGTGTATAATAAATGTGTCTGCAAACATTAGATTGGCGATATACTGAGAGACAGCAACAGGCACGCGCCAATTGCATGCATCAACCCCGTGTGTGTTACTGATCTTGCCGCCGAGTACAAGAAGTCAAAACCTACGATTTCGACTATTCTAAAGCAGAAAGAATCTATTAAAGCAGCTGATGTTGCAAAAGGAGTTACAGCGTTAACCAGGCAGAGACCTCAAGTGCTGGAAGAGGTGGAAAAACTGTTTACCAGTTTACTCATTTACCAATTTGAGAGCCCTCGTGCTTTCAAGCAGCACAATGTAAACAAAGCCAGACTGCCAGTGATGTGGAGGGCAAACACGAAGGGTTGGATCACAAGGACTTTGTTTTTGGAATGGCTGCATGAGGAATTCGATCCCACCAGCTAAACAGCTAAAAACACCAGAAACCCAAGAAATCACACGAGAGAAAACACCTGAAGGAAAACATCCCTCCATTGCGGAGCCAGACTCTCCCTCAAAACTGTAACCTCCTCTCCACCCAGTTCCTCCAGACTCATGCAAGGTTAGTTTTTGTATTACGGATTTTTCAAATGTTCATTTTTTCGGTTCATATCGTGAATTGTTGCGGTGTTACTTTTCACTTTTTTCAAATGTTCATTTTTTTCCCCTGTGCTTAAAACTCATTAAAAAAAAGTGTTTATACAGCGATCGGTTGCAAGGCTATAGCGCAAACTCCTGTAATGTTATTTTCTTGGTTGCTTGTTTTTGGTTTTTAAATAAAGTTCAGATTTGTTCAAATATTCCTTCCCACTCTGCCACCCGTGCTTAAAACTCATTAAAATAAGGTGTTTATACAGTGATCGGCTTGCGAGGCTATAGCGCGAACTGCTGCAATGTTACAGAGAGAGAGAGAGAGAATGCGTGCTGCTGAGAGAGAGAGAGAGAGAGCGCGAGCGCGGGCTTGTGTGCTGCTGAGAGAGAGAGAGAGGGCGCCTGCTCGTTTAGCTGAGCAGGGAGCCTGGGTGTTTTGTGTCAGTGTTATTTAATGTTTTTACATTAGTTTACTATTACACTGTGCATTCTATGGTGTAATTAACTATATTTGTGCTTAATCTTTAAAAAAATATATATTTACATACAGTTCGTACGGTCTGGAACGGATTAATTGTATTTACATACAATCCTATGGGGGAAATTGATTCGGTTCACGACCAAAGGTTTGGAATGAATTATGGTTGTGAACCGAGGTTCCACTGTATTTAGCATGCAGTCAAGAAGGCAGAGTATAGCATAACAAAGGGCATTATAGGGCATAGTGTATTATTATAATCATCATACATATTTCTTTTATTAGAAAATTTAGGGTTTGTGATGTTTTTTCATTATTTCATATAAGCAATAATTTTAAACTGAACTATTTACCATGCTGTAGCTCACCCCATTACCCATTTTGGCTAGGGCAGGCTCTCTTTATGGTCAGTCCAAAACAGTGAAGGAAATTACAGTAGTTCTAATTAATAAACTGATACTGTACTAATAAAAATAGTAAAATGAAGCCAAAAGCACAAGTTTAGCTATTTCATTGCAGGTGTGATTTTTTCAGCTACTTATTTTAAACATGTAAACTGGCAATCTAAAGTCCCAAACCCACCCCACTCTCAAAAAAATAAAAATATAAAATGGCTCCATGAATTCTGACAATCTTCCTAATCCCTATTCTAAAAGAAGTCAGGGTTAGTTTACATAATCTTCCTTTTTATTAATAATCATGGTAATCTGTGCTCTGTATTGATTACATTGATTATGTAAAAGTGTTTTACTTTAAATGAGCGTCCAACAAATTATTAAATGTAGGTTATTTGTAAACATAGCCAACTATCTTATTATGTAGACTCATACCTTACCATAACTTTTAAATTCCAGTACCTCTATTTACATCAAACATGTGACCATTCACTAAACAATCATATTTCTAATTTATAAATAATTTGTAATCTATGTCCTTCTCATTGTTGCTTCTGTGGGAAATTTTAAATTTAAGCAGGCCTGACATACCTGTGAAGCGATGTATGTGGATTTCCAGAAATGACACCATTTTGTTCAATCATGTTCATGTCATTTGCAGAGACAGTTGGGACTTGTCTCCTAGTAGGAATTCTGCCAGTTTATCATATTCTTGGTATTTTAACATTTGAAAACCTGTTCAGAGGGCCCAAGCCTATCTAGGCAGCATCTGGTGCAATTCAAGAAACAACTTTTAGCAGGTCCCAGTCATGCATATACCAAACCTACACACTCTGCTGATTTAAACACACATATTTCGGATATTGCTTTGGAGTGGACAATGATTTTCGACTTGAGCCATTGTTAAAATCTATTTTTTTCCTCATTTACATGTTTTTTTTTCTTAGACAGACTGCGATGACCTGTAAATGAACTCCCTGGAACTGTCTTACACAGAGCAGTGCTGTGAAATCCTGTGAAAACCAATGTCGTGAGACACTCTTTTAATTACATGTATTTTTTATATTATCTAAGTCTATGCACATTTTCTTTCATTGTTATCTAAGTGTATAATTCACATTGTAATCTTACTGGAATAACCAAAGAGTCTATAAGTCAAAGATTAGAAAGGTTTATTGGGGGAACACTCTTGATAAAGTAAAGGATAAGGTTTTGCATATATTTTTATGACCAAAGCATCTGGAACAAGCTGTCCATCAATAGAGTAGTTAGCCAGTTATCTGTGTGTAGTATCACAAACCACACATGTGCCTTTGGCTTAAATCAAAGCCCTCCCAAGGGTGACAAAAAGACAATAGAGATGAGAGAGAGGCTTTTTAACTTGGGGAAGAAAATGTATTTTTATTAGGGCTTTACATCCTGACTTTACTATAATTCACTATTTTCTGTAATTTATTTAATTTAGTTAATTTGCTATTCTTTTTTTTTTTTTTTTTTAATAAATGCTACTTTGTTTTGAAATATCTATACCAGAGGTCTCCAACACGTTGCTCACGAGCTACCAGTAGCTCGCAACCCCTTTCCAAGTAGCTCACCAAAGGGTTGAATCCTACATAAATTTGAAAACTTGATTAGTCAAATTGGGGGTGGGCAGTCTTTCCAAAAAATCATATCATGATCCTTTCAACACAAAATCACGATCCACAATCTGAATTGCAATCTGTTTTTTCAATGTGGTATACACTTAAGAGAATATCCAGGCTCAAACTCATCAAGACCTAAGTAACACTTTATTTTAAATATTAAACAAAGTTGAATTCAATTGTTCTCTCGTTCACTAGCTAAGCAGAATTAAGTAATACACCCCGAAGCTGGCGAGTGAGTGAGGAGAGCATGCCCCCACACATTGTTTCTTGGATCCGCGCAAAAAAATTGGAGCCACAAGCGAACTATGATACATAGCGAAATGAGAGAAGTTGCAAAATCAACCGGAATGTTCAAGCAAATTATAGAAAAAAAACTATCTAAATCCGAAAAAGTAGTTCTCTTGTGAAAAGCAGACAGAGAAACGTTGGATTTAAAATTTTATATATTAGTAATCCTTCAAAATAATATGCAGTTAAAGTCTCAACAGCATTCCCAGCATTTCTGGAGCTTAGTAGAGCCAGATAACTATAAGAATCTTCACCAAGCAGCTCTGAAAATGTCAACTTTGTTTGGGTCTCCATACCTCTGTGATTCTGACATGAATGTCATGAAATCAAAGTTCAGAACAAGACTGACAGACGGACATTTAAATGACTCCATAAGAGTGAACTGCAGTGGCTACACTCCACCATACACTTCAGTGCCAGTCATCTGACTAACTAAAAAACACATCACACATGCAACTGGACCTGTGAATAAAGTGACACAGTGACATGGAACAAAGTGACAAATGAATAAGGAATATCTATGGATTTGAAATTGCATTTTTGTTTTGACAGCATTCTTGTTTTAACTCAATAGTGTGAGATCCACTAGAAAATGCATACAGACATACAAAATGCACTTGCAGGTGAACTAAATATTTTTTGAGATGTTTTAATGCAAAATGTGAGTTGTCGACACCAACGTTTTGTAAATGTTCAGGCAAAACAAGCATATTCAGTTTGTTTGGGTTGAAATAAGCTATGAGAATAAACATTAGAAAACATGAGTAGCTCTCGGCCGTTTTCATTCTGTAAACCTAGCTCTCAGGGGAAAAAAGGTTGGAGACCCCTGATCTATACTTTATTACTTCACTCACTCGATATACAGTGCAAAGTAGCATGGCATCTAGTGTGGGGAGGCTATCCCTTTTTTTTCTCACAGGGCTATTAGAAGAGGGTGGACACCCCCAGTAGAGGGTAGTAAGGTGACAGTAATGCATCTTTGGTTTGCAAGTAGCATTAACCAAGGTGTATCAGTCTCCATGGGTCTAGGTTATTTCCCGGAGACCAAGGTATGTCAGTTTCTAGTGTCTTAGGTTGTATCTGGAGACACCTGTGCTAATGCTAGTGTGCAAAAGTCTGAACACGCTATCTGTTGCGTCATCATGCTCACAGGTTATGCGTGAGCATGCGCACATGTTATTTCTGTACCTAATACGCAGAAAATGCTGTACTTCCAGGAGTCTGCACGTAGCCGAATTTATTCAATTGTTTGTTGATTTTGTGTGCATCTGTTTGATAAACCACACATACATATTTATCAGCAAATAAATAGTTAGCTCTACAAAGCCAATGCAACGATTCCTTCCTTTGCAACTTTCAGCAGTTAATGGAGAACTTTCTGCCTCATCCTTCTTATCAGGGATTAATATTTGCTGCCACATACACACCAGTTTGACACACACACTGTTTAACAGATAGTGAGTCCTATGTGGAGTTCTGAGAAGTGATATGCTGTGTTGGCATTGCTCATAATCAGCATTTAAGTGGATAGGGTGTGGGTGTAAGTGTGTGTGTGTTAAGCTTAGGGTGTGCAAGTAGGTCAATCCATAATAAACTAGGAGAGTCACACTAATAATGAAAGTGTGGAATTAAAACTGGAGTGCTTGGAGAAAAGCCAAACTCCGCACAAATTGTGTGGCCAGGCATGGGATTCTAAACTCAAGAGTTAAGCAAATACACAATAAAATGGAAATGAATACCATGCATAGTCTTTAACAAAAGCATTTGTACATTTTTACATAAATACCTTCTTTAGTACAACTTTGCTCTAATTGCAAAAACTGTATGTGCACATTACTAAAAGCTCAAAACATTTAATATATTGTTATGACACCAAGATATTAAAAAAGACAGAGAAACAAAGATTTCTGAATGGGGTAACTTGTTTAGATGCAGTAACATTTTTTGAAAAACAAAATGAGAAATCTATCCATCCATCTATCCAACTTCCAAACCAGCTTATCCAGAGCAGGGGTTCAGGGAGAAATGAAATGAATTAATTTTATTTGTATTACATAATTTAAATGCACATCATTTTTTACTATTGTCACATTAGAGGCTTGTTGAGAAATTATAATATAATTTTAATGATTTAATCTCAGTCTTAAGCAATACAGCTGGAAAGTAAAAGGAAAGAAGTGCTTTAAAAAGGAAAGTGAACCATCTGGATGCAACCTTAACATGTATTTATTGTAATTACATGCTGAAAAGACAATTTCGTGGAAAATAAAAAGGTCTATTTTTGTTTGACTTCATTTTGTTTTTACATGGAAAATTCTACAGTCGTTTATAGAATAAAAATAATAGCAATGATACTCTTAATTTAACTCCACATGCCTTCCAGTATCTCCATGAAGATATCTTTAGAAAGGGTATCATTTGACATGAGCTCCTAAAATGGAGAGTTCATAAAGTGAATATTCTCAGACTTTTAAAATGCACTAACTGTACTATATATCGTAGGGTCAGCTTTGTTTTTAAATTGCATCTTTGCTTAAGCGAAACCATGCAAATACATTCACCATGGACTTTTCTATTTAATCAAAATAGTCAGTTTCTTTTATTAATATTGTGTTCATTTCTAATTTTTATCATTTTTATATAGTTCCATTTCTAATTCATAATGCTGTGCACATTTAAAATGTATTCTGGTTTATCCTAGTTAAGGGTCATGGAAAACTAGACACTTATACCTTTACACTAACAACAGACTGAATATATTCATCAGGAAAACCTAGTTTTGCTAGTCAACCTAGTATCTCAAAAAAACCATGCAAACACCACAACGGTAAAGACTGGGGCAGTGTTTACATTGCAGTATTTTAGTTTTCTCTCACAACTCAAAGATTTACACTGACTGGCAAATAAGCATGCATATCTGTTTAATGGTGACTTAGGATGGGCTGATGTTCCAAGCCGGAATGATTCCTACCTATTAGCTTATGCTGCTGGGAAATATTTTTGTTCCCTGGATTAAGAGCTCAGGATAATTCAGAAAATGGATAGATGAAAGAAACAGTAAAACACAACTGGTGGATTCCTAAGAATAGGACATGTAAACACAGCATAACTGACTTTAAAACAGCCAAGCACAAGCTGGATGTGCAGATGTATAAACAGAAATGTTCAAAGATATGTACCTCTGACTGTTTAATGTTTAAATCTAAACCCAACTTTAACAATAATTACCAACATATTATTAAACAAAAAATCATTAGCCAATTTGTACAAATTTGTCAGATTCCTAAAATGACTGATAATAGAATCAATCCTTTCCTTGTTGTTTTTTAAATATATTTTACCGTAATGAAAAATTCTTTGTAAATTAAAGACTGTATTTGGTTTTATTCATAAAACCCTCCAAACTCAGCATCCCATACAAACTCAGCAGTAAAAGAATTTAGTTATTGACACATGAAAGCTAAAGAGAACAATGGTAATATAAACAGGTGAATCCTAAGGTGCAGTGTAAACCTCAAATGGCTGATGTGTAATATAGAAAATAGAGTAAAGCAGCTTACATTACCAAGTAAGTAGTACTTTGCAGAAAAACATTATGAATCAGCAGTTCCAGGGGAGGTCTTAAGTTTAAAAGTGCAGAAGGAAAAGGATATTTTTGTAGTTTTCAAGGGAGCCCCTCCAGCAGGAAAAGATTGTATGTTACTGCTGTCGGTCGCTTAAGATTTATACTTATCTGATTTAACAAGAAAAAGAGCAGTAAATGACATGCATAGTACCACAGCGCTTTAGGTAAGAACCTTCTTCCTTGCTGCTAGTAATTTCACCAAAATGCAGTATTTCTCTAACACAGATAAGCTATACCTGAAGTTTACAATTTGTGATGGCTTCACATTATTGGAAGATTATACGGCACTGTTTGAAACTATTACAGTTGCCAGTGACTAAAATAGAAATCTGAAATCAACACATTTATCTGCTAATTTGCAGGGAGTGGCAAAAGCAATACTTAAAAGATCCGACTGCCAGTCAGCAAGTCAATTTTAATGCTATACTGCTAAAGCTAAAGTAGAGATTTAGAGCTTTGTGTCACATCGACATTTAAAGGCAGAGAAAGGAATAAAGGTATTAAATTGCATACCAGCAGCTTTTTTTTCTGTGGTTCTTTTATGGTGATGAAGCTCAGATGGTTTGTATATTTGTGCAGTGTAATACAGGCAGGCAAAATATAATTACTTAATTGACAGTTATAGTCAATAGATCATTTCAGAAGTAACCTCGGTGTGTTATCACCATTGAAATTTCATCTTAGATTTGGCACAATAACTAGTGAGGACTACCTGTGCTGAAAAAGAAAACAAAAACAACACTGACAAGTATTATTTATGTTTTTTTTTTTTTTTTTTACATTATTCTCTTTTATGATCCCACTTCTAATACAGGAGTTGGACACCCAGTGCCCATGCAAGGAGTAATAAGCACAGAGTAGGGTGCAGTCTGTCCACTGTAGGGCACATTTCAGCTGCTTTAGTATTGTCCAATTTAGAGTGAGAAAACAGAAACAATATAAGTATTCATTGTTGATTCATGTTAGGCAGTCCAGAAAGTAATAATTAAAAAAGAGAGAGAGATTTCAATCATATTATTATTTAAATAATAAGCATCTATTATAATTGTGTGAACTTACTGTCCAGGAAACTAAATAATGTCTAATAGATTTGCCTCATCATATACAGTATATCCAGAAAATATTCAATTAATCTGTGCAGAAAGCAATTCACCAGAAGCTATTAGATCTAATACAGTTTTTCATCATTCTAGTTTAAACACTTAGATTTTAACTGAGCTTGAAATTAAATGAGCAGCATGAGTCCATAAGTTAAGGGCCCTTAAAGACCCCCAGGTACTGTATTTATATTATGAATAAAGTATTAGTTGGATCGCTATGAATAAGTGGCAAAACATTAAGCTTTAGCTAATCCACTATGAAACCTCTTAAGAGAAAATTAATAGCCAAGATAACACTGTACAAATCACATAGTCTTAGAAGATAATAATCTGTACGCAAGTGTCTTACCAGTTGAGTATAGTGCGCAACTCTAGCTGTAGTTGCCTTTTAAGCAGGATATTTTTTTTGTTTTTATCTTAATTAAATTCAAACTAATATACATACCCAAAACCCTGCAACAACAAAAAGTGCACATCAGTTTTGTTATGGAATTTACATAGCAATTGTATTTTGTTTTAAATAACATCAGACATATTTAAATATCAAAGAGGGGTGTGCATTATTAATAATTAGGATATGCTGCCTATCTAGATAAAGGGAGTGTAACAAGAACTATCATATAAACATATGATTTAATATTAATTCTATGTGTGTTAGTAGTTCTGCGGGTTTCAAATGACATAGACTAAAATTTACTGAAAACGCAGGTGAATACATTCTGCCTTGGATATGTACTGTTTACTGGGAAAAGAAATCCTACCCACTAAAAATATCACACATCTCGAAAAACCCCTTTTATTGTAGATGCATTAGTATTAGATCAAATGGAGAAAGTATGTTAAGCCATGCATCAGTGCAGCCATCAACAACAGTCCCCGTTGGATCCAAAAAGGTTAATGTACAATGGTAACTGGTTCTTCTATATCCTGGTGGTCAAGAATTGTTGGGATTATGTTTTCTTCTCTGCGTTAGGAAAGGAAACAGACGTGATCTACTCTGCATTTTCCAAACTCTTGCAAAGTGTTCAGTTCCTTTAAGTCTGCTGGAATTGTCATATTCAGCACATTGGCTTTATATTAGCTTGGTGTCCCACAATAAAATAGGTGTTGTTTTTGTGTCTAGCAGCTCAATTGCTGAGAATAAGAACATAAGAAAATTAACAAATGAGAGGAGACCATTCAGTCCATCATATTAATTTGTTTACCTAATAGCGATGCTATCCCAATATCTCATTCAGATTCTTCTAGAAGGATGTTAAGGTTTCTGCTTCAACTGCATGGCTCGGTTGTTTGTTCCAGATTCTCACAACTCTTTGCGTGAAGAGGTGCTTTTTTGGGTCAAGTCCTAAATGTTCTTCCCATTAATTTCCAAAAGAGTTTATGAGTAGGTGTTTCACCATAAAATTGGAAGAATACTAATATGGTAATACAGTAGGTAGTGTTACTGGCTCCAACTCCATTTAGTGCTTTTTGTGCAGAATTAACATATTTTGTGTAGGCTTATTTTATAAATTCTTACTTACCTAAATGTATAGTGGGAATCTCAGAAAAACAAATATTGGAAGATTGTAATGAAAACTGGCAACAAGAGTTTTTGTCAGTTATCCATAATTAAAAGAAGTCATAGTCAAAAAAAACATACAGATAGCTAAAAATGAAGGCAGAATACTATAACTTTGAAAAATATTTTGTATACCATAGTAAAAATATATTATAAATGTGTTTGCACATTTTATGTGTTTACACTATTTATATATCTTCTGATATTCCACTCTTCCAACTTCTTCCCTCTCTGTTAAATCTGCTAATTTTCTTAATAAGTGATAAAACAGAGGTTCTTCTGGTAGGAAGTAAATCTGTTTTGGACAAATATGATAATATTTCATTGACTATATTCGTTGATAATTTTCTAATCTCTTCTTCCTCCCAGGTTAACATCTTAGGTGTTATTCTCGATAGTACCTTAAAATTTGAGGCATATATTAATAATATTACTCAGTCTGCATATTTCCATCTGCGTAATCACCCGTTTATGCCCATTCAGCTACCAGCCCTGCTATTCTTTTTCATGCCCTGGCAACATTTCATATTGTTTGTTGTAATTCTGTCCTTTCTGGTCTTCCTCACAAACTCCTTCAGAAACTTGAATTGGTTCAGAATGCTGCAGCTTGTATTATTACCAGAACCCATTCCATTGAACACATTACTACTGTCCTTTAGCAGCTTCACTGGCTCCCTGTTAAATATCACATTGATTTTAAGATTCTGATTATTACATTCAAGACCCTCCATAATCTGGCACCTCCTTATCTTTCTGATCTTCTTAATTTCTCCTTTCTGTCCTGTATTCTTAGATCTTTTTCCTCAATTAATCTTATTATACCTTTCCATGGGGTTTAGAGCTTTCAGTCGAGCGGCTCCTTGCCTCTGGAACTCTCTCCCACAACATATTTGTAATATTGACTCTTTTCCTACCTTTAAATTTCACCTTAAAACAAGTCTTTTTAAGATGGCTTGGTTTGTTTGACAAATTTTAGTTGATAAATTTAAATTCAATTTTTATTATTGTATTTATTCTGGTTTTATTGTACTGTAATGTTCTATTAATTTTATATTGTGACTGTTGTTAGTAATATGTTCTGTAAGGTGTCCTTGTGTGCCTTGAAAGGTGCCTATAAATAAAATGTATTATTAATAATAATATATTTATTATTTAATAAGAACATTTTTTAAATAACAACTTGGTTTGTATTCTAAATTGTATCTTCAAAATAAGTATCATAGAGAGTAGAAATACTGAACTGTACTCATTGCAGTGCGCATGTATTAGTAAGAAACAGTCCCCAAAGTAAATGACTTCAAAATGATGGTCTTAAGCTTACGATGAACAGTGAATTTGTGAGGAATTTTATTCTACTGTGCTGGAAGCAAACTCTTAAGCAATGGTAATGTGACAAAAGTTAAAACCCAGGGTAATTAATAAACAACTCTTTAAAAATTAGCTTTTGTTAGATTGATGAAGATACTATGTAATTTAATGCATAAGAAAATTAAAATCATTAAATTTCTCATACTGTCTACAAATTGCATAACAGGCTAAAAAAATCATTAGTGCAAACTGTACATCTGTGTGTGTGTGTGTGTATGTGTGTGGATATATACATACATACGTACATACGTATGTATGTATGTATGTATGCATGTATGTATATGGATCTTAACATTGTTCCTTTCTAAAAGGTGCATTAATTCATATTTGCAAATGCATTACTTCTTTGCAACTGGTAACTTAGCTAACACATTTGCTTTTCCCTACTATGGACAAGTTTAAAGAGATTCAAAAGGGATGTTGTGGCCAATACAGCAACAGAAGTATACTGCATATAAATGTAGTTAATATATAAATTTAGTTATTATTTTGGTCACAGTATTTGTGCTTACATGGGTTGTTTCCTATAAATTAGTGTGCGTAATTATAACTATAACTATTGATATATTGATGCCCCTCCTGAGCTTGATCCTGCAGACACATGCATAATGTCTAGTGGGACCACTTTGGCACTATGAGTATATGTGCAGAATGTAACTAGGGAAAAATGAGAAATGCAGTTTTTAGCTGAGTAAGTGAAATGTATTAGTCATGCATGATTGAAATTATGTAAAATAATGAACAGTAATACATAAATTCAAGAGACATTCAAGTTTGACGTGTGTGACAAATGGTACCAAATCCTGCACTAAAATCTAGAAGGATAAAAACTTTTAAGTAGTCCACAATCAGCAGCACAGAACAGGCCAATAATATATTTTACCAAATTACTCATTACTCAGTACTCATTAGAATTCTAAAGGGAAACAATGACATACTTTCTATAAATTCGGTTAAGGAAAGGTATATATGGTCGTACAAGGGCAGCGGGGCGAAAAGACAACTCGGTGACATCCTTTACTAGATAGGTAATAGGTTCAAAGAGATTTTTTAATGATATTTAAATGACAACGTGAATTATAATGTTGAAAATAAATTTATAAATGTTGAGGGTAAAGATATTCCTGCCGTACTCGCAGGTCACCTTTTGCATTCTAAATATTGTTATCATATGATTACAATCAATGCAATTTATATAAAAGATTAGCAATTTTGGTTGCAGAAAATAATGTAAGATAGAGTTTGCTCCATCTGCAGAATAAAGTTCGTTTGTCAATTATATAAATTTATTTTCAACATTTTAAATCACGTTGTCATTTAAATATATTTGAAAAATCTCTTTGAACCTAACTATTACCTAACTGGTAAAGGATGTCGCTGAGTTCTCTTTTGCCGAGTTCTCTTACGCCGAGTTGACTGTTGCCCAGTTGCCACCGAACCATATATGGTACCATATCTTGATTTAATGATTTACATCTGGATTGCTTATTATGTGTAATTTATCAGGAAGTTTGATAGGATGATACTGCAATCCTTGATACTACAACCAGGCTAAATTTGATAATGATAGTAACAGCTATAATTATCTGACAATAAAAGACTGTGCCAAATCACAAGAAAGAAAAGAGTAAATGCAGCAAACAGAAAAATAAGTGAAGGTAAACAAACCTAAAACTAGTCAGAAAATGTATACATGGTGTAACATTAAGGTGTTTGTGAGAAATTAACATATATGATTCCACACAGTGGTAGATGTGGAAACAAAAAAATTGGAGTACTCTGTTTTTGTGTGGTTCTTGGTCCTCATTGTGATGCTGTTCAAATTTAAAGGTAAATTTTAAGTTCTTAATGAACCTTTTAACCCTCGGAAATTTTGACCTCAATTTTATATGTATATTTCTTCAAAGATATGATGGTAGGGGAAAGGGCTTACCCCTTGGAGCTTCATATGTACTGTTCACCCTAGTAAACAACCTACTGTGCTTGCCTTGATGGACTTGCTTATGGAGGACTGCGGTCCCACTTGTACTCAAATAGTGAGTGACAGTGAGTTCATACCCACACAGTCTGCAGCTGCTTTGTTAATTTGTATTTGGGATTTGTTTGCCGTCAGTAGACATTATTAAATCAATGTTGGTGTTACCACTGTCAAGGCAAATTTGAAACAGTAAACTCATTTGTAGTTGAAGTTGCACAGAATGTTGCTTTGTTTTAAGATAGATGAGTTTGCAAATTCTCCATTGTTTTTCAATAGGAGATTTTGAAATATGAAATCTGAACACAGTGCAATCTGTTCAAAATATTACAGCAAAAATTGAACTGTCTCGACAAATTTCCTTCAAGAATACCTAAATTTAAAAAAAGGGTGTTTTTTAC
The DNA here is from genome assembly GCA_026402145.1 of Polypterus bichir lapradei. Classification (NCBI taxonomy): domain Eukaryota; kingdom Metazoa; phylum Chordata; class Cladistia; order Polypteriformes; family Polypteridae; genus Polypterus; species Polypterus bichir. Next base: position 8,355,965 of record JANRMT010062833.1, read on the forward strand.
ATTTCAGAACAGCTCTGGTTAATAAATAAACCATTCCTAAGTTGTGTTTAAATACTCATCTAAGATAGATGTGAATTGTTAGTGAATGGTGTCAGTTTTGGATTTTCCAAAAATAGCAAAGTAGATTGTCTTCAGAATTATGAAAACACATCTGATTAAAAGGTTGAGCATCTTGCCAAAAATCCAGATCTTAATATTCACTAGATATTTGGTAATTGGTTAAATCTGCTCCCTCACAGCTCTAAAGTGATGGATTTTTTATGAAAGACTTACACTTTCTTATTATATCTACATGTGCTTTATCATTATTTTTTGCCATGTGCATTTCAGTTGGCGGATTGGTAACTTTTACTAAGCATTTTGTGACGGTGCATGGGCATGTTAGTGTGTAGGTGTAAAGAGGTAGAATTGGGTCTTATCCGAGGTTAATCCATACCATACCAATACTCCACAAACTTTTTCAGTAATGATTAAACCCCATAATGGCAAAGAAATGCATTCAATGCACCCTTGAGTTATGCATAACAACTATGCACTAAAATTGGGATTAATGAGTACTCAGAGATGTTGTATTAACTGCAAATGTGTAACAGTTCTTTAAGTTGTTTCGAAATGCAGTCATCTTGTAACCTTATTAATAAATGTTGCACTTTGACGCTTATTCTTTCAATGTATGCTTGGTAGTATAATAGAAGAATCACTAAACATTCTACAAATGAAATATTTTATTTCTTTTGTGCCATCAATCTATTTAAAGAATTACTATTTCCAGTCAAAATTGTGCTCACAATTTATTTCTAATATTTACCTACTATTACTAGTACAGGTTTAATGTGAAAGTCAGTGGAGCTCAATTCCTATACCTGTCAGTTTATTATTAATTTACATGTGCATGATTTTTTGAGTTTCTGCTAGCATGTAACCAGAAATTCTCTGAACAGCCTACTTTAAATTACAACCACTGGACAGGGTGCCTTTCTGTCTCATTAAACCATCACACAAACATCAACAAACACTCTTAGAAGGCCAATTTAAAGACCTGGTCAAGCCAACACACACATAATTCATGATGCGGAAGAAAACTGAAATATCAGGAGGAAACCCATGTGAATTGTGAGGAGAATTCCAAATAGACAACATGACGGATTTGAAACATACCCAGAGGCCTGGAGATCTAGGACTGCAGAGCTAAATGCAGAATGAAAAGAAACAAAAATATTTAATAAGGCATTTTATTTTTTTTTGTGGGAGATAATTTGAATTATCACTCCATCTATGGAAAAAGAATGAACTAAAGGATTAACCATACTAACTAGCACACATTGTGAATTATAAAGGAAATCAAATCATAAGCTTTCTTTCCAAGATATATTTAGATGTAGTCAAATAGAAATGTTTTTGAAGAACTCACCAACGAGATAAGCGTGTGTTCGCAGTGCTTTTCTAAATAATTATTGATCTAGGCTTGCACATACGGATCTATTTGTGATAGTTCAGCATATGACAATGTGAGAAATAATTGGGGTACTCAAACAAACCAAATAAGTAGCGACAGCTGCAAGGAACACTGTTAATGGAAAAAAAGAAAGTCATGCAACTTTTTAGAAGGATAGTTTCTAAAGGATAAATTAAAGCCTGTCAAAATCATTGGACCCATCTTATTTAAATGGTACAGATGCATGCAATGGAAAATAATTCAATTACTGTTATTCAGTCAGGTATTATATCTGCTTTATTCATCAACACCTAGGCCTAAATTCCATCACTTATGAATTATACAGAACGAATTAATGTGACAAACCCAATACTGCTTTTAATAGAAGAGCAGACATAGCTGACAGATAACCATTGGTTACAAAGGCTTTGGGGATTTACTTTAGGTCATATTGAGCCTGATGTCCCCAGACACAAACAATAAAAAAGAGAAGCAACACTCTAATAACTGAAGGAGAGGGTTTCATAGAAACCTGTGCATGATTTATCTTCATAAGTAAACATATAGAACTAGGTATGCCATCAGCCTTCACTGCTCAAACAACAAATGCAATTTATACATCTATAAATTGAAGACCATTACTCTTAATACACAAATTATACTGTTTGAGAGGACTGGGTAATAACTACCTCACAGCAATCATTTTTAAAATGAAAAAAGACAGAATCATATTGAAACATTAAGGTTCAAGCGAAAGCAAAGCATAAACAAAACTACAGGGGTAATATTTATGAATACAGTCCTTGAAGTACTGAGGAATGTTTTATAGTATTCAAAGCAGCTGGAAGAATTTAACATCAATGAAGTAAAATGTCTAGCTGTAACTACGTAAAAGCAAAATAAATTACTGCTAGGTGAGAAGTAAACTGCTGCAAAAGTGAAGTTGCTTGTTAACTAAAATGCAGCCATAAGCGCTCAATATTCAGCCTCAAAAAATCAATAATTACCGTGGTTGCATTTTTAAAAAAACATATAAATACTGTATCATACATGGTATTTCAAAGTTTTTGAAATTGAAAACACAATCTTTTAAAAACACAACAAAAGAACATGATGGTATCTGAAATTTAATAAAAACAAAATAAGCAAAAATACAATTTTTATTTAAAAATGGTAAACCCATCTATAAAGCTGTATTTGAAGTGATAATACTCCTCCACCTGTTTTCTGAATCTGTTTTTGATTTAATTCAAAAGATCACTGTATTCTTAAGCAAGTAATTAACTGAATGTGCAGTAAATCAAAAGTTGCAAAGGAAATCAGCTTCATTTAGTAACCCCTTACATAACGCTAGACACACATTATAGCTTAATTGGTCAAATTTTGGAACAAATTGAACTCTTCTGACAACCACAAAAGCTCTTCAGATTTCAGGCAGGTTTAAATGGTTACCCTCTCAGATTATCCAATAGTGTGAAGTATAATCTTAAGTGTCCAGATTTACTCACAAGCCAGTTGGAGCCTCAGCCTTCTTCTTCTTTCAACTGCTCCTGTTAGGGGTTGCCACAGTAGATCATCTGTTTCCATATCTTCCTTTCCTCTGCAACTTGCTCTGACACAAACACCACCTCCATGTCCTCTGACACTCTTAGGTCTTCCTCTTGCCTAGGCAGCTCCATCCCTAGCATCCTTCTCACAATATACCCAGCATCTCTCCTCTGTACATGTCCAAACCAACACAATCTCGCCTCTCTGGCTTTGTCTCCAAAGGTCACCCTTTAATGTACCTATTCCTATTCCTAGTCATCCTCGTCACATCCAATGCAAATCTTAACATCTTTAACTCTGTCACCTCCAGCTCTGTCTCTTCCACTGTCTCCAACACATATAACATAGCTGGTCTCACTACCATCTTGTAGACCTTCCCTTAAACTCTTGCTGGTACCTGTCTGTCACAAATCCCTTCCGACACTCTTCTCTATCCATTCCACCCTGCCTACACTCTGTGCTGTTGATCCCAAGTATTTAAATTCATCCACCTTTGCCAACTCTACTCCCTGCATCCTCACCATTCCTCTGACCTCCATTTTATTCACACACATGTATTCTGTTATGGTCATAATTACCTTCATTCCTCTCCTTTCTAGAACATATCTCAACCTCTCCAGGATCTCCTTGACCTGCTCCCTATTCTTGTTACAGATCACAATGTCATCTGCATGCATCAAAGTCCAGGGAAACTCCTGTCTAATTTCCTTTGTCAATCTGTCCATCACAATTACAAATAAGAAAGAATGTAAACCCACCTCCTCCTTAAATGCGTACATCACTCCTACTGAAGACCTCACCACTGTTACACTTCCCTCGTACATATGCTGTACTACTCTTACATACTTCTCTGCCACTCCCGACTTCCTCATACAATACCACAACTCCTCCCTAGGCATCCTGTCATATGCTTTCTCTAGGTTCACATAGACACCATGAGGCTCCTTTTGACCTTCTCTATACTTCTCTATCAATACCCTCAGAGAAAGGATCACATCTGTAGTGTTCTTTCCAGGCATGAAGCCATACTGCTGCTGTCTAATCTGGACCTAGCCTTCTTAACCTAGCTTCCACTTCTCTTTCCCATAACTTCATGTGGTGGCTGATCAATGTTATCCCTCTGTAGTAACTATAGTTCTGCACATCACCCTCATTCTTAAAAATCGGTATCTGTACACTTCTCTACTTCTCAGGCATTCTCTCACTTTCCAAAATTGGATTAAGCAATCTGGTTAAAAACTCCACTGCCATCTCTCCTAAATACCTCCATGCTTCCACAGGTGTTTCATGTAGACAAACAGCTTTTCCATTCTTCGTTCTCTTCATAGTTGTCCTTACTTCATCCGTGCTAATCCATTGCAGCTTCCTGGTTCACTGTTTCCACATCATCCAACTATCTCTCTCATTCCCTTCCTTCATTAACCTCTCAAAGTACTCTTTTCATCTGCTCAACACTCCTCGCTTGTGAGTACATTTCCATCATTATCCTTTCTCACCCTAACCTACTGCTCATCTTTTCCAGCTCAGTCCATCTGTCTAGCCAATCGGTACAGGCCATTTTCTCCCTCCTTAGCATCCTACCACTCATATAACTTATCATACACCTTACCTTTAGCATTCACCACCTCTCTCTTCACCTAATGCCTTATCCCCTTGTACTCCTGTCTACTTTCTTCTTCTCTCTGATTTTCCCACTTCTTCACCAACCTCTTCCTCCCTATACTCTCCTGTACATCCCCATTCCACCACCAGGTTTCTTTGTCCTCCTTCCTCTGTCCAGATGTCAAACCAAGCTCCCTTCTAGCTCTCTCCATTATCACTTCTGCTGCAGTTACCCGGCTATCTGGTAACTCTTCACTGCCACCTAGTGCATGTCTTACTTCTGCCTTGGACTCCACCTTACAGTCTTTTCATTTTATACCATTTGATCCTTGGCTCTGCCCTTACTTTCTTCTTCTTCTTGATCTCCCAGGTCATCCTACCACTACTTTGCAGTCTCCAATATACTTCAGACTGACCCTCCTGCATAGGATATAATCCACCTATGTGCATCTTCCTCCACTCTTGTGTGTCACTCTGTGTTCCTCCTTCTTAAATACATGTTTACCATAGCCATATCCATCCTTTTTGCAAAATCCACTACCATTTGACCTTCATTCCTCTCCTTGACACCAAACCTACCCATCACCACCTCATCCACTGTGTTCACTTGATGAACATGTCCATTGAAATCTGCTCCTAGTGTCTCTCTCTCTCACTCTCCCTTGGGTACACTCTCTACCACTTCATCCAGCTCACTCCAGAAATCTTCTTTCTCATCCATTGCCACCCAACTTGTGGGTTATATGCATTAACATTCCAGCTTAAAAATAATTATCACTCTTTTCGCCTTCAAAACACTTTCTCCCCCCATCCACACCATGCTAGAATAATTTGAAACGGCCTCCAATACACCTGGCTTTACTCACCTTCCTGAAAAATATATATACAGTCATATGCCAATTTATGGACGATCACATTGAGGACTTTCATTCTTACAATTGAGGACCATAGGAAAACAATAGAGTAATAATGTACCAGAAATTGACAGAACTTTGTTGCAAAGGTTGTGTATCATGTACTTGTGGCAGTGATGCCAGCTATAGAATGATACACAAGCATAGAAGCAGACAGAGAAATGGTGGTGGAGCTGCAGATGTAGCAGTCTTTTGGCTGTCTTCCTTCTTGTACTCATGCTACAAACAGCAAATGTCCACAAACTACCAATAAGTAAAATATATACAAATTGAGCTGTCAGCTGGCGTGTAACTGTATGAAACATTTTTTGATATTTACAACAGTACTTTGGTATAGGGTGAACAGCAAGTTTCTTGTATGCAATGCATATTGGCATCATGTACTGTATGAAAGACCAATATACATAAGAGACAAATAGAAAAACGGGCACTAAAAGATGTGCAAGTCATGCCAACCTACATTTTCTAACCACCATAAAATAATGCACAACTTGACTGTCATCTGACATATTTGTTACGATGTTAAATTTTTATTTGTGAAAATTCAAGATTCAAGTTCTGGCTCTCTAAATTGAGAGTTTTAATCTGTTACTATGCAACGATTTGTGGACATAACCTTGTTAAGTGTGTACTGCAGTAACTGAAGATAGACTAGAGGACAACTGTCATTATATGTGGGCACTCTCATATTTTTGTCAATTTAAAAAAAATCTTTCCATTTGTCCCAGGTGTAAGCAATGCACTTTACCACAAACCTTACATTCTCCATCATATCAACAACTAATTTTGCTTTCCTTTCTCTTTAGTATACCCATGCAAACAGTTACAGAACTCTCTACTTGAAGATAAATGTACATTGCAAAAGCAAGCATGTAATTCTATAAAGCATTTTTTTTGTAAATAAACATATATACAGATCTTATGAGGTAAAACTTTCGCTGAAAAATGCCTGTTAATGTGAAACTGGCAAAAATGCATAATATTATTTATGTTGTAGAAAAAAGTGTCATACTTATTAATACGTGACATTAAGCAGTATACTTTAAATCAAAGCAAATAATGTAACAAATCTGAACCCTGGATATGTACAGTAGGTAGACCTTATGCTTAAACATCCTTCAGTGTTTAATAATGAAACAGTATCTAATGGTGTTGGGACGGGCATAATGAGGGCACAAAATTAAACCACCAACTGACAGCTACAAGAGATATGCCATGTCTGCTCAGGAATTGCTCAGCAGTGTCACTTCACCCTTCCAGCAGCTATGCCCCCTGGGACAGCATGGCTGGGATGGGTATACAGTATAGGACACTGGAAATCACAAGTAACAGGTTCCACCACTTGGCTAAATACCAAGCTGTTTACCTCTGACTGAGCTTATTGGTGGCACTGCCAATGCCACAGTTTATATTTGGTGAAACATCTTCAAAAAAGTACAAATTATTGCAACATGTGAAAAATTTAATGCTGTATTAAGCCTCAGCATTAATGATGGTTGCTGCTGTCAGCGCTGAAGTCGGAAAACAACGGAAGAACTTAAACCCAATTAAAGTAAAAATAATTTCTTTATTCTGTATTCTTGGTGAGCTAGAAAGATTGTGAGACTGCCTCTTCCCAACTCAGTCAACTGATTTGGGTTTAAGCAGAATATCTAAAGTAAAAATGTTCTCTCTTTTATATCCTAGAAAAGAAAAAAAATCTGGCAGTTCATTCTGAGGTTATACATAGCTTAAGGTTAAATCTTAATTTATGACATACTGGAGTATCCTAAAACATGGAACAAACAGCCATTTGAATTCCTAAGGAATACACCCTTCCAATTATACACACTTAAGAATCAATTTAAACATTCTTACAGTTCATTACATTAGTTATAAAGATCTTACATTCTTCACAGGGTCTTCTGATAGTGTTAGAGGTCAGCCTTTTCTCATAAAGGAATGCAAGGTAGTAATGTTTTATTTTTTCTTTCTCACTGCGTATTCTCTTTAATAAAACAAACTTACTAGTCAGTAGAGGAAAATTAATTGAAATTCAGTTGAAAAGAAACATGCTAGGGTTTTACAAGCTTGTCCATATATGCAAAATTGTTAAGTCTAGACCACTGTTCTTAAGCATCAAATACCCAAAAATGTAGCAAAAAGCACCACAAGTTGAAGAAACTGTCTAGAAACAAAGAAACTTTAATAATAAAAATACTTTGTTTAGAGAAGTGCTCTGAAACAAAGAATGAATATGAGTAGCACAAAAGGTACTGAAGGAGTTGCCTGAAATAGGTAATCTGGTAGCAAACAACTCTCAAATCATAATCAGAAAGAATGGCCAGAACGAGTGCAAAAAAGGTCAAAAATCCAGGAACACAAAGAATTAATTGCACATGAAAAGCACAACTCACTGACACCACAAAGGACATTCAGTGAACCGCAAAAGACTTCTAGAGTCCTCATCCATTATATGAAGATAGACAGGTGGCTCTGCCTCTTGGGGAACCACCCACAAAATACAAGGAGCACAATAGAACAAGCCTGGACACATAAAAATTTAATAATACGCAAAACTAATAAAATACAGAGATAATGCAAATAATTAATATACATAACAATATTAACACAAACAAATTAATCAAACATGAGCAAAAAAGACAGAAAAAAGGAATCTGAACACCAGCAGTGGGAGGAAATATATAAGACTGCAGAATTATTAGGAGGGCTGGGGACTTGGAACCAAAGTAGTAAAGGTATTATTTTGGAAAAACTATTAATTGTTCCAGAATTTATTTTTGTAGTGTTGTAGTGTGATTACTATTGATTTCTTACTGACTGTGGTGAGCTGTGCAGTGCTGGGCTGCACTGTGCTGTGTGGTGAGCAAATTACTTTTTCTGCATTGATATTCACTTCAGTTCATGCACATAATACATTTGTTCATACAGAATTTGCTCTGCAGGAGTACATAAATTAAGAAATAATTCTACCTGTAGATGCAAAGTTAATAGTGCACAACAAGAAGTTGTAAGATAGCATCTGAACATAAGTAGTATATGATTAATATGTAGGTACTGGACATACTTACTGATGCAGTTAGACTATCAAATAAAGGAATTATTTAATTCGTTTTACTTATTTTTACCTCACAGCCATTACATTTAACAATGTACATTGTACACATGCAGTGGTTTAGCATTCCATGAAAGGTCAGGGCACTTCTGTAGACCCTGCAACGTCTACCCATGAGGATGTGATTAATCTCCTTCACTGCACCAGCAGTATTGGAGTACCAAGTACAATGTGGCTCAGGATGCTGGAACCAGGATGCAGCAATCTGCAGCCCCTGACCTTATGCAAATTCAAGGAACTTGGAGCCACTTTCACCATGGGTGCCAGACCAATATGGCCCGACATAATCCTCATAGCCAGCCCTGTCAGTGCCAGTGGTTGCATGGAAGTCATCCATGACCAGAGGAGTCTCACCCTGTGGGCACCCATCAACCACCGAGTGAAGTTGCAAATAAAATGTCTTCGTCACAGAGACATCACTCATCAAGTTCAGAGCATACACTGAGACAAAAGACATGGCACCCAGTGAGTGCTTTAATCTGAGTCTCATAATACACTCGTTGAAAGGAGTGATATCAGACACCATCGGAAGAACCGATCCGTTACAGCATCAGCTACTTCCTGAGTTTGACAGCCATCAGAGCGACCAGACCAATAAAACGTGTACCCACCTACAGAGATTTGGCTGCATGCAATTTAACATAATTTCCAGGACAGTATTTGGTTAGTTGTGTTAGTTTATTTACTACCGCATGTCATGTATGCACAGGTAAACATCAAATATAGCTGACACAAATTAATACATATGTGCTCTGTGCCCAGTTGTGTTTTTGACAAGGAGCACCTGGATCACAACATCCCGGCAGAGCTAGTTAGACCGCCTGGGTCTCTGTGGATTACAATTCAAGCTGGAAGGTGACGGAGGCGGTGTAAAGTAAGGAAGCAAGAGCATGGCTGCAAGACTAGTATATGTGCTAGCATTAGAATCTCTTAAATCTACAAAAATATTTGTGATGCTGGGCCACTTTAAATTCCCTCACACCCTATACCCTATACAATTTGAGATACCTAACTCCCATATAAAGAGACTTCAGTGGTGAGAATTTTGTGTCTGACTGGATTTTAGCTGCTGCGGTAGGGGATGGGAAAGCATGCTGCCTGCTGCCAGTGCTGACTGACATATTTGCAAAACAAAGACGCTGATGACAAGGTGTGAGGGAATTTAAGGTGGCCTGGTATTACGAATAATTTCGTAGGCATCTCCACGCAGAAAAACATCTAAGACTGCTGCATTATGGCCATTATGGAGGCTATTAAGCTAGAGGGCCTTGTAGCACACTGAGCTGACAGAACTAGAGACTCCCGTGCCAAAGCAGCCTACAAGTGGAAAATTGAGTATTATTTTGACAACTGGGACCTCTGCCATGTATGACAAGTTGTATGTTAAATCACAAAAAAAAAAATAATACCAACCCAGCTACTAGGTTCAGCAGTTCCTCACTGACAGAGCAGCTTAACCACTTCTTCAGATGCCATGGGGAAGAGAGATCATTAACTATCACAACCACCATTCCAACTCCAGACACCAACAGCCAAATACTTACTATATAGTCTGCTGATGTTATACTCATGTTTCGGAATATCAGTGTACAGAAAACGGCTAGCCCAGTTGCTCCACAAACAGTACTTCTTGTCACAACCCAGGATGGAAGTTTCTAAGACTGTTGAGTTAGCATAGGTATTTACAAATATCTTCAATCCATCTCTATCATAGTGCACTGTCCCTACCTGCTTGAAAACATCTACCATACTACCAGTTTCAAAGCAGACTACAGTAACCTGCGTTGTAGATTGCAATCTAGTAGCATTAACACCAGTACTAATGAAGTGTTTGGAAAAGACTGGTACTCAAGTAAATCAAGGATGTTCTCCTACCCACCCTAGACCTTCACCAATATGTATATTGATACAATAGGTCAATAAACGACTCAATTTCCGCTGTCCTTCGCACTGTACTGCTCTACCTGCAACTGTAAGAAACATATACATACTGTAGCTGCTGTTTGTGGATTACAGTTCTGCTTTCAATATCATCATACCCAGCAGACTGTTTTCCAAGATGTTATACTGGAGGACCAGGTCGGACATCTCCCTGTGGATACAGGACTTTTTAACAAAATGGGCAGAATCAGTCAGTATGGGCACCCCACCACTCCTCCACTTTGTCACTTGGCATAGAAGTGCCATAAGGCTGTGTGTTGACCCCTTTCCATTATTCTTTCTATATGTATGACTACATACCACCCACAACACCAATGCCGTTATTAAATTTGCAGATGATACAACAATACTGGGGCTGATCACTGTTAGAGACGAGTCTGCCTACAGGGAGGAGGTACAAAGACTGACAGACTGGTGCCTAGAGGATATCTTGACACTTAATACTGTAGCAAATCAGACAAAACAAGATAAAGGTTTGGGGTTCCACCCTGTATATTATAAATACTGCTCTGAAGCAAACTGTGATTATGCCAAGTAGTCTCAAAAAACTGATTCCAAAACAGGACTACTGAGTCTGGAAATTTGGGGTTTTTATAGCTGGAAGGAAGGAAGAGGCAGGTCTTTAGAGCTGTAGCTGGAAGTGACGTCACAGTCTGGGTTGTGAACAGAAGTACTGTCTGTGAAGGAACTGGAGGACAGATTAGGCAGGTTTTGTGTTTCTTTAGGGACAGGAGTAAAGTCATTAGTACACTTTGCCAAACCCATATCCAGACCAGTATGTTTGATTTTACTCCCTTGGCTGCCTCCAATGCACATGTGTGTGACAACAAAAAAAAAATAAAAATCTGATCATTGATTTCAGGCAGATGCAGGATGACCATTGGCCCCTGTATATACACAGTTACAGAGTGGAGACAGTCTCTAGTTTTAGGTTCTTGGGTACCTAAACATCAGATAATCTCACATGGACAATAAACACAAATTCACTTGTTGTTAAAGCACAACAGTGACTTTACTTATTGAGAAATCTCAGGAAGGTTGATATGTCACAAAAACTTCTGGTGTCTTTCTATCTTGGTTCCACTGACAGTGTCCTAACTCGTGGGATACTCATGTGGTATGGCAACTGCTCAGCAGCTGACAAAGAATCTGCAGAGAATCATAAAAACAGGAGAGAAAATTACCAACACACCTGTGCCTACCTTGGAAGACATATATATATGAGAATACTAGATATTAGGTTTTTTTAATGTATGGTTTTCCACATCGTTTCAGGCAGTATACCAGAATCTCATTATATGAGTAATGCTATGCCAATAAAGGAATCTTATCTCGTCTCTCATCTCCTCTTATCTTATGTTGCTTTGTCATATCTTGACTTATGTTGCTTTACCTTTTCTTTACTTATGTTGCCTTATCTTATCCTATCTAAATTAGGCTCAATAGCACTGTCTAGAGGCCACAACTGATATGTGTATTATCTAATTGATACACAGGTGCCATAAATGCACATTTACCTACCCAGTAAAACTGTCATGTTAAAAATAAAAAAAACTATATGTATAAACCTTTCAACTAATACTTTACTTATCAGGTAAACATTTACTTCACGAAACACCTTTGCTTTTGTTTTTCTTGTGGCAGTTTCTTTTTTGTCTGTCAATTTTAAAATACCAAAGCAAATTCACATCCTATGCAGATAAAAAGATATGTGTAATTTCACAAGTTGCCATCATCTCAAACATAGCTATCTTGCCTTCTTTTCCCCTTTGTTGTATGTGATATGTTGAACTGTCACATGAATTGGGAATTCTCATCACATTCACAAATGGCCCAAATACTATGGATTTTACTAGTACTTTTGATTAACAAACCCCCTGCTTTGTCTGAATTCATCATGGTCAGACAGCTTCTTGTACTGGTATAATTTTCAGCTTTTTCATTGGTTTACTTGGTGTAACACAACTTGAAGATAAAGAATCAAAGAGTGCTGAACAGAAGCTTTCTATTACATACTGTTATAATTTTGTGTGTTGTAATGTTTTAACCTGTTTTTGCAATCCTGAACATGATTTTTATGTATGTATGGATTTTGGCATAGAATGAATTTCTGTCAAATTAAATTCTTCAATGTTCTTTTGACACAGATAAAATTATTGAATAATTTATTTATTATGTGGTGAAACTTTGCCTTGCACAGGTGTCACCATTTTGGGAAAGTTTGCTCGTTGTTTGTTGTTGCTACACTGTCTTCTCTCCTAGTTGCTACCAAGATACAACCAAATGTATTCAATTGTGTGATATGCCCTTCCAGGAGGTCCAGGATCGTGGATAAACCTTAATATGTTGCTGCTCTTTTGCTTACCATTTGATTTAAAAGATTTAGAACTTGGTAATGCATTGGGTTTTGAAACTGGCAACTGTGCTATAAATTACAGAATTGAATTTAGAAAACTAAAATACATGAACAAGCTAATACATTTCAACTTTAAAAATGGGACTTTGGTGTAAAAAAAATCTTTAGGTAAACTTCACAATAACAGTAAAAGTCAAAACAAAATTGTATGTACTTTATGCTTTTATATCACTATTCTGAAAGTTTAAAAAAAATATTTAAAACTCTAAATTGATTATGTCAGAATATTACATCTAGACAAGCTTCTATAACTGGAGGTTTGAAATATTGGATTTGAAAATAATTATTGATTACAGTTCATATATTCTGTTGCTGCTATATTCTGGAATTTATCATTTTATGTTCAGGTAATTTATTCCACTTATTACTATGATTTCTACCTTTACTGTTTTGATATTGTTACAAAGTTGCATAGTGACTATGTTGGTTTTTCTAACACAATCTGAATGTCATGCTAAGTTTCTTTGTCTTAGCAAGTTTCTATCCAAATCCAATTATCCTCGTTGTGGCTAATGTCCCATTTAAAGGAGAGTCATAATTAATAGGTTTCTTGTGTAAATGGTCATCCTCCTACCTATTCCATCTTACCTGTCCTTTCTAAATAACATTTATCCACTCAACTTCATCATTAGGATTCAACCAGGATTAATATGCTGTTATAAGATATGTGTGTGCAGCTACATATAGCTATAATTAGTTGCATTTTGATACTTTTATCATCAAGGGAAGAAATTTTCAGTGTATTTATGATTCTATGTCGACTTATTCCTGGTTTCTTACTAATTAATAATGTATATGTGTATATCATAACAATTATAGCTGTCCAGAATTTTACATTAAGTCTTAAACTCAACTTGTTATACACTATCCTCAATTTCCTAGTTTAAGCAGTCTTTCAACACTCCTGAACATGCATATACAGCATATATCCTCAATACATCAGTGCCCTTTGGATTCAAATATTACCTGCCCTGGCTCATCTGTTTGAAAAGGTATCTCAAAATCCCAAATGCCTTTATCTTCCATCCTAAAATAAGATATGAGTCACACATCAAATCTTATAATTTTCTCAGTGTTACTTTACTGACTGGTACTGACAGAATGAATGAATGAGAAGATCTCCTTATAAGCTCTTAAACATTTCACCTAGGTCTTTAAATTTGTCAAGCAAAAACTAGCACCCTACACATATATGGGTAATTTTTCCAGGATGGACATTATCCATACACCCATGGAGGTCTCATACTTCTACACCGAAAAGGCAACAGGCTTTACAAAGCTTCCTTTTGCTGGAACAAACGTGTATGTCTCTTTTACCTTATAGATAAGTCCTTCACTCTCACTACATTTATCTTTCCTAAGGGTTGGTTTTGAGGTGCTCTTCAAGGGCTTCACAGTCCTGCCAGGCTCCAGAAAAATATCAGAGTCGCCATACAGCCCTACAAGATGCTCGTAAAGGTCGAACACTTTTAATTCCTGGGTTTAATTCTAAGCCTGTAACCTCTTACAAGTATGATTTCTTCCTCTCTGGACTAGCCTTAGAGCATTTGAGGAGGTTAGTGAGTGCAAATATAAACCTTTGATGAATATGTTTAAAAAAATCACTGTGCAAGCACAGTAAGCAAAAAGTTATCAGAATTGGGTTATGTTGAAAGTGGCATCCTTCAGGAATCAGTAGTAATTGCTGTTTTTTGTCGATGATACCAAATTAACTGGAATGGTAGATCATTTAAAATCAGCTGAATTGTTAGGGAGAGACACGGACAGAACACAGGCTTGGGCACATTTGTGGCAGATGAAAGTTAATGTTAATACTGTAAATGTAGAAAGTAGAAATGTTAGAAGGTTTGAAACTTGAAAGCACCCATTACTAGAAATTCCTAGGAGTCATAATAGACTCATCACTTTCCACAGTACATATAAATAGTTGTGGTAAAACCAGGGGGTGATTTTAACTGTTTAATTAATTTATTACTTTAGCTCAACTTTTCTGCCTGTACACATGTGAGTCAATCTGTAACTCCTTGCAAGTGCCAATAAAGTTAATGCCATAATCTGAATTTAGAACCTTCACTGGTTCTCTGATGGCAAAAATCTTCAGAGAGCATTTATCAGGCTTGAGATGTCCATTGATTCTATCACTTCAATTTGACAAGTGAACATCACAGCACACCTTTTATTTTAGGCATGGCCCATTATGGGTCTTGCATGTTGCAACTGTCCATGGTCCAAAAAACATGAAGTCTGGAATAATCTGCTAACTATCCATCCATCCATTCATTATCCACTCCATTATATCCTAACTAAAGGGTCAGAGGCGTCTGCTTGTGCCAATCCCAGCCAGCACAGGGTGCAAGGCAGGAAACAAACCCCAGGCAGGGCACACACACTAGGGACAATTTAGAATCACCAATTCAACTAACCTGCATGTCTGCTAACTATCCATCCATTATCCAACCTGCTGGAGCCAACCCAGGGCAGGAAACAAACCCCGGGCAGGGCGCCAGCCCACCACAGGGCATACACACACGATTTAGAATCACCAATGCACCTAACCTGCATGTCTTTGGGACGAAACCGGAGTACCACGCAGACACGGGGAGAACATGCAAACTCCATGCAGGGAGGACCCGGGAAGTGAACCCGGGTCTCCTAACTACAAGGCGGCAGCACTACCCACTGCACCACCGTCTGCTAACTAGATCTACAGAAATATTTTTTGATACCTAACACCTCATAGATTTAGACAATGATCCTGAAGTTCAACCTGAGGGTAACTCACTAGGTACCAAGATGCTTCTCTTCTACACACCATAGCTCGCTTAATTCACTTTGTTCAGTGTTTCCGGAAGACAAAATAAACCACAGAATTGCTACAGTTGGCACATATACAAAGCACTACCAAGAATTTCTGAACTTGATTCAAGCAGATATGTCCTATTTTAGAGGAGACCTTACCAGAGGAGATGGGATGCCTTAACATACTTCCTCAGTATTTCTTGATCATGTTGGCTGGGATTGGCTCCAGCAGACCCCCGTGACCTTGTAGTTAGGATCTAGCGGGCTGGATAATGGATGGATAGATGGATGTTAAGAAGCCTTTCTGGATCTGCCAGTCTGCGCTGTCTATGCAATGCGGCCACAGAGAACTTAAACAACTCGGCACATCCACATAAAAACAACAAGGGTGAACTTTCATGAAGGTTTTTACTAGACATACCTCACTGTAAACTGAAATATATACAAAAGAAACATACAGTGGAACCTCGGTTCACGAACGTCTCGGTACACGTACAAATCGGTTTATGACCAAAAAGTTCACCAAACTTTTGCCTCGGTTCACGACCACACACTCGGTATACAAACAAGCCAGTTTCCCTTTCGGTTTGTACATGTTCAGTCTCTCCCTGTACATTTCCTGTAGAGAGAGCGCGACACACACAGAGGCATGTGCGAGACACACACACACGCGCACACACACACACAGGCATGCCAGGCTCGCAAAAGAGACACATGCACACACGAAAGAGAGAGAGAGCGAGCGAGAGAGGGAGGGCTGGACACATAAGGTTGAAAAGGCTTGTTTTTGTTTTCAGTTCTGTTTACAGCGATCGGTTCATAGCGTGCATTGTGGCAATGTTAATTTTCTTGGTGGTTTATTAAATTACAGATTTTTCAAATGTTAATTTTTTTCCCTGTGCTTAAAACTCATTAAAAAAAAAAAGTGTTTTTAGCGAGCGGTTCCTAGCACTATAGCGCGAACTATTGCAGTGTTAGTTTTCTCTGTTGTTCAAGGTTTTCTCAGTGTTATTCAATGTTTTTACATTTAGTTTACTATTATGCTGTGCATTCTATGGTATAATTAATGATATTTGTGCTTAAAAACTAAAAAAATATGTATTTACATATAGTTCGTACGGTCTGGAACGGATTAATTGTATTTATATACAATCCTATGGTGGAAATTGCTTTGGTTCACGACCAAATCGTTTTACAACCAGAGTTTTGGAACGAATTATGGTCGTGAACCAAGGTTTCACTGTACAGGTATTTACAGGTGTAGAACCAAACACAATAAATAATGATATATGTAACAATACATAGCAGACAGAACAGATTAAACAACTTTGAAAGACAAAGGCGAGTGATTTCCATGGTGGAATCGAGACTAAGAGAAGCTCATAGACAGATGTCCGAATTGCTACGTACCACAACTAACTTGACTCAGGGATTTATATACCTTAAAGATACAGTATGTTTTGGACGTGACTGAAACAAGAGATAAAGGGGTGTCTATGTGAGACACATGGGGTGTATTGTATTTAAATGTTTATTATGGGACTTGCGTGCTTTATGTGAATTTCATAGACATTTACAGTATAACACCACTGTGAGTGTGGGAAGTGACTGACAGGTGTGTTAATAAATGACAAGATAAAGGGGGAGTACGGTTCAACAAATAGGAATCAAAGAAATAGTGACTGAATTTATGGATACCATATTTATTCTACATATGTCTTGTACAGTGGTCCTCAATTTGTTTTGGGGTTTTTGAAAGGCCTTGTTATTGCAGAAATTCTTAGTCCATTCCCTGGTCCAATCAACAGACAGGATGCATTAAGCAAAAGCTGTAACATATTTTTTATTGTTATGCATCTGATTTCCAAACAGATTGGGGAAAAATTTGTTGTACTCACTGTGAATACAATGTTAAACTTGTAGAAACGGCAAAAAGACATGTTTATTTCTTGTAATGGATGTGCACGTGAGCATGGGAACTGCACCATAGAGACAATTATAAAAGTCAGAATAGGCAGCGTTGTGTCAAACCCGTACCCTAATGAATTGAAGGACTGAAGTATTCCACATCATGCCAATGTGAAATTAAATGCGAACCCCCACAGGGACAGTATGCCGTGTGTGTGCTAGGTTCTTTGGAGGACAATACACAGATGCACCTGCATGAAAGCAAGAGAGAGCTGCAACCTGGGAAGAAGTGTGCCATATTCCCTCTTGAAGTTAGAGGGCACACGTTTTTTCTTGGGAATGCATGGCAACATGATATCCCTTTGAAAATGCTGGTGCAGAGAAACTTCCTGGGGCCTCATGCATAACGCAGTGCGTAGAATTCGCACTATAACATGACGTAAGCATAAAAGACAAAATGTGTTTACGTACAGAAAAATCCAGATGCAGGAATCTGTGCGTTCGCCAACTTCCACGTTCTTCTGCTACATAAATCCCGGTCAGCGTGAAAAGTAATGCTCTTGCACACGCATGCTGTCCTGCCCCAACTCCTCCCAGAATTACGCCTCTTTGAATATGCAAATCAATATAAATAGCCCTTAAGCTCAGCGTTCTGTGAAAAGACAATGGGAAAAGCACGGGGGAAAATATAAGAATTTCAGCTAATACCAAATGGAGGCAAAGGAAAAACGTACTTAAACAGTGGTATAATCAACAAAAGGAAGTTGATCGAGTGACATAGTGTGTCGGAGAAACTTGAAAGCTCAAGTTCACAAAGTCGCACAGTGCCAAAATAAAAAAGTCACATATCAAAGTCGCCATGAAAAGGCGAGTCGTAGCCCATCGTCTGAGTGTTATATGAAAGCGTATTAGGGTACAGACAAAAAAAAAATAGACACACAGTGGGAAAAAAAGCACGAAATGTCAACTTTAATCTCGAAATTTCCACTTTAATCACGTAGTTTATTCTGTCATTAAAGTAGAACATCATAAACTTCATCTTAAAATCATTTAATTTACTAGTTTCTCAAATCCCATCATAACTAAAGTAGCAAGTTAAATGCTTTGTTTTGTATTTGATCTTCTATGTGCTCTATGTGTGTGAATCACTACGTGCTTCCGTTTTTTCTCTTTCTCCGACAGGACACAGAATCCTTTACATTCATGATATTACAGCTCTCTGAATAACTAAAATACTGAGCTGTATATGTGATATCATTTTCATGATGATTGGAATGAAAACATGTTATTAAACATGGGAATACAATGGCTCAGTGATTGTTCATGTCTCACACAAGATGCTGCTGTGCCATGCGCGACCATCAATGAAATACTTTATTGTAGCAGTACTGTCTCTTTCAAACGTACTAACCTCCAATTCCTGTTGTTACTTTTCTTTCCCCAAATACCCAATCGCCACACAATTAGCGCTATAATAGACGTTAAGCCATCTGTAAGTTTACAATGACGATTCTTCAAAACTTCAAGGAACATTGAAATATCTTCATAGTATGTGTTTAATTATTCTATCCTTCTATCCTTCCAGTGTTGTGCCAGCCTCAGTAAATATCTAGTCACTAGAGAAACCTATATTTATTTACAATGTTTTCTTTAAAGGCATATATATTATAATATATATTAGTTATACATTCATTAATTCAAAGCTTTCACCAATCACACATAATAGGTAACTGCTTAAAACTGTTTAAAACAACATAATTTTTTTTTTATGAACCTTTTGTGCCTTTTCTAATATTTTGAGATAAAGGCAGTCCCCAGGTTACTAACAAGTTCTGTTCAGGCCAACATTTTCAGCCGTATTTTGTATGTAAGTTGGAACTTGCACTGAAATGTCCATTTTTGGAAATAACAACAAAAATAGCTGTTTTATTATTTAACATAATATTTCAAACTTATTAATAGAATGTCAAAGAAGCAATAGTGCTGTACTTTAAAAAAACAAATTATTAAAAGAAAAATGAACCATTATGCAGTAAAAAAACCTACGACTGACTAACTATTGCTCTCTCATCAGACATGCTTACTTTAGGACACTTGGAATCATATGCAGCAGGTTCTGCCTCTTCTTAGTTAAATGGATACAGGGCTTAATGTGTGGCTGCGTTTGACTCCAGTTACATTCATTGATACATGCTATTGTGACAAGGTAGATTGGTTCCATGATCCCACTCTTCTTTGCGAGCCTCCTGAACCCACTACCGGCAATACCGTAACCAAGATGAGTCGGGCAAATGAGGACACACACATACAGTAATGTATAGGTACAAATGTGAAACAGTGCTTTTATTAAGACAATCAAAACAGTGTCTAAATTAAAGTGTAGTGCTGTCAAATCCTCAATAAATACTGTAATCCATAAAAGTCAGTGAATGTGTGGAGGTTAAAAACAATCCCATAAATAATCCATTAAAAATGAGGCTAAAATCCTAAGGCAGGGAAATCCTCTTTAATAACGGATATTTCCCCAGATAACCCTAAATGGGAACTTGAAACAGGGGAAACCTTAACCGACTGTCATAGTCAACCATCTTTTCTGGGTTCAGGTCCCTACTGTTCCATGTCTTCCAGTAGGCCACCCCATTTAAACATGATCTCTCCAAGGCTTGGTTCACTGCAGCCATCTGTGGCCCCAGCAGGGTGCTGCGCCAAGCCTCCCTGACTCACGCTGCCTTCCTGGAAGAAGAAGAAGCGAGCCACTTGTCATTCCCCATTCTACCAAAACGCTGAGTGGGAGTGACTCTCTTCAGCCCCTGAGAGTCGGTCACACCCTCCCCCGAGGGGCTGTCCTCCTGGCTGTCTACCTTCTCTTTCTGACTCACCCTGTCTCTTGCACCAGCTCTCTCTCACTCCTGCCTGCTTATCTCTGTCTTTTAACCTCTGCCTTTCTCCTTCTGACCTTTTTCTCCTATCTTTTTTTTCCTTGCTTTTTTCCTTTCCTCCTATTCTCTGCACTGCTGGCACCTCTTATACTTGGCTACCTAATTGGATGCAGGAGCGAGGAGCTGCTTTCTCTGCAGTACCACTGAGGCACCAGACTGATCTGCCCACCTCTGCACATGTTGGAGGCACGGTCAGCCAGTACCTCAATTAACTGCGGAGCGAAACACACACTCACCTGCACCAAATTGACGCCTTCACATTTTTGGGGCATTATTATTTATTTATTTATTTATTTATTTATAATAAAAAAGACCACTAGCTGCATCGCCGTGGACCCACTTTTCAACAGCTTTTTTTGCTAAGGAATTGCTCAGAGTATCATCTCGCCCTCCCAGTGGCATATAATCCCTGAGATGGCAGGTCTGAGATGTACACTTAGGTGGCTGGGGATTATAAAATAATGCTCGAGCTAAACAGCCAGATGGAGATCGAGCTGCTTATCTGTAACTGACCTTACCACATGTGCAACTGGATACATTGACACATGCACACAAATATGGATGAAAATGGTGACAAAATCTGTAGTGTGGAGTACTGTTTCTCACTGTTAGATGCAGTTATATGTAAATTAATTACAATTCACTTGAAAATAAAGATTTGGGAGTTTTATAAGCTTGCTCATGTGAATGTCAATGTCATTTTATGTATAGTGCACATTTAAAACAGCATCAGTAATGCTGTGCCCAAAGTGTTTTACATTAAAACATTCAATAGACATAAATAAAATAAATAGAATAAAACACAATACAACCAGCAGCAAACTGAAAATAAACAAATGGAGGAGTGAATCATCAGCATCACTGAAGTTCAGAGAAAGCTAGAGAACAGAAATTCATCTTCAGTCTTGTTTTAAACAGTTCAATTGAAACTCCTTAATGTAATTGGGTAAAGAATTCCACAGACAAGATACTACAGCTGCAAAAGCCCTGTACCCCTTAGGTTTGCACTTAGTACAAGAGACCACAAGAGACAACTGACCAATAGATCTAAGCTCTCTGGACCTACCTGTATACTATTACTAACAGTAATGAAATGATAAAAAGAGTACAAAAATACCACAATTATTTTTTGTTTAGATTTAATTAATTTAGTTGAATTAAAAAAATAGCTCAGTTAAAATTGTAACCCTATTGGCAGCAGATGCCTGCTTGGATTGTGGTCTGTGTTGAGCGGATCAGCGAGCGGAAGCAGAGAGCGGATCAGCGAGCGGAAGCAGAGAGCAGCGGTGTCTCCCACAGGCACATAGCCCTTCGCAAGCACCCGAGCAAGTTCACCAGAGGTAAAGCCGGCAGTTGACCAGTAGAAATAACCGGCAGTGAGAAATTAAAGTCGATCGCTCAGCGGGTGGTGGAAACTTAAAGCCGACGGTCTCGTAGCGATTCATGTCTTTCAAATTGCATGGACAGAGAGTGTTAATAAATATAAAAAAGCCTTCTTTAAAGCTCGCTCAGAATACTATTCTACATTAATAGATAGCAATAATAAAAATCCTCGGGTACTGTTTAGAATAGTGGCTAAATTAACAAATGGGAATTCAGATCAACAGTGCAAAATACCAACAGATATTAGCAGTACAGACTTTATGAACTTCTTTAATGAGAAAATGAAAAATATAAGATCCCAGATCTCAGCGTCACAGTACAAACCAAATACTAGCTTAGCAGACCCTGCCGCACATTGCATTCAGCACTTTAGTAATTTTAATCCTGTAACTGAGCAGGAAGTCTTAACTTTAATTACTAAAATGAAGCCCACTACTTGTTCCCTAGATCCAGTGCCAACAAAACTAGTAAAAAGTGCCATGGATGTTCTTGCAGCACCTATTTTAACCATTATCAATAGTTCATTACTGCATGGCACCGTACCTGATGCACTAAAAGTGTCAGTCATTAAACCTTTACTTAAAAAGTCAGACCTAGACCCACACATACTAAATAATTAAAGGCCTGTTTCAAATTTACCATTTCTCTCTAAAGTACTAGAAAAAGTAGTCGCCGGTCAGCTTCAGTCACACCTTATGCATTACAATTTATTTGAGAAATTCCTGTCTGGTTTTTGCACTGGTCATAGTACAGAAACTGCACTAACACGGGTTGTAAATGACATTCTGATATCCTCTGATGAAGGAAACGCCACTGTAATTATGTTGTTAGATTTAAGTGCAGCATTTGACACCATTGACCATTCTATTTTACTGCACAGGCTAGAAAACGATGTTGCGCTTACAGGCCCTGTGCTCGCTTGGTTTAGTTCTTATTTATCAAATCAATTCCAATACGTACAGAAATGTGCTGACAGTACTCCATCATTATACACAGAAGTTCAATATGGTGTCCCACAGGGCTCAGTACTGGGACCTTTACTGTTTTCACTTTACATGCTTCCACTGGGATCTCTCATTAGGAAACATAATGTTAATTTTCACTCGTATGCAGATGACACCCAGTTATACCTTTCATTTAAATCAAAGGAAGTATCTCCGATGTTGTCTTTAATTAGTTGTGTTAGTGAATTAAAGGAGTGGATGAATGAGAACTACTTGTCTTTAAATACAGATAAAACAGAGATGTTAATTGTTGGAGGGAATGACGCTGATCACAGCAATATTTTGTCATCATTTAACTCAGTTGGAATCCCAATTAATTTTACTGAATCAGCCCTCAATCTAGGAGTTATCTTTGATTCTAGCATGTCATTTAAAGCACATATTACAAAGTTGTCCAAAACATGTTTCTTCCATCTTAAAAATGTTAGGAAATTAAGGCGCTTTCTAAATAAACAGGATTGTGAGAAATTAATTCATGCATTTATCTCTAGTAGGATTGACTACTGCAATGCGGTGTTCACTGGCTGTTCAAACTGTTCTTTATACAGCCTCCAGTTAATCCAAAATGCGGCAGCAAGAATTATTACAAGAACAAGAAAATATGAACACATAACTCCAGTTCTTAAATCCTTACACTGGCTCCCGGTTAAGTTTAGGGCAGATTTCAAAATCCTCCTTTTAACATATAAAGCATTAAATGGCCAAGGTCTGGCTTACTTGTCTGAACTTATCATGACTTACAAACCTGAGCGCACATTAAGATCCCAAGATGCCGGTCTGCTTATGATTCCAAGGATTAATAAAATAACAGTGGGAGGTCGAGCCTTTAGTTACAGGGCCCCTAAATTGTGGAATGGTCTTCCTGCTTCTATAAGAGATGCCCCCTCGGTCTCAGCCTTTAAATCTCGGCTGAAGACTCACTACTTCAGTTTAGCATATTCTGACTAGAGCTGCTGATTAACTGTACATACTGCATCTCTGTTGTTAGTCATTAACACTAAAACATAAGTAACATGATTGTTATAATTTGTTACTAACCCTCACCTATTCTGTTTCTGTTCTCGGTACTCAAATGTGGCAATTAGTGGCACGGCCCTCCTGCCAAGTTATTACCTGCCTATGGTAAAGTCATCCCTGATGGAGGATCACAGGAATCATGGGAAAAAGGGGTCCTTTCATCGGATTGGCTGGCCGAGCAACGTTTCAGCTGTGGAATGGCCAAATGGGGAGGCAGCTTGATGGATGAGGTCTCCAGGACTCTAAAAATATCCAAATCTTATTATGTGATATCATCTAATGTTGAATTCTGCTCCGTGCTTCTAAAATTTGTATTATTATGCTGTATTAAGGATTTGTTCTGTTCTGTGTATTGTATTGTATTAAACCCCTTCTTTTGACACCCACTGCACGCCCAACCTACCTGGAAAGGGGTCTGTCTTTGAACTGCCTTTCCCAAGGTTTCTTCCATTTTTCCCTACAAGGTTTTTTTGGGAGTTTTTCCTTGTCTTCTCAGAGAGTCAAGGCTGGGGGGCTGTCAAGAGGCAGGGCCTGTTAAAGCCCATTGCGGCACTTCCTGTGTGATTTTGGGCTATACAAAAATAAACTGTATTGTATTGTATTGTTGACAGTTAAAGTAGACAGAAAAGATGCAAGATCATGGCACTGATTAGTCTATAACTCTGCATAAGTACATATTATACTTCGGAACATAAATGTACACAAACATTAATGTTGTTAATGCATACCATGTGCTGCAGCCACACCTCAAATTTTAGCAATAAGACATAAAGTAGAAAAGGTTTACATGGTGCTAGGAGTCCTAACAGAGCCTATTACTTCTCAGACAAAGAAGCTCATACAGGAAGCTTTATAGTTTGCACTTTCTCGTCAAACCCTTTGTGCTCAGAACTGAACATCTGCCTATCTGATCAGCTGCCAACAAGCAAAATTTAACACCGCTATTTAGAAAAAATAAATTAATCAATACAGAACTCAAAGATAAATACACAAACGTACAAAAATGACATGTTAAACCGAAAAGCAAAAAGAAATACAAATAATGTAATACATACAGGCAAAAGTAACAGGGTTTTTCTCTTCCAAAAATGGTAAGAAGAACTACTATGTCCCCACGGCCTTTTATGTTAGCACATCTTTAGCTAAATCCATCATGAATCCCAGAAAACATGGTTATCAGAAACAAAAATACAATACAATGTGTGTGTATGTTTGTATATATAAAAATATATTTATATATCTATACATTGGCACAAAACAGCATGAAAAATCCACCCATTTGGCTGCTCTTAAACTTGAGAGTGTACCCTATTTATATTCTCCTTTGTCTGTTATTGTTTGAATCATCAGTGTTCTTAGAATCTTTGGCAGATACTGTATATCTATGCCACTGGTTAAACTGTCAATTAAAATGAAACTGTTTTCACCATTCCTTACTCCAGCAAGAGTGTAAAAATGTATCTGCTTCACATTCAATCTGTTTGAAGTAATGCAGATAGTGAATAAAAAAATAAATAAATGGTAAGCCATTATTTAAGTAACTTAATATTCACGATATAAACTACTGTCTTAACTTAAAATATATTTTGATGTTAGTCTTGGAAAAGTTATGAATCCTTACGCCAAAGGAATTTACATTTTTGACGGCCTAATTCTGGACTCCTAATCTGTAATTTAAATTCATAACCAAGTCATTGCCAGCTACACAGATAGTAAGAAGGAAAAAAATGAATTATCAGTAGTTGTCTGAACATCTTAGTAGGTAGACTGATATGAGCATATTTCATGATGAAATGCAAAATGGCCATTCAGAGTGCACAAATTAACTTGACTGCTATGAAAAATAAGACAGGAATGATTGCAGGTCATGACTTCATATAGCAAGCATTAAAAGTTCCAAGATAATCAGGCGAAACAAAGATACAAATCAGAAACTTGGAAGAAGAAGATTTTTTTATGTCGTGAAGCCTTTCAAAGATATGACAGAATTATTTTGTATTTATAAAGCTACACTTCTGAATGTTCATCTGTATTGTAAGCACTTGATGAGCGCTGAAAGCAATCAAAAAACACCAGGCTCGAAGGTACAGTGGGTGTTAGTAAAGGGCATAGAGTATAATGGTTTAGAAAATCTGCCACCAGTGTATATTCTTGATTAATTTAGAATGGGAGGGTTATGCTCATATAGGGCAATATAAGAACTCGGTACATGAAGGTGCCTATGTGGTTTAGGATTTACGAAAAGAAAATACACTAGTGTTTTTGGTTCTGTTAATTTTAAAATGAC
Organism: Polypterus bichir lapradei; assembly: GCA_026402145.1. Classification (NCBI taxonomy): domain Eukaryota; kingdom Metazoa; phylum Chordata; class Cladistia; order Polypteriformes; family Polypteridae; genus Polypterus; species Polypterus bichir. Next base: position 8,382,273 of record JANRMT010062833.1, read on the forward strand.
TTCAAATATAGAAACAACAGCTCCTTATCCTTCTTTATATAAACACATGTAAACGTAGGTGAGACAAAGTACAGTACTCTCCTTATATCCAATAATAAAGTATTGAAGGCAGACTTATAACTAAGTGCCATGTGTGCACTCAAAGATCGCTTAGGAGCTAAAAAAAGATGATCACGAGGCTGCTTTAGCTTAACAAAACTTCACATCAGCAGAATTAGGAAAAAGATAAGAATTCATTTAAATATTTAGAAATTTTTGTACAAAAGCTCAAATGCCGTCTTCACTGTAGATGCTGTAGCCACATCATCCACAACAGAGGCCTTAAACTGCAATTTCAACACACACAATTAAAAAAAAAAATATCACAAACTAAAAAAAATGCCCAAGCATCCAGTACATTTACAGTAATATACTTTCCTTTTCTATCTTACACAAATTATATATTTTCTCACTTTCTTTGTGCTTGTGCTTAAATATGTGTAAAAAAAAAAAAAACTTGATTATTGGCCAGATACACTAATGAATACTAGGAACTTGTCCTTGTATGTTGCACTACTACTATCCAGACAGCACAGAATACAAAAGATAAAAAAATAAGATGAAGTACAGGTACTCCTCACTTTATGACCGAGTTCTGTTCCGATGACTTGGTTGTTAAGCGAATTGGTTGATAAGCGAGGAGATTGCGCCGGGAATATAGGATCGTTGTAAAATTATAAAAATATGCAACAAACTTCAAATTTATTCATAAAAAGACATGCATATGTACATATTATCATTTGTTTATTTGGTTATCTGAAGCTGTAGAGGGTCCAGGTAAGGGAGATGACGACGATGAAACAGAAGTTGTACCTTCAAGGGTGGAGGTCCTGGATGTAACAGTCAAAAAAAAACTCGTAAGTGTGGTTTGCTTTGTAATCTTCTTTTTTTCTTGATAAATTTCTCTATAGCACTTTAAAAGTTCACTCATCCCACGTTCAACTTTATTAAAACATTCAGTATTTGGATCCATAGCCTCAAGTTCCAACAGAGCCGCATTAATTTTGGAGAACACAACAGCTAACCCATGTACCGTGAATTTCTTTTTCACTTCTTCAGTTCTTTCCTCTTCTTCCTCTTTCAAATGCTGCATCACTTCTAACTCTATTAAATCCTCATTTGTTAGCTCTTCATCGGCATAATCCACTAATTCAGCAATGTCTTCCACTTCAACATCTAAATTAAGTGCATTTGCAAGGCCCGCAATTGCTTGAATTACATCAGTTTGCTCAAGATTCGATTCGATATTGTTTTCGAAGCTTTTTATGCATTTTTTTCTATATGCCTTGCATACACTTATCTGTCACTTTGTCCCAAGCTGATTTAATGTTTTTAATGCAATCTAAAATACTGTATGATTTCCAAAAATCACAAAGGGTTACTACATCATTTTCTGTTGCTGCTACAGCTTGGGAAAAAGTCGTGCACAAATAAAAAGCTTTTAACGTAGCTATAGCGCCCTGATCCATTGGCTGTAGGCCAGCAGTTATGTTTTTAGGAAGATACACTACCTTTACGTCTGGGTGTAGATCATCAAGATGCTGGGGGTGGCCTGGAGCATTATCAAGCAGAAGAATAATTTTAAAAGGAACTCCCATTTTCAAACAATAAAGCTGGACTGAGGGTATGAAGCAGTTCAAAAACCAATCTTCAAATAAAGGTTGCGTTATCCATGCCTTTTTATTGCACGATAGTAAATGGGCAGACTGTTTTTACTAACGTTCTTTAATGTATGTGGGTTTTCGGAGCGATAGACCAGGAAAGGCTTTAACTTGAACCCAGCGGCATTCCCTCCCAACAACAACATGATCCTGTCTTTACAAGCCTTGAAACCGGGCATTGCCTTAGTTTCTTTGTGCATATAAGACCTTTCGGCCATTTTTTTCCACCAAAGCCTGGTTTCACCCACATTGAATATCTGTTCCGGGCAGTAGCTGCCTTTTTTAATTATTCCATCCAATTCGTCAACAAATTTTTCTGCTGCTTCTACATCTGCGCTTCCCACCTCACCGCTGATTCTCCAATTATGCAGGTTGAATCTCCGCCTAAACCGTTGAAACCGTCCATGGCTTGCTGTAAATGGTTCTCGATTTTTCGCCTTCACGTGCCTTGAAAGTCTCAAAGATATTGCGTGCCTTAGCTTGCATTATTAAAAGGCTTTTCGGCATATTATTTTGCATCTGGTTGTCAAACCAGATCACCAATAATTTCTCCATCTCATTAATTAGACCTTTTTGTTGCCTAGTTATTATGGCCTTAAATCCTGTTGATGATTTCACCGCCTCTTTATCCTTTAAAATCGTTGAAACTGTCGAATGTGCCAATTTCAAGTCACATGCTATTTCTTTAACCGTTTTACCAGCTTTGTAGTCTTGTATGATTTTAATTTTCATTTCAAGGTCGATAGCTTTCCTTTGTTTCTTAACAATTTCTCCAGATGATGCCATACTTTTTCTTTTCGTCGACATCTGTACTATTTTGGGGTTACAAATATGTAAAAAAAATAAGGTTACACAGTGACTGCTTGTAGGAATGAAACTGACTGAAAAAGCGCATAGCAAGCCTATACTGTAGTACGCTCAGTGCGCATGTCACCATTCGCCACTGACCAACACTCAAGCTGAGAAATGGGATTCCCCGAATTGCAGGTCGAAACTCGATTGGTCGTAAGTGCGAGTGGTCGTTAAGCAAATAGGTCGTAAAGTGAGGAGTACCTGTAATGAGATAGTTGGATAAATATGTCCAGGCAGTCTTGAATGCAGGTATATATAGATACTAAGTAGAAACTCAGACAAGATTAGTCAGAAAAACTTCACATAGAAAAAAACTGTTTAAGTGACATTCATGCAGTGAAAGATGAAACAATATATGTTTGGGGGAGGGAAGTCTTTGGAACAGGGGATTCCCTGTTTGAGTCAGATAAGCAATGATCTTTGTGTCCCTTTTCCTTACGCCGGACTTATATAGTACTCCACTGTGAGGTAAGTTACAGCCTATGATCCTTTCACAGACTTTGATTATGCATTGCAGATTGGCTATAGCCTGAACAGAAGCAGCACAAAACCAGACAGTTACAGATGGGGTCAAAATGGACTTGATAATGGCTGCGTAGAAATGGACCAACATTGCTTGAGGGATATTGAATTTCCTCAGATGAAGCGAAAAGAACATTTCTCTTTCTTAATAATGCATTTGATGTTATTGTCCCACTTAAGGTTTTGTCACAGCACAGTGCCCAGAAACTTAAATGATTATGTCATTCCAACAGCTGAGCCATTTATAGCAAATGATAGGTGAGCAGGTGACTGTTTCCTGAAATCTGATGATTTCCTGAGTTTTTTTAATGTTAAACTTCAAATTATTATGGCTGCACTACAATGTCAGATTTTTTCTCCTCTTATTTGTATATGGACTCATCATTGTTTGAAATGAGACTTTTTAGTGGTATGTCATCTGCAAATTTAAGAAGTTTGAAAGACAATCACATTAGATACAGTCATTTGTATAAAGTGAGAAGATTAGTTTGGAAAGGACACATCTCTGTGGTGCAAAAATTCTAAGGTATAATGGGTTGGACATGTGTGTGCCCAACCACACGTACTGGGTTCTAATGGCAGATTGAATTGTGTGAGTTTCTTATCTTGGAGCTCCGGGATGATTGTATTGAAAGCAGAGCTAAAGTCCACCAACAAGATCTTCACATATGCTCCTGGCTTATCAAGGTGTTGGTAAATAAACCTCAGACCTAAATACACTGCATCATCCACAGACCGATTGGCTCTGTATGCAAACTGAAATAGGTCCAGGAAGTCTTTTGTAGCATTCTTGAGGTAATTCAGAATAAGACATTCAAAGTTCTTCATTACCACACAGGTTCAAGCTACTGGATTGTAGTCATTTAGGCTTATGACACTTGATTTTTTTTGCTACTAGAATGATGGTGGAGGTGGTGAAGTAGACAGGAACAGTGCACAGATCCAGGGATTGGTTCAGGATGTCTGCAAGTACTGTAGACAACTAGTTTGCACAGTGCTTAAGTGTGAAAGGGGTAATGCGGTTTGGGCCTGCAGCTTTTTTAATATTTTGCTTTAAGAAATAAGCTGCAGAAATATTTTGCAGTGATTACAGCAGGGAGAAGATGAGAAGAAGAGGAGTGTAGAGTAGTAACAGTGAGAGCATGAGGTATATGTATGTCCCATTGACTTTCAAAGCAACCGTAAAACTGATTTAACTGATTAGCCAGACTGGGATCAGCAAAACTGTTTGCTTCTTGTAGTTAGTGACCTGTTTAATGCCTCTCCAGACTGATGCGGTATCATTTGCATACAATTGTTAATGGAGTTTATCTGATTACTTTCTTTTTGCACCTTTGATCCCTTTCTCCAAGATATTGGGGTAAGCCAAGTCTTATCATTGCTAAATCTACATAATTGTTTTTGTTGAATGCAAACATCTTCACACAAACTAATATATAAAGTTACAGCATCAGTGTATTCTTGTATATTGGAAGTGGCAGTTTTGAAGGCACTCCAATCTGTACAGGCAAGCCATTCCTGAAGCTTCTCTATTACCTTGGTGGTCCACTTTCTAAATGTTTTTTTTTAACTGGCTTTGCAGTTTTCAGCTTTTGTTTGTAAGCAGGAATAAGGTAAATCATAGAATGGTCAGAATTACTAATGAGGGCACAGAAGAAAGCATGATAAGCATCCATAATAGCAGTGATGTAGAATATTTCCATCTCTGGTAGGGCATTTTATTTGCTGTTGATATTTAGCAAGGACCTGGTTAAAACTGATATGGTTAAAATCACCCAAAATAATGAAAGCGAGTCTTGGTTGTCGTCTTCATTTCCAGTGATTACATCAATGAGTTACCACTGGACTTCATGAGCATTAATACGAGGGCAAATGTAAACACCGGCTAGAATTACTGAGGAACACTTGTGTGGTAAATAAAATGGTTTTCAGTTTATAATAAGCAATTCTAAGTTGGGAGAGCATGATTTAAAAAGAACTGTCACATTGTTACACCAGCCTTGATTGATGTAGAAACGAGGGTCCTCCGCCCTTTGCAACAAAACAAAGTTCAGTAAAGCAGTCCAAGCAGTACAGTGTCAAGTTAGGTAAGTCCAATGCCAAGTCGGGAATAGAGTCATTCAGACAGCTGCAGTTCATTGACTTTGTTTTCCAGCGAGCAAACGTTAGATAGATATGCTCCAGGAAGTGGTTACTGTAATCCTTGCTTCCTGAATCAAACCAGGATGCCAATTCTTCTGCCTTTGGTTCTCTGCCCTTGGGCTACCTGTTTTGCTGCATCAGCACCTCTGATCAACGAAGCTGTAAGATCCACGGATGTAGTTATAATATTTGGAATAATACTGTATCAGGTGGCACATTGCGAACGATATTCAGACGCTCTTCCCATATATGTTATATGATTTTGCATGGTGACAGCAATTTAACATAAAAAGGCAGTCAAAGATGGAGCACTAAACTACAGTGGCTGCCATCCTAGGTGCCATCTTGTACTTCTTTATGCTTTTAAGATGGCCAAAATAGATTTTTTATTACTCATAATGAATAGATATCATTCTAATACCATTACCAAAGAAGCAGAAACAGAAACCTGAATTGTACAAATTTAATGAATAAATTAAACTATGTTTAAGCTCATGTTGATGATCCATGACTCCTCAAAAATAGCCCCATAACCTATCTGACCTTACTGATAGCAAAGCTGCTCAACACTTCTCCAAGGTTTTGATGAGCGTGTGCATGTTCTCCTAGGACTGGCATTAGACCTTCTGGCAGAGTTAATTAAATAGTTGCAGAAAATGGTCTGTTTTCCAAAGACTGGCGTTGGACCTATCAAGCAACACTTTCTGGCAGAGTTAAACAGCCATAGGCAAAGATGTTTAACACTTTTCTGTGGTGTTTTGCCCCCAGTTCAGCAATTGTTTTAGTTTACCCCTCAGTTCGAAAGACTGGGAACGTGATGGCTGCTCATGGTAAGGCCATCATTCATGGCAGTGTTGTGCCTCCTGCTTATGGTCAAGACATACCTGTCAAGAATCTCACCTTCAGACAAACATAGTTAACGGTGTCATGCTCGTTAAAGTCATTGTAGGCCTTCTGCACTTCTCCTGTCAAGAAAGATGCTACAATATGTGCCCAATCATTCTTAAACCATCAATGCCAGGTAGCAGTTCTTTAATACATACAGAGGAATACCTCTATGTGTTCTTTAGGGTGAAGGAATACTGGTACCTACGATGGTCCAATTGCCTTTCCTTCAATCAGAGCTTCCTGGGCCATCTGTTGGGCTTCCGCTTCTGTGAAGTTAGTCCCATGATTCGCAATTTCTACATTAGATACTGGGGTTGTTCAGACAGTACTGTTACCAAACTAGTGAGGTTCACTGGTCAAGCAATCTCTCCAGTAAATTCAACCAACTATGCCATTGTAAGAACAAGCACAAGACAGAGATAAATGGTCAAGGCACCAAATGGTGAACCCCATGTAATTGGCCACAAAATGCGGAATAAAAACAACATTCATCAGCCAGTGTAGCAAAATTACATCATCTGCTTCAGGCATCGCAGTTTCTCTTGCCTTTAATTTTCCCTTCTGTGAGCAAAAGGGGGAGAAGATATCAACGACACTACCCACCCCCACCTCATAGTTATATTACAGTAGAGTATTAGCCTTGAAAATGTCACCTATTCCCACATGTGTGAAACAGTCAAAGGCTAATATATACAAAATGTGCATACACAAACACACAAATAAATTAGATACAAGAACAGTAACATTTTAATGAGTAACATAAATATTAAAGTGCAACAACATTTCAAATAGAGGAACACAAAGACTCCACTTAACATCATTGCTATAGAAATTAAACCTTTGAGTGTTGGTGGAGTTGGTGCCAAGGTTGGTTATGTTAAACACAGTTACAGTCAATGTGTACATCGCCTAAATTCTGATAATATAGGTCAACTTGCCATCCTCCCCTTTAATCACAATTCATTCCTTCTCTTTGTGACATAAAGGCTGGGAACACAGAAGAGACCTTGGTAAATGGGAAAGAGGTCTTGATGCCTTAGAGCATATTTTTTCCCAGATGAAGTTGAGAAAGAAGGTAGAGATCCATCCAATAAGAACAACAAGGTGTCCTTGCATGTCCAGCATCTTAAGGCCACAATAACCCACTATAAAAGGGAGGACTGGAATTGTCCTAGTGAGTTCATCCTCAAACAGCACAATGAATAGAACCTCATCCTTCCATGGCTGTAAACTGTAATTCCCCAAGCTCTGAGACACGACTGCTTGAAATGGGATCCTAAGGAACTGAATGAGGACGGCCAAGAAACTGGCAAACAGAATTTGATACTTCATATTTAAATAATTTCCTTAAGACTCTTCAAATATTTTAAGAAAACATATATTTTTTATTTTAGTCACTAAAGAATGTTCAGAGCATAAGAAGAAACATTCTCCACTCAGCTAGCAAAGGAATTGGCATAGCTAAATCCCATTCTTGTACCCACTGCAATTATGTTGCTCTGGTGAAAAATGTTATCAAAACAGGAAGTATTGAGAGTTAGGACCTGTTCTGCCTGTCCAATAAGGTTGTTCATGGGATGATCATATTTTAAACATCTGCTGAATGTCTGTCTGAGGGCAATGAGTTTTTCATCATGAGGAATAACTATGTACAGAGATGGGGTGTCTATGGTAAAGATAAAGCCTGGACTATGATGCCTAAAGCTATCAAACAACTTGAGAGCATGGTATTAATGTTTATGCACGAAGGGAGACCTTTAACTAGTGGTCCCATAAAACTAGTGACAAAAGCTGAAATATGGGTAGTGGGACATCAATCCAGTTTGTGAATTTTAGGGATAAGGTAAAACTGAGATATCTGTGGGGTTTCAACAATGAGGCATTTAGCAATAGGAGGAAATTCCTTTCTGCTGATAAGAAGAGAAATGACGGAACTTATCTTCTGTTGGTAATCATCTGATGAATCCTGTTTGAGGAGAAGATAGGTGGCTATATAACAGAGTTGCTTTGAGGCTTCTGCAATTTAAAAGTCCTTCTGCCAGACTACCACTGCACACCTCTTTTCTGCAAGTTTGATTACTTATCTAATATGAATGTTTAAAAATAACATACAAAACATTTTGCGATGATGTTCATTAAACTTTGTAAGTGAACAGTATTCGCAATTTCCATCATGTATTTATGCCACACAATTCTTTCGATGCAATTTCCACCAAGCAAAAGAGAAGCAATCATTGATTTTATATGTACAGTGGACTTTGCATACATATAAACAAGCACTTTGGAATTGACAATTCAATCTCTAAACAAATACATATTTAAAGGGTAATTTAGACAGAAGCATAGTATTCATTTACTGGCTTCCATTTTACTTTTTAAGAATCTTCTCAGATGCTGTCATATATAATCCTACAGCAAATGTTACATTTCTGTATTTACTGTCCTACTTTAGTTTGATGAAAAGGAGAATATTCTTTTTGTTAAATATTTCAAAAAGTATAAACCATATACAACACAAGCAGTTACAAAAACACCCAACAGATCTTTAATTTACACATATGAAATTTTACATAAAAACTGTGGCACGGTCTTTAACATACGTCTAGTCTGCTAAGAAAAACTCCATTGTGGTGACTAGCAGACCCATTGTTAATGTAATCCATTATTCATAGGCATTGTTTGTGACTCATTTAAAAAGGATGTTATTAAACCTTTTTAAAGTATTTATGTCTAGACAATAAAAGTCAAGAAAATTATAGATTGGTCTAAAAACTCTTCTCTGCAGAATTTTGGAAGCAAACTTTTGCATGAAAATTTTAAACTATATTAAAATTACGTGGATCATTTCATTCTGGCATTCAAAGAAACACATTTAAACAGTTTTGATATTGACAGCTTCTGATTTAAGAAATCAATATTCCGTATTTCTCTCCTTTACTGGACTTTTGCTAGTTATTGTTGCAAAGTGCTGGTCATCTTCCCAGATTCTGAAAAACTTTGTTATTCTGAATAAACACTAGCCCTTTGATCAGTTTTGACATTAGCTTAAACCTTCTTGTTTATCAAGGCACTTGAGAGCAGTCTTGTGATTAGTAAAGTTTATCTAATTATAACCTTGAGATTAGTAAAGTTTATCTAACTTAATCTAATGTGGACTGAACATGCAAATAACAAATTCACTAGACTGCACAAATGGCTATTATTGTAATGTTCCTAGATTTAAACTAGACCATACCATTTCATTGGGAACTCTCGAAAACCACACCATATCAGATTATGTCATAAAATTAGTATACTAATTATTAATTAATTATCAATATATACAAAAAACTTGTCTGAACCAAATGACAGTTTCTCAATGCAACCATTTCTTCAGTATTGCAATATCTGCAGTTAACATCAAAAATATGTTCAAATTAAGCCACTCACAATGTAGCATGAGAAAGTATTTGGTGCTCACTGTGCCAGTTTTCAATAATGGGAATAAAATTGCATATTAATTTGCAACAAATATTGAAAAAGCATAAAACTACGGTGCAACATTACATGTATTCAAAATAACCTGTGTTTGCCTTTCTAAAATGTAATACTGTGGAACTGCGTTTTGCAGGATGAAGTCCTGTTTGTTGTAATTTTTTACTTACTCATTCTCAGCCATGTTTGTTTTAAATCAAAAAATACTGTAATTCATTGTGAAAAATCCAGTGCTGCCCTGCTAAATCTGTTCTGGCAGCAATCTTGCTTTGCAGTTATTTACATATTGTAATTTTCACAGCCACTGGTCATTTTCTGCTCCTCCAGTTTTATAAGGTGAATTTGTACATAGAAATATATTAATTTGTTTATTTTCTAAGCTCAGAGATATTACAATTTAATATTAGATCAATGGAACTCTGTTTTATTTAGCAGTATATTACTTACATTTAACTTGTGGTGTCAATGATAATAAATAGTGCTTTCGTAAAAATAATTTATCTTCAGATCTTATTTACACATCAGATTATTTTACATATCCATACATTAATAAACCTGGTTAATCTACTTTGAAATGGCTGCGGGAATGGCTTTCCCCCATCCCAGGTAAAACAAACATGCAAACCAATCATAGGAGTAACAGTTAAACTCTAAATATACAGTAATCCATTTCTCTATAATCTAAATTTAGTGGACTGAAGGTGTTGTTTGTTATGCAATATTTTTCTTTTCCAAATGATGCAGCTGTTGGTTTTGAAATGGTTTTGGTAAGAGTGGGACACTATATGATTTCACCTGTTTTTTTACAAACCACATCTCCCTAAGATTAATGGTGTTATGTTCCCACACAGACATGTTTTTAATAATTTAACTAATGCAGAAGTTTCAGTTTCTACATTACCGCCAAGTCTTTGCTAATTTTGAGAGCCATGTTCAGCAGTATGTTCAATTATTTGAGTCTTGAAAAACATATTTTTAACAATGCAAAAGTTATTCTCTTTAATTCACTAATAATTTTTCAGGGCACTAAGACTGTTTTAGAGTGTTCATTTCTCTAGCTAATATATGTTTCCTTTGTTTGTCTTATTAAACACTAGCAGAATAC
>JANRMT010062833.1:8397955-8412201 GCA_026402145.1 Polypterus bichir lapradei
TTCATTTAATCATGGCTAGTGGCGGAAAAATTATAAAATGGAAGGAGGATTACACTGAGTATGGCTTTACCAAAACAATTATTGATGGCGAATCGATTATTCATAAAGCTTGAATTGGTGATCTGTTTTTGTGTGTTAACCTCATATTTTTTCATACTTCTTCTCAAACCAAGGTGGTGCGAGGCTAAAATGAATTGGGATGCGCTGATCAATGTTATCGGTGTACCAGGAAATCATGCATTGACAAAAGTTCCCCTTTGATTGTAATGCAAAGTGTGATTAAATGCATTATTTTTTAACGCGTTATGGAGCACATGCATCGAAGCTTCTCAGCTGTGCTTGTGCTAAGAAAATTAAACATTTTAAAAATAACGTAACACGATTGTCAATGTAACCTTTTGTAAGTAGTGCCTGGAGGATTCAGTGTGGAGAAAGTCTAGAGACAGAGTGTGTATTAACGTGGATTTCTCTGTATTTGGTGGCAGTGTGACGAAGTTGCTTTGGAAGACGGCGTTAGCCGCGGAGCTCAGCTCAGAGCGAAATGAGGTAAATGGGAGGGGAGATGATGACGTGACTCCCCCACCCGCCTTAACTGTCAATCCTCCACAAACACAGTCTCTCGGAATTTGCATAAGCACACCCCTTCACCTGCAATTTTAACTTAGTTACAAAGTGATCAAAACTCTCGTTTATATCCTGCGTCCTCTCATTAAACTTGTATCCCGCATTATCCTTGGGCACGAAAAGCACCAGCGGCAGCCTGTCTATTAAGTTAATTTAAAGTTTAGGTTTATACCTCGCTTTGTTTCCGAAGTAGCTGTACTGATGAATATGGTAGTATGTCACTCGCTCGCTTCTTAATGTTTCGCTGCCTTCTCAATTATATAATGCATGTTTTGTTCAGCGTATTTTGGAGCTCTTCCTGGTTTTCTACATAGTGCGTTGACAGTCAGTTCACGTGATTACGTGGGCGGCGTAATGATGTCACACGAAACTCCGCCCCCACGGCGGTCAAGCTCAACTCCATTACAGTAAATGGAGAAAAATACCTTCCAGTTATGACCATTACGCGTAGAATTTCGAAATGAAACCTGCCCAACTTTTGTAAGGAAGCTGTAAGGAATAAGCCTGCCAAATTTCAGCCTTCTACCTACACGGGAAGTTGGAGAATTAGTGATGAGTCAGTCAGTCAGTCAGTCAGTCAGTGAGTGAGTGAGTGAGTGAGGGCTTTGCCTTTTATTAGTATAGATATTTGAATATCCTGGTTGTGTACTAAATCAATTTTCAAAACCTTTTGTGCTGTTAATTCTACATGAACACCTTGGGTTTCTAAAATCATTCGAGTGATTTACCCATTGAAATCTCTTTATGCCAACAAAATAGTGCTATTGCACATTAGCTTTTGAAATCTGAAGCTAAAAACGCAGGCAAAACAGTATGACAGTGGACACAAAGAAACGTTTCAACCAAAGTTCTCTACACATGCCAGCAAACGTTCAAGATCTATAACCAAAGAAAAGTTTTATAAATGTCCTGAAGTACTGTAGGAGTCCTAAGTACTAAAGAGTTCCAAAACATGTAGCTTCAAGCACTTCCATTCATGCCTGCAAGAAGAGGATATTGCAGTCAGATCCCGGCTAGTAATAAGGGCAGGCAGTGAATCTTGTGAATCTTTATAAATACAACATTTATTTTTCACAAAATATATTCCAAACATAATGAAGTTTTATGGAGCACAAAGGCAAAATGGAATTGCCTGTAACAAAGGTAATCCAAGTTGAACAAAGTGCCAATTCAGAATCCAAATAGACTGGTCGAAAAAACAAGAAGAGGGTCAAAATTCCAAAATATACAAAAGGTAAGAACACAGCAAAACCCGAATAACTCACCGACTCCAGAGTGCATTGCAATTAGTTTTCAACACCATTCTGTCATTGACATTTTTTATGCATGTAACAGATTTATTCTGGTCAAATGTTCTTTTCTATGGGTTTTAGAATTCAGAGAATTCAGATTTATCATTGTTTCCTTCAAATATTGTCTGTGTACCAATCTGCTAATATACATGGTTGACAGAAGTCTCCTATACAGTCATATATTTTGATAAGGATATTGTGTTTTCTATCCATTTATTTTCATAGTAGTACTAGTTTTAATAGTACAAACTAGTTTTAATCCATTATTCTCTTCTCAACTTTATACCATTTTATTTCAGACTGTAGTTGATAATTCAATAAAACATTTTATCCAATTATGCTCATATTTAACCCAAATATATTGATTTCAGTATTTTTTCACAATGGTTTTTTTTTTTATTTTTTTTTCCAATTACTGTTTTTTGAATTACTGTACATACAGGAATTTGTTACTTTTGTTGTGATTTAGTTCAGTATCCATGTTCATTTGAGTTCCTGACACTGGTATAACTTTTGAAAGATATCTTTCCCTCATAAAAATAGTACTTATTTTAACTGTACACTTTTTTTACATGCGCATCATTGTAGTGAACCTCTTGCAATCCTATTGTAAGTGTCTTAAAAGTGAAGAAGCACAACTTTGGCATACAAAAGCTGGTTGAATTAAAAAATGGTTATGTATTGGAATAGCTGTGTAATTTGCAAGCAATACCTGATTATTTAATATCTTCTTATATAATATGCTACGCGGCACGGTGGCTCAGTGGTAGAGCTGCTGCCTCGCAGTTAGGAGACCTGGGTTCGCTTCCCGGGTCCTCCCTGCGTGGAGTTTGCATGTTGTTTGCGTGGGTTTCCTCCGGGTGCTCCGGTTTCCTCCCACAGTCTAAAGACATGCAGGTTAGGTGGATTGGTGATTCTAAATTGGCCCTAGTGTGTGCTTGGTGTGTGGGTGTGTTTGTATGTGTCCTGCCTGGGATTAGATTCCTGCCTTGTTGGCTGGGATTGGCTCCAGCAGACCCCTGTGTTTGGATTCAACGGGTTGGAAAATGGATGGATGGATAATATGCTACCATGGCTGTCCGTTTGCCTGTCTAGGATTTTATATCACCTGTAGCTCGCAAACCATTTGACCTATTGACCTGAAATTTGGTACACACATATTACGTGACGTCTACTATCAGTTTTCGGATGATGATTGACCTCCAAGGTCAAAAGAATACTTCCAGTGAAACCTGTGAGAACATTGCTGTATTTTTCAATCAAAAAATTAATGATATTAGAAATAACATAGTATATCTCCCCAACACTGCAGAACCTCCAAAGCCCCGGTACTCCATTATAAACAAATTAAATGCTTTCACCAGGATAGATTTACCTGAATTACATAGTATAATCTCTCAACTGAAACCCTCCACCTGCGTCCTTGACCCATTACCAACAAGGTTTTTCAAAGAAATATCAGGCGTGCTAATTGACAATATTCTGGACATAGTTAATTCGTCATTAGATACGGGGGTCTTTCCAAACTGTTTTAAGACCGCTGTAGTTAAACCCCTGCTCAAGAAAAATAATCTTGACCCCTCTGCCTTTGAAAATTTTAGACCCATCTCTAACCTGCCCTTCTTAAGTAAAATTCTAGAGAAGGCAGTCATTTTGCAATTAAATGACCACCTCAATAAACATGCTATCCTTGATAAATTTCAGTCAGGCTTCAGAACAAATCACAGCACAGAAACTGCACTCGTTAAAGTAGTAAATGACTTGTGGGTAAATGCAGACAGAGGCCATTTATCTGTTCTCATCCTCTTAGATCTGAGTGCTGCATTTGACACCATTGATCACAATATTCTTAGAAATCGCCTTAGTCAATGGGTGGGCCTCTCTGGCAGTGTCTTAAATTGGTTTGAATCCTACCTGGCAGGTAGAAAATTCTTTGTGAGTTGTGGTAATCAAATCTCAAAGACACATGATATCCGATATGGTGTTCCACAAGGCTCTATCCTGGGTCCGCTGCTTTTCTCAATCTATATGCTTCCGTTAGGTCAGATTATCTCAGGGCACAACGTGAGCTACCACAGCTATGCTGATGACACACAGCTGTACTTATCAATATCACCTGATGACTCCGACTCTTTCGATTCACTAACACAATGTCTTACTGGTATTTCTGAATGGATGAATAGTAATTTTCTCAAACTAAATAAAGAGAAAACTGAAATTTTAGTAATTGGCAATAATGGATTCAATGAGGTTATCAGAAATAAACTTGATGCACTAGGATTTAAAGTTAAGACGGAAGTAAAAAACTTAGGGGTAACCGTTGACTGTAATCTGAATTTTAAATCGCATATTAATCAGATCACTAGGACAGCATTTTTTCACTTAAGAAACATAGCAAAAGTTAGACCTCTTATATCATTGAAAGATGCTGAGAAATTAATTCACGCTTTTGTTTTCAGTAGATTAGATTACTGTAACGCACTCCTCTCAGGACTACCCAAGAAAGACATAAATCACTTGCAACGAGTGCAGAATGCAGCTGCTAGAATCCTAACTAGGAAAAGAAAATCCGAACACATTTCTCCAGTTTTGATGTCACTACACTGGTTGCCTGTGTCATTCAGGATTGACTTTAAAATACTGCTTATGGTCTATAAAGCCTTAAATAATCTCGCTCCATCTTATATATCGGAATGCCTGACACGTTATATTCCAAATCGTAACCGTAGATCTTCAAATGAGTGTCTCCTTATAATTCCAAAAGCTAAACTTAAAAGAAGTGGTGAGGCGGCCTTCTGCTGTTATGCACCTAAAATCTGGAATAGCCTGCCAATAGGAATTCGCCAGGCTAATACAGTAGAGCACTTTAAAACACTGCTGAAAACACATTACTTTAACATGGCCTTTTTATAACTTCACTTTAACGTAATACTGATACTCTGTATGTTCAATTCTTCATTATAACTATTTACAGTGGCTCCAAAATCCATACTGACCACTACTCTCTCTTCTGCTTCTTTTTCCGGTTTCTTTGTGGTGGCGGCCTGTGCCACCACCACCTACCCAAAGCATCATGATGCACCAACATTGATGGACTGAAAGCCAGAAGTCTACGTGACCATCATCATCAGGTCCTTCCTTGAAAACCCTAAATACAAAGAGGACTGTTTGATTTATGTTAGGTAGATTGCCCAGAGGGGACTGGGCGGTCTCTTGGTCTGGAACCCCTACAGATTTTTTTTTTTTTTTTTTCTCCAGCTCTTGGAGTTTTTTTTCTGTCCACCCTGGCCATCGGACCTTACTTATTCTATGGTAATTAATGTTGACTTATGTTTATTTTTTATTGTGTCTTTTATTTTTCTATTCATTTTGTAAAGCACTTTGAGCTACATTTTTTGTATGAAAATGTGCTATATAAATAAATGTTGATTGATTGATTGATTGAAAAGTCAACCCAGGAAGGTTAAGGTCAAAAATCAAATAACCTGTTGCCTGAAATTTGGTACACATATACTATGCTGAAACTCTTCACTATAGCTTTATATTAAAAACGAAGTTTTGAAATTATTACTCTTTTTATTTTTATCTTATTGTAGAATCAACTTTCGGCAGCGGGCCGCAGGACGGCTGTGCGGCACATGCATACGGTTGCCGTTTTCATCCCTACCTACTTCGCTGTCACTTCCCCTACCTCTTCATTTCTTAAATCATTTTTGAGGCAGATTGATGACTTAATTGCCAGCTTAAGTGAAAAATTAAGGAAAACTTACTAAGTAATTTCAACACAAAAACTAAAAATTAGTTTTAACGCAAAAAGATGCCGACGAAAGAAGAGAAGAAGCGGGCGGCTAAGGTGGAGAAAAGAAGAACTGCTCATGAAGTAGCAAGCGCATCAACCTCTGAGCAAACAAATAAACCTATCAGAGAAAAAGTATGAAAACTATGAAGAGCGTACTCAGCATTTACGACAGGCTGACGCAGAGCAAGAGAGAATTTCTCGAGCAACTGAACGTCAAGGGTCAACGGAGTATGCTCAAGTCAAGTGTATTCACTGCACGCCGTTACTAGTTGAAGTATATCTTATGTTATTTACTTCAATAAATAGTCCAGTAGTGGAACATTGTATCAAAACAATGTTCATTATTTTATTTTTATACTGCAGTTTTATAGCTTGGTATTGCATACACATTGCATTTCTACCCAGCTTTCAATGTTCATTGTAGCTAGCCTTATCTAGTTCTCCTTCACCGATTAAACTAGTGCAACTGCTCAACACCCTGCAGCAGCTATTGACAGTATTAAATATCACTATTATACCTTTGGACCAGTAAAGTGATTAGCTTTACCTCCTCATATCCCTAGCACACTACTTATAAACATCTGAAAGAATGCTTTGTGTTAGGACTTTTGCACATATAGTGTTTTCTAAATGACTTCTGCTGCATGCTACATCTTGAAAGCATGCTGGTAAGAATTGTATTGGCGTGGGATCTGCAACATTGTTTTATTTATTCATGTTTTGGTCCTGCTTTTTACCTTCTACTTTTTGCTAAGATAATCTCTGGCGCTCTACTATTGTTCTGTATTTGGTGAACAGGTTTAGAATATTAATAAGTGAAGACGTATACTTCTGTAAGCTAAGAAATTCCCTTTTTTGTATTGTTTTTTATTTCAGTGGCTCACTGATTTGTTCAATCCCTCAACTACTCCATCTCCAATATTTGTATTGTATCTGGTATTCAGGGTTATACAAGATACAAGAAAAATGGCCAATTACTTAGTAAGCCAGTTTTAAGGGATTCACAGTGATGAGGGTTCTTTACTGTACAAGTCACTCGAAGGATGTCAATGTATCCTTTCCTGTTTGGTCTACACTGAAGGGCAGTTAATAATGGATTTCATACATCTGTACAAATAAATGCAATTTCTATTTTCTGTACTTACTTCTCAGAAAGGTACACTTTGATTGACCTGTGCAGCAGTGGTGTTAACATACAGGAATGGCAAAAAAGCTAGAAATGCATCATGTTTAATGTAACATTCAGTCATCAATTTATTAACTTTTTTCATTGAGTGAGATATCATCATGGAGGCACTCAGAATATTCAAGTGAATGGATAAAAGAGAAAGCAGCAAAGTGTCCTTGATGAGCTTTTGTTGGTTTATTCATATGCAGAAAATGAGTTCTAAGAAGTCAGGTTTTAATTAAATATTATTCATCATAGCATTTTGTTCTAATTTATAGTTGTAACTGAAAATTATTTATCTTTATATTTAGCAATTGAGTGTTTTCATAGCTCTGAAAAGGGTCTAAAATGGGCAAGGAGTTCAAAGAGGAAAAAGAGTACTCTAAGGGTAGATGACAAGTTATGTCAGTTTACATAAAAGTTATGTTTGCCACCATTTAATGGAATTTAGAAAAACAGGCTATAGAGAATAGAGGATCTAGCCACAAATGAACGTGATTATACAGATAGACTTGGATCAGTTGCCCAATTATGTATGGCTAGTCCAGTGAAAAATAAATACATATATAAACGTCACCAGAGTTAAGGAAGCATAATGGTGAAAGTGGCCTAATTATGTTCTCTCTATGAGGGACGCAGAGAAACAAATAATCTGTGGTGTATAAATTTTGGCAAAATGCTATGAATGCTAGAATTATCCACTTTGTATGATTAATTGGAGAATGATGCAACAGAAAACCAAATGATGATTAATAAAAGGCATAGCAAATTTTTCAAAGATCTTTGGTGTACTTTCTAACGTGAATGATATAAGTGACTAATCATGTGACCTGATCTTAATGTACCATGGAGTTAAGATGTGATGGTTAGCAGTAGTATTTAATGAGAAACACAAAACTCAGTAAAAGGTTTTCTTTAAATATTTTTTTGCTCATTCGTTGAATTGCGCTGCTCCTCTTGTCTTCCCAACTTAAATTTTTCTGAAAGAGTTACATGTTGCTGCTTTGCTGTGTCACAAAAAACAACAGCTACTTGGTATATTTGGATTACGAATGATGTTGGATCTGCCTGTGGCTACTCTTGATAATACAAGTACATATAAATTGTACAAGGCACCAGGTAGCTGTGTAAGAGAGAATTAAAAATCCCCTCATTTTTCTTATTTACCTCAAAATAAAGAAATGTTTGCTTCTGTACTTCTTCAAACTTAAAATACACCATAATAAATGTAAAAGTAAAGCACGAACAAATCAGGCAACACATTAACAAAAGATAATTTCCATGTACAACTTCCTAAAAATGCTTTGCCAATTAAAAAAATACAGTAGAATTGTTTATGTAAAGCATGGATTTTTGAACATTAAATTGCTATCAAAATTTTATATGATAATGTTTATCTTGGTTATAAAAAACATTATGCATTAACAATAATTTAATATTTCCATTTTGAATTTTAAACAGACTCCATTTATGATTCATTGGCTTTCATAGCTTTGTCAAACGAAGGGTGCTTTGGCATTTTTAATTTTTCACACTGAGCCAAGAATTTTCATTCATCATCAACCTTCATTTAAACTGCCACTGATCTCTAGAGTGCTTTGAGTGTTTATCTGTGCTGTGTTAATGAATTGGTAGCCATCACTTTCTCAGGAAATGCCAGATTCATTAAATTTCCTGATATTAATCATACATTTACAGATAGACACCATGGCCCTTCAGAAGGACATTAAGTTGATTTATAACTAGATCAGAATTATTTTTAAAGCAAAAGTCTCATCATCCAAAACAAGATCACAGTGCAAATATGTAAATGTTGTTATTAGTTTGCTGTACTGCTTGAAAAATTAGACTTACATAACCTGTCAAAATGACAAATTTACTCCTGGTTATTCTTGTGAACTTCATTTGGATAAAGTGTGCAAGGTGTCCATAACTTCAAAACAAAAAGAGTTGTTTTACTTTTTTGATCATTTTGAAAGAGACACTTTCATTAAAGTGTCTTTTCATTAAAGTGTCATTTAACTGGCTGTAAACAATTTGAGAAACAGCAAAGTTCTTAAGCAAAAATTGATTATTGTTTGCAAACTTTACTTCCAGTACTAGAATAATGCAAATGACATTGCTTTTGTATCATGTTGTTTTGACACACATAAATCACTAATTAACATTAGAGTTCATAAGATGCATGGTAGAAAACCAAAAAGAAAACCTGCATTATTTTCACCATTGCAACAATATCCCCTACATATGACAGAGGCATCTTAAAGCCCTCCAGGCAATATACTGGTGAATATTCTGTGTAAAATATGTACACAATGCATTTACAAAGCTTTCAAAGAAATAACTTTTTTACAGAAAATGTTTGACTTAAATTTATGTTCTTTATAATTTTAAGGAGGTAATCAAAGAACCAAAAACTATAATTTGCACTTTAATAGTTTTATTATCTTCCAAATACTAAAGAGATGTACAATGCAAATAATATAGATTCTGGAGTAATGCTACATTTAACTAAAACTCAGAAATCATAATTTCTGACCTTAAACTCAGAAAACACGATGAAAACACTTTCAAAAGTTAAAATATCAACTTCCAAACTACTTGCAAACTCGAGAGCGGTCGTTCAAGTTTGTCAAACATCAGATTATGTCGTCAATCCAAAAGTATAATGCACAACACAAACAGTAAATACAGAAACACTTTATAAGTTTAATTTGCTTATTAGAAGAATTTACTTGAAATGAGTCACTGCACTGAGGTGGGCTGGCACCCTGCCTGGGGTTTGTTTCCTGCCTTGTGCCCGGTGTTGGCTGGGATTGGCTCCAGCAGACCCCCGTGACCCTGTAGTTAGGATATAGCGGGATGGATAATGGATGGATGGATGGGTGGATGAATCACTTGCATCCATAATAATGATAATTGAGAAGGTAAATGTTGATATTACCAGAAGGAACATTAACAGAGTTAACAATGCTAGCTTGATACACGCTAGATTTGTGCCATTATTCAATTTGCAGTTTCCAAGCAGAAAACAATGCTATTAGGGCCAGGAGCGTATTGATCTTTTTTCTAAACATGACAACATACTTTTGTGCCTTTCCTACTCGTTTGTTTCTTCTTTGATCAGGACTATAGAACTATCTGCATTGGTTGCTAAAACACCAGTTAAACTCCAGCTTTCATAGGGGGAATCCATGTTTACTTTCCCACTTTGGCAGCTCGAACATGGCGCAATTGCGACTTCTGACTTCCCAGCCCTGCCATATGACGAATACATCATAAGTAGAAGAATATAATTTACATAAGTCATTCTGATTGGCTTCTTTTTTCAGAGTGCAAAATGAAGAATACTCAGTTAAGCTGGATGATTGCTTGCAGACAGCATAGAACAATGCATGATCTCACACACTTTAAATGTCAGTGAGCATTTGCACCAGTACAAAAAAAATATCAAGTGCTTGTTTTCATAATTTTTAAAATCTTGATTTGTTTAGTGATTTATTGATTTGTCAACAATGATAAGTGAAATGTTTGGTAATTGATTTAAACTATGTGGAGACAGCTATCTTTACAAGCAGAGAACTGAATTAATTTACTGGCATGATACATTTTTATGAATAGAATTCAAATTTTGCATGTTGTGGTTTTCTGAAATGGAAATCAAATAAAGACAAGAGTAATGGCTTTATAGTATTTTCAGGTTGGGTGCAGCAGCCATGTACCATTTTTAAACCAGAAGACAGGGCATCTTTAAGTCAGAGTTAAGCCTTTAGCGCATATTCTCACTCACCAAAGGGTTTACAAGTACAATGTTTTATTTAGCAAGATATTTCTGTCTGGCATGTTTTTGAATTTAAAGGTAAACATATGTTTATGTGTGTTTTATATTGTGCTGTATGATCAGTCTAGCTTCTAACTGTATTATAGGCTGCATACAACTGAAAATACTATGAAAAATACTGCTATTGGTAGAGTGTATCAAGACCATTTAAGATAAACCAGAATTGATTTGAATAGATTATTTAGCCAATTCTGATCTGACCATAGTTTCATTGTGAACTATCCACAGTATGCTTACTTTAGGGTCTGAAGGGGATCTCAGGTTAGACCCATAGCATTCAGATCAGTAACTCAGATCCAGAGTAGGGGCACAGACCTCAGAAGCATATTTTATGAGACTGAAATAAAAGACAGATTGTGAGTCATTTCATACTTTTGAAACAGAGGCCTGTTTAGAAGTACCCACCTATCCGTTAAGAGTATGGTAATGAAAATTGTTTTTAGCAAACAGTGTTAAAAAGTAACTTATCTGTCTTGAGATTGCTCTTCATTTTTCCAAGTTTTAAACACATGATGTGGGTCAGATTCCTTGATTGAAATGTTTAGATTAGTTCTTTGTTAATCAGTCATTATTCTGTATAATACACCATTACAAGGTGATTTTAAAGACAAAAAAGTTCAGTCGGGCCCCTGTTTGCTTTCTTCTTTGATCAGCGATATGTGGTGGAGATGACAGTTTGGAAAAGCAACAAATACATTTGGAAAATCATAAACATGTTCTGGTTATTTTAAATAACCAAAAACATTTTTTTGACAAATATTGTACTTTTTTAAGTAATGTTATTTTTGGAAGGCTTTATTTATAATTCCAATTAAAATGAAAAGAAGAAAAGATTATTTTCTTTTATGCAATTTCAATGTGACCTGTGATAGTACATCACAAGAAGAAGTGGCAAAACACTGTTTTACTGTTTTTAATTGTACTGTAAGCAGTAAATGAATTGAACCTCTGGTTGATAAGCAAACTTCAAAATGTTTAAACTGCATTGTAATCTGTTTATAGTACCATCTGAATTAAATACTTCTAAATAATCTAAATAAAAAATAATTTAAAAAAATCAAACGCAATTTATGCAAATTAAAGATCCGAAAAACTCATCTAAAATATATTCAGTATCCAAATAACATGCTCCAGATACAATCACAGCTATTTGAGCTGGAGAGACAGTCTCATGGTTTGGCAAATTAATAATTGCTCAGCACATACCAATTATTTTGCACCCAAAAAATGGAAACACACATTTTAAAATACAGCATATGAGAGAATTAAGCCAGTTTTACCATTGTCTGGCAAAGTAAAAAACTTTTTAAATAAACTGCAATTGGTCTGCTACTGTTTCCCTTTACTCAGTCATTCCTATTGGTACAGGATGTGAGCCCTATTTCAAAATGGCAAACTTATCATGGAGCAGAAGGGAATTGTGAGCCTCTAGCTCTGGGGTCTTGGAAGCCTGTAATGGCTGCAGGTTTTCATTGCAACCAGTTTTGTAATTAGAAGCCAGGACTAACACATAATCATACTTGGCATTTAATTATATATGGCTTGTTAGTGCTTTAATGAAACTTAGTATGCAAATATACAGTAAGGCTTGTTAGTGTTTTCATTCTTCCAAGACGACAAGACCTATTTTTTTTTTTTAAACCAGATTTTTGTGGTCCTTCCCTTCTCTCTCATATATTTCAAACCATTTTATTAACATAGATACCTCATGATGCATGTACACAGGTTTAAATGGAAGCATGTTAGCTGGAGAGCTGATGGCTATATTGTCATTTGCACCTCATTATTAACTGATGGCTAGTTAAGAAAACAGGCAACAACTAAAACCTCCATTTTCTTCTTCTTTCGGCTTCTCCTGTTAGGGGTTGCCACAGCTGATCATCTTCTTCTATATCTTTCTGTCCTCTGCATCTTGTTCTGTTACACCCATCACCTGCATGTCCTCTCTCACCACATCCATAAACCTTCTCTTAGGCCTTCCTCTTTTCCTCTTCCCTAGCAGCTCTATCCTTAACATCCTTCTCCCAATATACATATCATCTCTCCTCTTCACATGTCCAAACCAACGCAATCTCGCCTCTCTGACATTTGTCTCCTA
Organism: Polypterus bichir lapradei; assembly: GCA_026402145.1. Classification (NCBI taxonomy): domain Eukaryota; kingdom Metazoa; phylum Chordata; class Cladistia; order Polypteriformes; family Polypteridae; genus Polypterus; species Polypterus bichir. Next base: position 8,410,778 of record JANRMT010062833.1, read on the forward strand.
ACCATCCAACTTGAACTGACCCTCTACTTTACTCGTTCCTAATCCTATCCATCCTTGTCACACCCAATGCAAGTCTTAGCAGCTTTAACTCTGCCATCTCCAGCTCTGTCTCCTGCTTTCTGGTCAGTGTCCCCGTCTCCAACCCATATAACATAGCTGGTCTCACTACCGGCCTGTAGATCCTCCCTTTCACTCGTGCTGATACCCGTCTGTCACAAATTACTCCTGACACTCTTCTTCACCCATTCCACCCTGCCTGCATTCTCTTTTCACCTCTCTTCCACAATCCCCATTACTCTGTACTGTTGATCCCAAGTAAACTCATCAACTAAAACCTCAATGCAACTGATTAATTCTAAAATAGGCAATTAAGGGTTCTAAATTGTAACAAGCAAGTTAATGAAAAAATATTGTTTTATTAGTAAATAAATGGGTTCTAATTAAGAGAATGGTTCAAGTGAAAAACCTGCAGTCACTGCGGACCTCTAGGACTATAATTGAGTACCCGTGCTCTAGCTTGATGAAAGAATGTTGTTACATTTCACATTATTCAAGATTCTTGCATCAATGTTTTATGGATATTGTTTAGAGGAATGGGCAGGAGGAGGAGTATAGGAAGCTAATCAAAGACTTTGTTAAATGGTGTGACTCAGACCACTTACACCTGAACACCAGCAAGACCAAGGAACTGGTGGTGGATTTTTGGAGGCCCAGGCCCCTCATGGACCCCGTGATCATCAGAGGTGACTGTGTGCAGAGGGTACAGACCTATTATTACCTGGGAGTGCAGCTGGATGATAAATTGGACTGGACTGCCAATACTGATGCTCTGTGTAAGAAAGGTCAGAGCCGACTATACTTCCTTAGAAGGTTGATGTTCCTCAACATCTGCAATAAGATGCTGCAGATGTTCTACCAGACAGTTGTGGCGAGTGCCCTCTTCTACGCGGTGGTGTGCTGGGGAGGCAGCATAAAGAAGAAGGATGCCTCACACCTGGACAAACTGGTGAGGAAGGCAGGCTCTATTGTAGGAATGAAGCTGGACAGTTTAACATCTGTGGCAGAGTGACGGGCGCTAAGCAAGTTCCTGTCAATCATGGAGAATCCCATACACCCTCTGAATAGTGTCATCTCCAGGCAGAGAAGCAGCTTCAGCGACAGACTGCTGTCACTGTCCTGCTCCACTGACAGACTCAGGAGATCGTTCCTCCCCCACACTATGCGACTCTTCAATTCCACCTTGGGTAAACGCTAACATTATTCAAAGTTATTGTCTGTTTTTACCTGTATTTTTATTACTCTTTAATTTAATATTGTTTTTTGTATCAGTATGCTGCTGCTGGATTATGTGAATTTCCCCTTGGGATTAATAAAGTATCTATCTATCTATCTATCTATCTATCTATCTATCTATCTATCTATCT
>JANRMT010062833.1:8425670-8520546 GCA_026402145.1 Polypterus bichir lapradei
CAGAATCCATTTCATCGGCAGTAGTAAGCATTTTTCTAATTAATTCTTGTGCTATCGATTCACCAATCAGTAACTAGAGGGCGTGTTAGAGCCCACCCTCTCAACTTTGACGAGTGAAAGTGACAGTTTTATTTCAAGTCGTATTTCATGACGGTTTGCAGGAATGTTACGGACAAAATGAAATAAATAAATAAGCAACAAAAAACATGTTTCGTGACACACTTATTTATTTATGCTCTCATTTCATGATACATTTATTTATTAAGGTTTCATTTCATGATACATTTATTTATGCTCACATTTCACAGTACTTTTATTTATTTACGCATTTATCTATTTATTTAGTTTTGTCTGAAATATTCCTCCATACCCCCCATCTGACAATGCTGTTTTCACATAAATACGTGCTATAGCTCAAATGTGATTTATTTGGAGACGCGCTATAGCTCGAATGTTATTTATATAGGGAAGAAAGTACAGTGTCAGGTGCTCATTCAGTGTAATAGGAACCATAGCACAGAGAGGTGTGTAAACTGCAACAAGTACACATGCCGTAAATGTTGGAAGGGTGTGTGGGAATTGTTAATATTTGAATGGGATGATTTTATATAGCACGGATCGGAAATCAGCAGTTCTTAGCATTGCCCCACGCAAGCTGTCGTATCAACCGCCTACTGTAACTTGCTTTATTTTTTCTTCACTTATAGTCTAGAATAAAAGTGCACTTGTTTTGTTATACTTGTAAACAACAGATGTTCCTGTGTTTGAGCGACCCAGGTATGCTCAAAAAAAATAGACGTGTAATACCACGAAAAGTGCACGCAGGCACAGCAGTTCGCAAAAACATTGGTACGAGAATGCAGTCACAAGTACGCTGCAGAGCTATAGCGCGTCTTCAGATTGGGGGTAAGGATCTTGAACACGACTGAGAGAATATTTGGATATTTGGACTTCAGGCTTCATAAATTATATAGTTTATGCCTACATTTTGTCATTTACTACTACAATATGAAAAACGTTTCTGTTTTAAAAATGTGTTTACACGGATTACTGTAGAAACGGAACACACGTGAAATATGTGTACAGTATTCCAAATAATGATCTATTATTTCCACTCTAAAACTCCACTTCACTCCCAGATAATCAATCAAGGCATGAGCTGGGAGAAGTTTGTGCACTTTCTAAGTCGATGGGGGGATGGAATAGCCGGCTACTTGCAACTTTTCTTTATCAACACATTTCGATTAACAAAAGACGCTGGCGGAGAGGTGAGAACGGTTTTAAGAAGCGGTTTAAGGTGGGACGGATCTAAGAGTTTTTTCGTAGACTCTGGTAATTCTTGTGTTAAGCCGCCATCTTAATCTCTGTAGTGCAGTTTGGTAGCGTCAATTCGGCGGGGGAGGGGGTGGGTTGTTAAAATCACGTGATTGCAATTCAGCGCAGCTAAATTGCTGGCGTGTGTTAACGTGTTCTTGAGAACAAAGCGCCATCTAGTGGTGGAACCAGGTAAATGAATAAATAGGGCAGGAATGGGCGTGTTTACTGTGAAATCTTGACACGCCTTCTGTTAGTAGAGGGAGGGGGGGATCACGGCGTGCATAGGGCAGCCGTAGGGCAGCCGTACGTCATTCGCATGCCATTCGCACGCCATTCACACGGCCGCGGCTATTTGACGTGGCTCCATCTGTAACTGATTTTTTTGTCATTAGCATGATTATTTGTCTACCAAATAAAATATTTGATTTGAATAACAAAAGGTGCCCATCATTAGTGAATAACCTCAATGTAAAGCAAAAACAAACATTGATATTGAAAGTCTAAAGGATTTTTTTTTGGAACAATTAACAAAATAGTTTAAGTGTACTTGTACAAGTGACAAACCTTTTCTTTACCTCAGAATAGTACTCAGTTTTTAAAAAACAGTATTAAGCATGTAAATTCTTTTTTGGAAATGGGGGGGGGGGGGGGGAGTCTTAAAATGGGGGGAATTGGCTTGCTGATGGTGGGATTTTGACTGTAGAACCTGGCAACCCTGGTGCTACTTCAATATGGGAAAATCTTGGAAAAGCCCTAAGAAGCCCTCTAACTTTCAGGCCTTCAAGACAAGGCACCGACTCAGAAGGGGCGGTGGGGTGAAACTGCTAAATGCAGTCACAGCATTACCACACCACCGCATTATCACCTCCTGGAGTGGTAAAAACCCGAGCTAAGCTTAACATAGCTATAATAGCCACGATTTCAAAAGTATCTGCGGACTTGGTTTATCACCGTAACCCATCGATGCTGCTGCATTGTCTCAGGCTGAGAGCGAAAGTGGGAGCAAATGTCCTAACGATTTGGGCCAGAAGAACTTGCCAGTTCCAGAAGATTAATTGAAACTGAAAATGGCCTTACTTTTCATGTTGTCAGCTACTGCTTGTGAGCCAGCAACATTGACTCCAATTGGGCTTGCCACTTCACCTGCAGAGCACAAAAAAGAATGAAATGATCTGTTCGAGACGAAGGTAATGATCGCCTCAATGGCTGCCGCTCTTGGTGGGGGGGGGTGGGGGTGGAGTTGTTGGGGCATAAAGGAGACCAAGAATAGTATAAAGAAGGATATAAATGATATAAGGAAAAAGAACATAAATGGAAAGAAAGGAAAGAAATAAAGGATTTACACAAGACGAATGAGAAGCTGCTTCAGGATATTAACACTAGAAACCCTGAAGTCTACGAAAAAACCCATAATCCCATAATCCCAGGCCACCTTAAATTCCTTTGCACCTCTCTGTTAGTGTCTTTTGTTTGGCAAATGTGCTATCTAATCCCCCCACCGCCACAGCTCAACTCAGGCAAAAAGTTCTCCTAGCTCAAGTCTGTTTATCTGGGTGTGAGGTGCCTGGAGTTGTATAGGGTAAATAATATATTGTTATTTGGAACACAAGCATTTCATGCGCATTCTTTGTCTACAGCGATCTGGGTAAATGTAGGATGACAGGAAATGTTGAACACATACCTAAAAGAGAAACTTTTTTCATGTTATAGCAATAATGACAAAATTTTGGCATGAAATGTATAATGTGGTGAGCCATTGGTGAGCTGAGAGGTGAGCCATTGGTGAGCTGAGTGTCACGTGTGCTTTGGTGCTGACGTGTGCTCTGCAAGCGCTAGAGTCTGTTGAGAGCCGTTGGTTTGTTCTGTGGTGATTTAAATAAAAAAAATACATTTTGCTCTTAAAAATTTTTTTTTGCTTTTTTTTTCGCCCGCTCAAGAACAAAAGTAGCTGGGTGTTTGGAAGTGCGCTTGGAAAAGTTATTTGTACTTGTACCTGTTCTTGTTATCTATATTTGAATTAGCATCGAGGAGGCAGGGTAGAAAGCAGCAATAACTGATATCGGCATTTGTAAATAAATAACCGCATTGTCGTAACAGCGATTCCTTAGTTTAAAGGAAAAGAAAAAAAGGCCGCAGCTGACTTTAAAGCAGTACAAGATGGAAGCTCAGCAGTGCGCAGGTAAGAGGCCTGTGTTAAGATGCCGATCAGGCACAAGGAGCAGTAGGAGCAAATAAGGTAGTAGTTTTATTTATTTGTTTATTTTAGATTAAACAGTCCTTAGCGGTCCAGAGGTAGAACAGTTAAGTGGGCGACAGAGTATTGGTTCATTAATACGGGGGAATACAAACAGTGCGAGTGAAGAGCTTATAAGTAAGAGGAGCGCAAAGTAAAGTTAACCTCATAGAAAGGCAAATAGCAGGCAGCTGAGAAGGAGAACTGTACAGAAGCTTAAGGGGAAAAGGTGTAAAATATCTGTAGCAGAACTTAGTGTTACCATTTAAGTTAAGGAACAGCTGAAAGAAGAAGAAATTTAATTTTAAGAAAAAAAAAAGTTAAGGCAGCTTAGTAATCCCAAGTCAAATTTTAATAATGAGGCCAGTGCAATGCAAGTCCTGTTGGATGTTGGACTTTTTAGATGATGGTTTGGAAGAGCCTTTTGTCTATGAGGGCAACATCTGCAAGAGGTGCCAGCTGATCCAGCACCTCGAGCTCAGGGTCGCTGAACTGGAGGAGGAGTTGGCTGACCTGCGTTGTAATAGAGAATTGGCAGACTTGGCCCAGGTGTCCTTTAGAGAGAGAGTGTGCACCCCTAAGGTGGCGCGGGAGGAGATTTCAGACCAGACAGGTAGGAATAGGTGGGTCACGGTCACAAGGCGTAAGGTAAAGGGTGCACACTGTCTGGGGGCATCAACCCCAGAATTAGAAGTGTCTAACCGTTATCATGTCCTTGTGGAGCTGGACGGTGACTCTGATAATTCTGAGGTGGTAGGCAGGGTTGAGGAGCCCCAACGGGTCACCTCAAAACCAGTTCTCAATAAGAGAGAAGTAGTGATAGTTGGGGATAGAGTCTCGCACGGTGTTTTGCCTTCCGGGAGCATAGGTGGGAGACCTCCCTGGAAGGGTGGATAGGCTCTTGGCCAGAGCGGGGGTGGATCCAGTTGTCATTGTCCAAGTTGGAACAAATGACATACATAAGGGTAGTCTGTCAGTTCTGTGATCCAAATTCAAAGAGTTAGGTACCAAGCTGAGGAGCAGAACTGACAAGGTAGTCTTCTCCGAAGTTCTGCCTGTGCCACGCGCCAGTCCAGGTAAGATTGAGGAGATTAGAAGGCTTAACGCGTGGCTCAAATCTTGGTGCAGGGTAGAAGGGTATAGGTTTATGGGGCATTGGGACTCCTTTTGGAACAGATGGGACTTGTTCCGCCGTGACGGGTTACATCTGAACCGGAGGGGCACCAATGTACTGGGGAGGCGTATGTGTAGGCTAGTTGAGGATTGTTTAAAAGGGAATGGGGGGGCAGGGAGTTTAGGACAGGCCAGATTTAGATCTATACATGGAAGAACAAACAATGGTGTAGAAATAAAAATGCATAGTAATGTAAATTCTAAGCAAACATGTAAATGTAGAAGGATTAACACATTAAAAATAGCTTGCCTTAATGCTAGAAGTATCAAAAATAAGGCAAGTGAGTTGGAGTTGTATGTAGCACAGCATAATTATGATATTATAGCAATAACGGAAACCTGGCTAAATAACAAAGATGGGGATGAGTGTAGCATAGAGGGATACACATTTTTAGGAAGGATAGACAGAACAGAAAAGGAGGTGGGGTTGCTGTTTATGCCAAGCAGGGTTTAAATGTAAGTCCTCTTTAGTTGGATGATGAGCCCCATCTTAGTGAGGACATGTGGCTTCGCCTGGAAAATATTAGGGAAAGAGGTCTTGTTTTAGGAGTGTGTTATAGACCACCCAATTCAGAAAGTAATTTCAACACACATCTTTTTAGTAATATCAAAAAGGCAAGTTTACAGGGGGATATTATAGTCATGAGGGACTTTAATTATCCAAATATTAACTGGGATAACCTTGCAGATGGAGGAGCACAAGAGCAGGAGTTTTTAGAAGTAATCAGCGACTGTTTTTTAACACAGCATGTTAAAGCACCAACACGAGGTGAAGCCTTTCTGGATTTAGTATTCTGTAATAATCAGGATAGAATTGAGGGTGTAGAGGTGATTGAACCACTAGGGTCAAGTGACCATAATGTAATACAATTCTCAGTATTTTGTAAGAGTACAGATGCAAAGACTAAAATTGTTAAGTTGAACTTTGGTAGGGCTAATTTTGAGCAGATGCGACAAAGTCTAAGTAGGATAGACTGGGATAAGCTTTTAAATGTGGAGACAGTCGAGGAGCAGTGGAACAGGTTTAAAAATGTTTTACATGTAATGCAGGACAGATACATACCTAAATTTGGAATTAATAGGAAACTAAAAAAAAACTCCACGGTGGATTAATAAATATTTAAAAAAGAAGTTGCAAAGGAAAAAACTGCTGTATAAGGCATATAAGACTAATGACTGCAAAGTGAATCGTAGCGCGTATGAGAACATGAGGGCAACCATTAAGAAGGATATCAGGGTGGCTAAAAGACAGTTGGAGAGGAATATAGCAGATGAGGAGAAAGAAGACCCCAAGAGATTTTTTCAGTATTTTAGTAGTAAAAGAACAGTTAAGGAGGAGGTCAAGTGCATCAGGAATAGCAAAAGGGAATTAAAAGATACAGACAATGAAATAGCAGATGCCCTAAACTTACATTTTTCTGAGGTGTTTACAAGTGAGCAAGTGGATAACCTGCCGGAGGTAAACGCGACTACTACAAAAAAAAGTTTGTTTTGTTTGTTTGGCTGTATAATTTTTGTAACCTAAAACTGCAGTACTACATTTATACACTTAGCCTGATATTACCTGCAAACTAAACAAACTCATTCATAATCCTATCCAAATCATTTTTATGCACTATATTAAAAATAGCAGTGGCCCCAGAAATGAACATTGAGGGGCGCCACTCTTAACATCACCTAATGCTGGTAAAGTTCATGACCCTCTGTTTCCTGTGTTTTAGCCAATTCTAAATTCATGTACACTACACCCGGAACTCCCACTTATTTTAGTTTGATGCCCAACTATATATGTGAAACGTAGAAATGCACAGGAAAGAACAAACCGTAGTGGAGTAACAAATACATATAGCAACTTAATTTCTAGCCCAAACTTAAAGTATCAAAGTAAAATAAGTAAGATGTTAAAAATTGTTTAAATGCTAGAAATGTTAAAAATTAAACAAGTCAGAGGGAGTTGCATGTAACCAGGCAAAATTTTGATATTATAGCAAGAAACCTAACTAAATAGCACAGATATCTGTGACTATAACACTGATGGTTACATATTTTGAATGAATGATAAAAGCAAGAAAAAGTGAATGTTGACATTAACATAAAAAAATTTAACGTGAGTTTTGTTAAATTGGACAATGATGCGCATCTTAGTGAGAATGTCTGGATTCGACTTGAAAGTATAAGGGATAGAGGAGTGGTGCCTGCCCACAGAAATGCAATGGCCCACCTCAAGATTTGGTCTGTCTGAAATTCTATTAAAATCATGAATATATGACAGTATGGATTTCCATTAACATAAAATCATTGACAAAACTACCCAACAAGCAGAAAAATGCTATCAATTTTACTTTTAACATAGTAAACATTAATTTGCTGTCATTTTATTCTACAAAGAAGACACCTCAGAGTTTAAGCTTTTAATCTTTGGATAACTAATTCTCCTTAATGGTCTGAATGGATGTAATGACTATTAGATCTTTACACACAATTTAAATGATTGATACAGTGCTATCTGGCAGAGATTTTTATAAGAACAAGCAGCAAAGAATAGTCAATAGTATCAAGGTCTGTTACACAGGGTGAGCAAGAATTGCCATTGTAACAATTAAGGCAAAAAAAACAAATTGAGGACTCTAATACAGAAATGTTGTTTTCTGTTTTTATTTCTTTTTCACCTTTCCTTGTTTATTTTGCCATGTTTTTGGATTATGTAGGGGTTTTGTAGTATGGAGAATGTACTCTGTCATTATTTTTTAGTTTGACTAAGTTAATAATTTTCACATTACATTGTGTCACAATTTTACTTTTAACAGGTACCTCCAATCTGAGCACCTGTTGGTATAATACAGTGACAGGTTGCTAAGTGTTATTTCTCGAAAGTCTGTCCACATGACATTATTGGTGCAAAGGATATTCTGATCAAATCTTTGTGTTTGCTTTTTGATTTCACTCTTAGATTATAGATTCTTTGCTTCTAGTATTTGATTATGATTCTTATCTAAAACTTTAGGTTCTCAAATTTAGTATTCTGTTCTCGCAGTTTTGACTTTTGCCCCGATTTTATCATCTATGTTTTACAGTATTTTCTGGCCCCATCCTTCACTGCCCTTGTGGCTTGTGCATATCATATTTTTTCTCTTCTCTGACATAACACAAATTCATTTCTAATTTATTTCTTAAGAAACTGACCACCTTTCTCTAGAACCTTCCCTTTATATATAAATAAAGTTTTATTGACAACTGAATCTGTGACACCCTGTGTAGTCAGAAAGATAGCACCAGACTACACACTGGGGTAGTAGTCTGTATGGAGAACTTGTAGTACACTAGGCGTCTTGTAGTTCGGGACCTCTCAGGATCAGATTTTAGAGGTGTTAGACAGGGAGGCACAGACAAAAAAAGATGGTATTGCAAAGCAAAAGTAGGTTTTTATTTACAGGTGCAAGTAAAATAGTATTAGGCAGGCTTTTTTTAGACAGTCCTCATTGCAACTAACACACAAAACACAAAGAAGCAATGTCCCAAAAATAGTGAAACTGTACAATATTTACAATGTGAATAGCTAGTCCCCAAATGAAGAAGAAACATATAAATGTATACAGTATACACAAAAGAATCGGTAGTCTTCCTAAATAAAAATGCAGACATAAAGAAAGTACAGAAAAAATACAGTCCTTCTAATAAGACGATCCACAAAAACATATTTACAAAGAGAAACATCAGTGTATATACAAAAAGACAATATATGTACAAAAAGAAAATAAGGCACAAGAGTCTATGCTTGATATACTATGAATATTAATCCACATCAAACTCTCATTCACCACCACGACTGTGTCAAAAGTTGGCCGCTGCAGGCAGGAAATGCCTTTTATACTCTGTGCCGTATTACTAAACAATCATGGGGCACTGTGTCGCCTTCTAACCCACGGGTGTTGAACTGCAGGCCTGGCGGGCCGCAGTGGCTGCAGATTTCTATTTTAACCCTTTCCCTAATCAGTGACCAGTTTTACCACTAATTTACTTGTTCTCACTTCATTTTAATAGCTCTGTTTTTAAGGACTCAGTGCTCTGAATTGATTCTTTTCTTCATTAAATGGCAGCCAAACAGAAATGAGATGTGAAACGAGCCAACAGATGACCGGCTAAACTGGGGCTTCAAACTCCTGCCAATTTCACTCCAACCAGTTCTTTAATGAGAAGCCAGTTCTTGCTGTTAATTAAACCAATTACTTAATTCCACGGTTTGTTGCTGCTCTCATTCTGCCACAGCAGACATTTCCAAAACTGTTGATTTTCTTTTTTTTCTAAGAACACCGTCAAGATGTGTTGGTGACCTGAGAGATCAACCTCATGAGACCTTTACCTTTCTTTATGTTCAGATAATGTGGTTAGCTGGTGATGTGGCAGCTTGTTTTGTGTCTCATTATTGTTTGGCTCCTCATTATGGAAAAAGAAAGAACTTAGGGGTCTGAGTCAAGTTAATTAAAACAAAGGCACAAGTTAATTAGCAGCAAAAACTGGTCACTAATGAAGAAGATGGTTGGAATGAAAACCTGCAGCTACTGCGGCCCTCCAGGACTGGAGTTTGACACCCTTGTTCTAACCAATCACAGGTGACCCGAGTATTTTCTTACCTTATGCCTCACTTGCTACTACATGGCTTCTATTAAAGTTAAAGGGACACACGTACGTACACACACACACACACAGAATGAAGCTTGAGCATGTTTGAAACTGTACATAAGATAAATTAATACCTCTCTAATAATATTATTGGAATTAAAATCCATGACCCCTTGTACTTTCTGTATTACATGAAACTCTTTGAAACTCTTTTCTTTTACTTTAGTGGCTAGTAGCCATGAGTGATTGGCAAGGAAACTGGGCTGCGTGTCTCCCTGCAGCCGGAACAGCCTGCATCATGTAGCGTTGCCCTGCTGAAGCAGTGCTGAAACGCTAGAGAAAGGTCGCATCTAACCTTCTTTTATGCTACACAAGAAAGGTAAATACTGTTCTCTTTTCTGTTCCTGTCCATTTTAAACAAGAAGATACTAAAAAGTTTAATTTTTTCTCTTTTTTGGTAATTCCTGGACAGGAAGATTACCTCAAACTGCCTTTATGACACATGCTGTCTGAACTGACAGGTTGGACACCTGTAAATTACAAAGCAATGGAGTAAGAACTATTCAGCATGTCAAAGACAATGATGTCAACAGCAAGTGACAAAACATGGGAAAATGTAACAAAACAATAAAAAAATTAAGTCAGTATATTTTACTTACCCTATAAAAAGTGCAGTTGAAATGCTATGACCTAGTGGCCATTTATATCTTTTTTCATTAAAAGTACACCAGGCATGTAAACAGAATGTATTAAAATAAGGCAACATCAACAACTTTAACAAAAAATAAGAAGTTAGATGGATAAATCTGTACATACCAGCCTAGCCAAATTACATATATGAGGGCAGTTGTTGCACATCTGTATTTTTAAGTGTCTTCTGCCTTGTAAATCAAAATCAGATTCTGGGTGCTTCCATAGATAGATAGATAGATATAGTAAATCTGTGTAAATGGTTGGGTAGCTTAACAAGTTCTTACCTTTTCTTGAGTTTCTATAAAGCAGGTAATTCTTGCTCATTCAAGCTGGATCCCTTTAATTCTAATTCACATACTTAAAAAAGGAAAAAAATAACTATAGTTAAAAATAACTCTGAAAACAATACATAACATTGTCACCTAATAAGATGTGTATTTGTCCAGATCTCTAGAGGTAGAAAAAAATGAGTTTGGAACTGTAAGTAATTGGAAAAACCTGTCTGCGGAAGCTCTCAATTAGCTTTGTAGATCTGACACCTGCTAGTGATTGCATCTATCAAAGAAATGCTAATAAATAAGTAAACAATTAATGGCAACTGTGTGAAATGGTACATATTACTTTATAGAACAATTTCTCAATGTGGACAATTTGGCTAAGCAATCAAATAAGATCAATGTGTACTTTTTGCTGTCCACACCAAAACAGGGTGCTTGCAACATGACAAACAAGCATGGTCATGTTTGATAGCATTGATAATATTTTGGCACAGTTACTTAGCATAAGGAAAATAACAGCACACCAGCCATCTACAGTACAAACACACCAGACGCAAACCCCTCCTAAGAGGGGAAGAGATGTAGTTTTATTTTTTTTCTCTGAACAAGAATCTGTCTCTTATCAGTTGCTTATTGTGTATGCATGGTCAAGCAGCAGTCAATGGTCTCATTTGCCTCATTAGCTGTGGCGACAGGAAGAAGTATGGATCTCCTTAAATATCTGCCCTCATTCCTACCTAGGGCCTCTGAAATGAAATGTAACCATTTAAAAACTGTAACTGATTGATTTTCTTTCTAAATTTCTGGTAAAACTACCATACAGGTAACAAACGGGCAAGGCTATATAACAGATTGCTGCTCAGAAATTGAATTAAATGGTCTTTAAGTATTTGTTGTTCCATGTTTATGCATCATTATTCTCCAGCTTTCAGGGAAGTTAGGGAAATATTTTAATCAGGTTGGTACCAAGAGTATAGGATAGCTTTTTTGAGCATAATGACTTTCAATTATTGTCATAAATTTAGTGAGAAAAACGAAAGAAAAGCAATATATATTATTCTCATTCACTGCTTGAGCGGAGACTAATGTGGAAATTTGTTTAGATTTGTCAAATTATATTTATTTCTCATGCACACAGAATGCATCCCTAAGGAGAAAGAAGCAATAGGAAGCCCAGAGCATGAATATCAAACTAAGATGTGACCTTGTAGATATACTCTTTAAACAATATAGGACTGCAGTTAGGAAAAACAGAACATTCTGGATCAGTTTTTGGAATAGAAGCAATATCATTTTATTTTATAAATATTGTGCCCTAAATATTTCACTCACACTTAAAAATCTAATAAACCTTGTTAACACATGTTATGTAGTACAATAAGATAGGAATAAGATTTACTGACATGTATTATGAAATATGTGAAACAGATTTTACAAAGTGAGCAAAGTCTACTTAGTTCATTGAAATGATGAAATCTTTTTAATAACTGGATAGCACAAATGATCAAAATCATGCAGTATTTTCTGCCTAATGGAAAGGAGGAGAAATCAGCAGTTTTATAAAAGTGGGTCAGTCAAAAGTGGTTTGTCAGAAATATGCAGTTTCTGCTAACTTCGGAAGTCTGCCTAAATATTAATTATTTAAGATCATTTCAACATGTTGGATAAGCTTGCATATCCAAGCCCATCTTCCTTCATTAGATCGGACAAAATAAAAAATAAAATGCTGAAAAGGTATATTGATCAGTGACCATTAGCATATTATTACTGTATGTCTTCATCTAGTAAGCAATTTTGCATTTCTGCTGTTTTGCCAATAGCTTTAAAGGATCATTCTAACAAGCTATCATGTCAGTATTTAAAGAAGAATGGTTAATGATTGCTAAATAATTATATTTTTTTATGACACATACAGGGGAAACTGTACAGTAACATGAGAAAATTGAGTTTTCTGAGAAAGTACAAACTCCGCAGAAATTAAAATTATTCACAAAGGTGTGTAAAGCTTTTGTTGAATATGGTTTATATTACCCTTAAAAATATGATTGGCTAATCAGGATGCAAAAAGTTGTCAGAAAACAAATGCTTGCACTGGACATGGACCGAGCTTAACAGAATTAGATGGAGACAGCGGAAAACATGCAGAGATTGGTGACACAAATCATTAGTTCACTGTGAAAAAAGGGCATTATGGCCTGTAAGTTGATGAATATCCTAAAGGGGCAGTAAGCAGGTACTCCAAGATAGGGAGAGAAAATGGAAAAGGAGACTTGACAGGAAATCAAAACATTGCCTGGGTAATGGAAAACTGAAAATAGATCCATTCTAGGAATAGACCCATGGTGCCTTTTTGAAAGTGGGGCACAAGGGGGCTGGACTGGGATGGAAAGGGGGGTGAGAGAAATTCATAGAGATGGGAGTGCTTATTATGGTACTTGAAAAGTGGGCAAGCTACCTCATGTGACAGACAGGATTCAAGAGCTGCACAGAGAGGCACCAGAGCTTGCTTTTTGTTTAGTTACCTGCAGTCAACTCTCTTTTGCCTGTGTTATATTTAATAATACACCTATTTTTGTATATATTGCCCCAGACTGGGGAGAGCATACAGAACTTCTTACATAGTTTATTTCAAGATATTTTCTGTTTGTTCTACTACATACTTATCATTTTAGCTTTAAAGTTTAAAACTTCCCATTATATATCACTTAGTTTTAACAAAATGTTAATATATTTTAACTGTATACTATGAACATAGTTTTAGAAAGTTAACTCTTTAGTGAAAAACAAATTCCCATTTTTCAAATGCTTTTGTTCAAAGCAATTTCACGGACACAAACCTGTCTGACTCTATCAAAGATGTCTTAACAGGCCACAATACATGCTGACAGCTTGACAGAACCTTCTATAACAAACAAAATAGAGAAACACCTGCATCATTACAGATGCTACTGGATTTCCTTCCTGTAGAGATTTTATACTATAATTCCTTTAAGAATTTAAAGAATGATTATAATTAACATATTTTAAAATTTTGTGAAATTGCTCCACTAGCCCACTAATTTGAATGGAAAAAGTGATCATTTGCTGTAATTGGAGAGCATTTATCTTCTAAAATTTCAGGGAGTGTTTCTTTTTATACCTCTTTGTGCACTCTCATTTTTATTTTCTTGGTTTAAGCCAGATCTACTTATCTTGCTGTGCAATGATCAGCAATGCCGTAACTGAGTGAGCAAATAATAATATTTATTAACAGTATATACATTTCCATTATGAAATATCTACAAAAAGGAGATAAACACATGGACAACGTTTATATATTCCTATGTGGATATCACAGTAGCATATCTCCTATAACTGGTATATTAAAGAGTGAAATTTCAGAATTATGTTTCAGTTTTAAGTACTGTATATGTTTATTTCTTGCTATTGTAAGGCCTAAGCTATTGAGAGCAAATTATTCTAACATTCCAGGTAGCTTGATAAATAATTGGCAGACAATCCACATGGAGGTCTACAACACTTTACTTAGGCTAACAGCCCATTATATTAACTAATCGTATGGTATGTCAGATTAGCAGACCTCAATCACTGCTTGTGATGAACCATGTCAATGCCTCTTTTTCTGACAGCCAATACAGTTTTTCCTGACGGAGCCAGCACTGTTTGAAGGATTAATAGTTGCAACAAGTTTGACACTTGACCCTCTTTTCTTTTTTCCATTCTGTTTTATTATGTAAAACACAAGATATCAAGCTGATGAGTTTCTCTTCTGTTTGCTAGGTCCAAAGCTCCCACGTTCCTTATTCCTCATTTCTGCCTTCTACAGTATATATTGTATTTGTCAGCTCTTCTGCACACACTGCCTGCCCCTCTGACTAAAGACAAAATCAAAATAGTCTAAGACTATTTGGAGTGAGATGCTTGGTTTGTCTTATTAGACTATGTAAATGAAGGTTGTGACTGAAAATCTCTGGAAAATGTGATATATTAATTGGACACAGAAATGAGGGAGGGAATAAAGAAAATAAAGAAATAAAGCAAAAGAAAAGCAAACTCACACCTGTCCCTATTCTGTATTTGCTCCCTGCCCTAGTCAGACATTTGGAAGTAGTCAGTCTTCTCAGGATTGACCAAACTTCCACATTGTCACAACATAAATTAAAGCAATTTTAATTAAGTCATTAAGAACTCTAATGAAACTTAACTTTTGGGGATCTGAGGACTTCTGTTGCCTTAGCTTGATTTGGCGTTCATGTGACAATATTTCTATTACTACTACACAGTTACACATACAAATAATGAAGTGTATTATCAGCACAACAATTAATAGAAGTGCAGTGCTAACAAAGAGATTTCTTACTTGAACCATACTCCATCCACCCATCAACCTAACCTGTTTGTGCAGGGTAAGTTTGTGTGGTAGCTGGAGTTCATCCCAGCAACCCTAGGGTGAAAAGCAGGAGCAACATCTGAGCAGGGCATCAGTCATTTGCAGAGAAAACACACACACACACACATACACACAAAGCAGAGTCAGTTTAGCACACCAATTCTCTTAACCCAAGTGTATTTGGGTTGTGGGAGGAAACTGGAGCACCCAACAGAAACCTACACAGACACAGGAAGAACAAGTTGTCCTTGCAGCAAGACAGCAGCGCTAACTACTGCACTGCTGTCCCACCCACTTTAACCATAATATTAACTTTAATAGTATCTTAAACTATGTTCCTTGTGAGTCCTTTATAAGAAAATAATTATAACTTTTCAGTCAGGTTCCTTCTGTATGTTGGGTATTTATAATGGGAACAAATGGTATTTTTTTTGTTTGGTGCTGGCAAACAATGATCATATCTTAGGGTAAAGGAACCCTATAAACTGAATAATTGAAAAGGTAAGTTGTTCATCATAATTTTGAGTAAATACCTCAAGTGGTAAGCTGGTTAAGAAAAACTGACTAAAGACACATTATGAAGGAATATCTCAGAAAACACTGATTATGCATTCTTCATGAAGGTTGATCAGAGTTTATAAAAATGAACTCAAATTGGAAAGGTTCATTGGCAACACTCTAAGCCTGACCTATTAAGCCTTATCACTATATACTAGGTCAGATGCCTTGAATTGTGGTGTGAACTTTAAGGTTACCTCTGGATTCAGACTTCATACCCTTATGATTAGGAAAAGGAGACATCTAACCCGGAGTCTCACATGGCCTAGCTTTAGACATAATTAAAAAAACAAGTGCATCTACAAAATGTTAAGAGAAAATGGATAATAGTATAAACTGTATTGCAGTCTATCAAGTGATTTTACTTAAATAGGAAATTGTATTATTTCACCTTTAGCTATAAACCTATATAAACATAAACACTAAATGCTGTTCACATAGCAAATTCATGTTCTGCACTAAATGTGTGATTAAAAAGTGCAATTTTTAATAGATATAAAGCCCTTAATTGGCAATTTATAGAAAAGGGTAATAGATTCAACATCATTCTAGAAAAAGAAGATAATTTTGTAGTCATATAACATCTGTTCAAGCTTGCAAGTTTGTCCAGTATTTCCCACTGCCCCCTTGGCTGTTACAAGAGGCTCACTGAAATTCTCTTAGCAGCAGATGTTTCTCCTTTAAGTTGCCAATGCTAATAATCTCAAATGGTATTAAATCTTTGACCAGCTATTCAAAATTAAGTATTTTATAAAGTGCTTTCTACCACTTTTTTCTTGGTATTTGTTTTTAATGAATAACAAGATTAACATTTACACTAAGCATGTTATAAAATAAACTGTAAGCAAATCAAACATAACAAGCAGCATATAGCTATTCTGAATTAATCATCTGTTTATTGATGAGATTTCCATTTTTAAATCTATAGTTTAAGCCTGCTTATTTAGTACAGAGTAATGGGCAGCTGGTCCCTATTTTAACTGCACAGGACACAAAGGAGGAACTAACTCTGCATGTTATGCTAGTACATTGTTGTACTAATGTAATGAAGAACTTTATTCTTAAAGTGAATTACTGCATGACTATACATACAGAGGTGGCTGCTCTGTTACTGACCCCATTCAGCCAGAGCCTTCCTGATAAAGAAGCTGCATTGTGTGAACAGCAGCCAAGGAGACAGCCTGTCATGCTGAGCTGGCTACGCATGTTTCTGTATTAGTTTAGATGTGAACAAAATGTCAGATGGATTCTTTGATTTTTAATGTCCACTTGAGCTCCACTCAATGAGCTGCCATTTCATCACGAGCTCTAAACCAGAAACACTCAGTTAGGGCTGATTTTAGATTAATCAATCACTCTCACTTGTACCACAAACTGGAGTCACCCAAAGAAGCTGACATGAGCAGTGACAAAGTGCAAACTCCATGTAGACGGATGCAGAACTGAAATTTAAATCTAGAATTCTGGATCAGTGAGGAAGCAGTGATTCTTCAAAGTTGTTTATTTTTGGGCTAAGTTAGGGTTCATTAATGCTTTTATATTCTTTCATTGCATAGTGCACATGCTTTTTAAGCCAGCATTTTCTTAAATTTGACATATTGAAATAATATGTGCCTGCTGGATTTGTTGTTACTCAGTTAGTGTCTTCAAAATGCTTCTCATCACTGTGTTTAAAGTTCAAATTTAGTCTCTTCGTCTGACTTCCTGAACATATGAAAGGCTAAAACCAAAGGCTGGCTGAAATTCTCTCAGAAAATGAAACCACAGAAATGAGTTAAATTATTCTGAAAAATTTATTCCATTGCAGCCATAGAACACCAATCCATGAATCTTGCCCTGCCTGTGCATTAGATGAGTGGGGATATAGTTGGCTTCTGTGACTAAGATAAAGGAAGGCTGCCATAGCAGTCAAAGCCAATTTAGACATCTTCATTGTTCACTCATATATAATTTAATTTAGAAACATTTACTGAGACATTCTTACAGCTACTTCTAATATTATAAAGTTTAAAATACCTCATTAGACCATTTACAAAATATTTACGTTAAGTGCTGCATTTCTTTTTGCTGATTGTTATTTATAAAATTTAGTGACACTGAGTTACTTTATTCTTTCCTACACTCAATAATCTTGAACTATCCACTTTTTATTTATCCTGCCAACACTCATCTCAGGGATCATCTTTCCTCAAATTTCTTCCTGTTTTTTAACTGTACAGTACAATTTGGATTTACTAACTAGTCCATTAACTCTATTTTAAAATCAGCAATGTAATAACAATGCTAAATTACATGCTTTTACAATTTAAGGTACTCAGATGTGATAGCACTGAGATTTAACTGTTGTATCATCCTGGTCTGATGACTGTAATTCTTTCATTTTTGTGCTTCCCCTGGAGAAGTATCATTAGGTTCACAGCTGGACATCTTGTATATTCTCGATTGTCATTCACTATTTTGACTATTTTTATAAATTACATTAATTCCAGAAACATTTGCTTATTCATGCTGCCTACAACAATCTTTGCATACTGGAAACTATATAGCTAGTGACTAATTATTCCCATATAGTGTGATGATATCCTGTTGAATGTTTGTTTGATAAAGATATTCCTACTGTTGTGAAAGGGGATGCTATCAAAACCAGAATTGAAGGCAGTTGACTGTAGCACATGAGAGGAGCTATGAGGTGAGATGGTGTGGTGGCATTTACAGTTGTGGCCAAAAATTTTGAGAATGACACACAAATTGGTTTTAACCGATTTTGCTGTTTCATTGTTTTTAGATCTTTTTATTAAATGTTTCTATGGTATACTTAAGTATAATTACAAGCATTTAATTAGTTTCAAAGGCTTTTATTGAAAAATTACATTAAGTTTATGAAAAGAGTCAATATTTGCAGTGTTGGCCCTTCTTTTACAAGACCTCTGAAATTTGCCCTGGCATGCTGTCAATCAACTTCTGGGCCAAATCCTGACTGATGACAGCTCATTCTTGCATAATCAATGTTTGGAGTTTGTCAGAATCTGTGGGTTTTTGTTTGTCCATCCACCTCTTGAGGATTAACCACAAGTTCTCAATGGGATTATGGTCTGGGAAGTTTCCTGGCAATGGACTCCAAATTTCGATGTTTTGTTCCCTGAGCAACTTAGTTATCACTTTTGCCTTATGGCATGGTGCTCCAAGACAGTGTTCTTCACCAAACTGTTCTTGGACGATTGGGAGAAGTTGTTCTCGTAGGATGTTTTGGTACCGTTCTTTATTCATGACTTGGGATCGTGGCACCAACGGTGCAGAGCTTGCTCAAGAATTGGCAGCAGGCAGGTGTGAATGCATCTGCACACACAGTGAGGTGAAGACTTTTGGAGGATGGGCTGGTGTCAAGAAGGGCAGCAAAAAAAGCTCCTTCTCTCTAAGAAAAACACCAGGGGCAGACTGACATTCTGCAAAAGGTACAGGGATTGGACTGCTGAGGACTGGGGTAAAGTCATTTTCTCTGATGAATCCCCTTTCCGATTTTTTGGGGCATCCGGAAAAAAGATTGTCTAAGGAGAAGAAAAGGTGAGTACTACCATCAGTCCTGTGTCATGCCAACAGTAAAGCATCCTGAGATCATACATGTGTGGAGTTGCTTCTCAGACAAGGGAGTGGGCTTACTCACAATGTTGCCTAAAAACACTTCTATGGTTGTATTGAGGAGTTCTAGGAGGATGACACTAGAGCAAGCCTACCAAAAGCATTACACAGTTTAATTGATGATTCATAATGCAAATTGCCTCTAATAAATGGAAAGGGTGACTGTAATAATGAAACTCACTATTCTGACTAATGCTATTCAATAATTTTGTCCATATTTCACAGTTGTCCATGCTGTCCACATGGAGAAATCCAGTTATAGTTAGTGCCAAGAAGGAATCATGACTCATTGCAGAAGATGAACTGATTCCAGAAGGGAAGAGTTTAAGCCTGACAAAATATTCAGATACAGTAAGAGATAAAAAATGAATTTTCCATGTTGTCAAAGTTCCAAATCTGTGAAGCTGTTGTCTGAGACATTGCTTGGTGAGCTATGGAAGGTTCTAAATCTAGAAAAGATAATAATAATACAAATAAATAATAATAATACATTTTATTTATATAACACCTTTCCCATGCTCAAGGCACTTCACAGAGTTTAAGAAAGAACAGCAGGGTATACAGTATATAGCACTGTACTAAACCAGATAAATAAATAAAGAAGATTAAGATAGTAAATTCAGAGAAAAAGCCTAACAGACAACATAATTGATGGTCTACCACACACACTAAGGTTAAATGAGCATCTTGACATAGAGGTAAACTGAGAGAAGGATAGTAAAGTCAAGTAGAGCTAAAAGCCTTCCTGAACAGATGAGTTTTGAGTTGTTTTTTAAAAGAATTCATGGAGTCAGCTGATCTAATTAATCTCGGTAGGTCATTCCAGAGTCTGGGTGCTATGCAGCTGAAGGCCCTCTCATCTATGGAGTGTGGATTAGTGTGGAGTACAATAAGATTGCCAGAATCAGTGGTCCTTAGTGGGCACATAGTGACGGAGAAGGTCACTAATGTAGTTTGGCACAAAGTCATTTAATGCTTTATAGGTTATTAGTAGAATTTTATATTCAATTCTGTAAGACACAGGGAGCTAGTGAAGGCGAAGTAGGATGGGTGTGATGTGTTCACTGTTGCTGGTCCGTGTAAGGGCTCTTGCAGCCGAGTTTTGAATAAGCTGGAGCTGTGATATTAGATTAGAAGGGGCACCTGCCAGTAGGGAATTAACAATAATCGATTCGGGATGTGATAAAAGCATGGACAAGTTTCTCAGCGTTAGTAAAGGAGAGGAAGGAGCGAACACGTTATATGTTAAGGAGGTGAAAGTAAGAAAGTTTCTTAATGTGATTTATGTGGACGGAATAAGAAAGTGAAGAATCAAAATTGACACCAAGATTCTTTGCAGTAGAGGCAAGTCTGATGAGATCACCACCAAGATTGACTGGGAAGGAGCTCATTTTATTAAGTTGAACTTTAGTCCCAATTTGCAGGAGTTCAGTTTTGTTGCAAATTAAATTTAAAGAGTTCTGCTCCATCCAGGTTTTAATTTCACTGAGGCAAGTTGTGAGCTGAGAAAACTCTGATGAAAGGAGCGATGATGGAAAGCATTGAAGACCCCACTCAAGCACTCATGCAAACATGCCATTTTTAGATGTCACATAACCTAACACATTTGAAAACATAATATCTGTTTGTCGTTTTAGGATATGGTAAAGATTAGATCATTGTTATGTCCCTGATTTGACACCACACAATTAAAACTTAGTGTACTTACTTTTTCACGGTCACAGTAGCCCTAGTAGTAGTATTGTCTTGGGTACAGAGTACAGTGAAATACTTGTTTGCATGTTTGACCAGCCTGCTACACGTCACCACTGACCAGTGCCATGGTAATCAAGAATATTTAAAAATACACTTATTTAATAAAAAACACAAATCCGAATCAGCTTACCTGACGTACCCCTTACCTCTGTTTCCATCCCACTTGTTTACATAACTTTTAGATGCAAAGAAACATTACGTGGAACATCCACTTATTCCCTTGAAATTTTAAGTTTGTTTTCAAAAATAGTGAGCTAAATATAATTAATTTGTATAAGACTGTTTTAACTTCATTTCAAATACACCTGGGAACCAACCTTAAAGGAATATGCCACCCAAAAATTATATTTTTTATAAATTACTTTCCCCATGTAGTTTGAAGTGATGGTTAAGATAGCAGAGTTTCTATATTTAATAACAAAAATATTACTTTTAATAACATGCAAACTTAAAGCTAGGCCTTATAATGCTAAATGAGGAAGATAGTGTCTGTAAGAATACTGATTTTTTTAAATCTTAACAATGCAGTTAAGGAATTGCTTTCTGCGAAGCAATTTAGGCACAAAAGGTGAATTTTAAAGTCCACTTCCCCTGGGGTTTTGTTAAAAAAAAAATTTTGCTTGCAAAAGGAGCTATGTAATGATAAATGTTCAAGTATTCTGCAAAAGAAGGGGAATAATTCCTTTTAGTAGCTGCAGCTCCTTTGTGTCCACTGTTTTATCAACCCAGCTAAAACTACAGGTAGAGCTAGCATACAAGCTGACACTGGTTGCAGAAGTGACATACTGATTGCAAGAGGCTGAACCATGTAAACAGGGTGGCATGGTGCCACAGTGGTAGCGCTGCTGGCTCACAGTAAGGAGACCAGGGTTTACATCCTGGGTGTTCCCTCCATGGGTTTCCTCTGGGTGCTACAGTTTGTTCCCACAGTCCAAAGACATGCAGATTAGGTGGATTGACAATACTAAACTGATTCTAGTGTATGGTTGGGGTATTAGATAGACTGGCACCCTGTCCAGAGTTTATTCCTGCCTTGCACCCTATGCTAGTTAGAATAGGCTCAGGCACACCCACGCAACTCTGTTCAGGACTAAGAAAACTACAAAACAGGAGCGACAATCAATGAAAAAAAAATATATATATAGTTATTTGCCAAATACTGTATATGATGTTTGAATATAGAATATGAACTACCTCTGTGAGTCATGGACTACAGAAATGATCACTAATGTGTGCAGACAATGAGTGATTAGTAACTTCAGGAACACAATATAATATCAGAAAGAAGCAAAGAATGTCCACTTTTCCAACACTAGGTATGTGCTGCTCCAGTTAATTTTTTTTAGAACAATCTCTAATAATTGTATTACAAATCTTACTTATAATCATTTACTGAAAGATAGTGTAATGTGCTATTGTGTAGCTTCCAGCACTTGCATGGTGAAAATCTTACCAGAAGTCTACTGTTGTCTCCACAAACATGTATGCAATAAAAATCAGTTTCCGTTAAGTTTTAATAAAAACATTACAATGATCTACATTTAGAACAGTAGTTATAAAGCTTTTACTGCATTTGCTGTGTTCGTTAATGGATATATAATAAAAATGATAGTTCAAAGTAGTTAAGTATTGGACATTGTAACCAAAAGTAGGACAATGAAGTGAAAGTTAAAAGCAAAATAAAGAGGAGAAACCTCTGCAGAAAAAAATGGTTGGACAGCCAGGTCCTCAGATCTGGTAAATTTTGGCAACAAATAAGACAGTGTCCCATTTCTTGTTTTGTGATTTTCAAGAGACTATGACCTGTCAAGTCTCTAGTTAAAACAGACAAACTAACAAGAAAATCCATGCAGTGCAGTACCTACAGGAAAGAGAAAATAAGTTCAAATGGAATGTCTTTGTTTTCAGAAATCATACAATACAAAAGAAAAACAACAAGGTAAATTACACAGCAGCAAGTAAATGAACTACTAGACTCTGGAACTGACCCCCAACTAAGAAATCATTGGGTTTAATGTGTTTTATATGAATCATTTTGTGCGTGTTTCCCAAGATAAGGCGGATGTAGTAGTAGGTTTGAAGGGTGCCACTGTAATCTGTCAAGTTTATTTCAATGCCATTAATAAGCTGACAGGATAAAACTGGCCAGGAAGTTGAACATAAACCTGTGAAAAGATGACCCAGGCAGGCTATTTTAAAATGGTGTCATTTGCTAAATCAGGATATGGCCAGAATGACCAACGGACATGAGTGATGAGAACAGAGGAAGATCTTATTTGGGCACAGTCTAGAAATAACTTAGAAAGCTCAGATTTCAGTTGCCCATACCTGGCAACAAATTCTATGAATATGTAATAATGTCAGAGACACAAGATAGCTGCAATCATGCCCCCTGTCCTTCAACCATGGGAATAGAATAGCACTTGCATTCATAAATGTGATCTAGCAGAGGTAAATGGCAAATATTAAACACGTTTGTTGCCTATATTGTTTGTAAGTGAGATAAAGTCAATATCTCATAAGTTTTTTTTAACATTTTATTGTTTTAAAACCCCAATAATGTTGTGGGTCTGAAAGATAACAAAGGTGGCAAAAGCATATAGCCAGATAACTACAGAGCCACTCTCAGTTCAGCTGCATAATTTTGAAGACGCTAACAAAAACAGCCAAAGTGCAGTAACCTACATGTATGCTATTGACAAACTTCAAAGGTTTTTCACCTCAGTCATTGGGCAAAACATGGTCTAAAGATATAAAGGTACTTTAGAACATTTTCACTCTGTCCATTTGTATCTTTAAACTTTGATTTCTGTACCTTTGGGGTTCAATGAAAGTAATGTGGACAGTGCCAGAACCACATGCCTGTGCATAATGTTATAGGTGACATTTTATTAGTCTGTTAAGTCTGTACTGTCAAGAGATGGCATCTGTTAAGTTATGTCAAAAGAACTGAGTCGAAAGAAAAAAATATACTATATAATGAAGTTTAAAGAGGAGTAAACTAAGTGATAAGAAAGAAAAATCAATTCCTTTTTTTAGAAAAATAAAATAGGGAATATAAATAGTAGAAGAATTAAAGTAAATCTGTTTAGTGCAAAAGGAAAAAAAGCAGCAGTGTAGTGTTTGGTTTAGATATAGTTTTGACCTCAGTGTTTCTCTGTTATATGAACACAATTCTCCCTTTGTGTAGCAGCCTTTATTTAGAAAGAAATTTTGCAGTTTGACTTAACCTCTGCCGGGCAAGAGATCTATTGACTGAACAATTACTTTATCTTTATTTTTCCATTTGACAAGATCGTGACACAAGGTTGCTCCATTGAAACCAAACCCAATACCCTGACTGCAGATTGTTGCAGAAACAGCTGTTGTCAAGGTAGATGGAAAAGTAAAATCAGAAATACATTTTCATTTTCTAGAGTTTGTATTCCAGATGGAGAGTATTTCTGAACTGACATACATGCCGAATGAAGCCATAGGGTTTTTTCAATGCAAGAACTTTGTGAAGTTTCTCAAGGGAAATATGTGAGTACTCCATCAGTCCAGCTGATTATGGTTAATCTGTTCTGGGAATTGATGTATTTGTAAAGACCATACCATGGACTGCATTAGTCTGAAAAAGTCTGATGCGCGGAGATCAGATATATTAGAAGGCATAAAGTAGACTGAACAGATTTACCAGAAAACACAGGTCAAGATTTAATGATTGACTCAGAGGTCAAAAAACAACACATGGATGTTTTCATTGTTCAAGAAAATATGGATGTTACATCCAGGTTAATACATCATGTGGGCTCTTTTTTAAGAGCTTTAATATTGATCTTTAAGACAAAATGCAATGTACAAAAAGTAGTGGCTCTCAAGGAGGAGTTTTAAATAAAAATAAAAGTATAATATTACAAGTATTAGACAAAGCACAAAAATAAGGGGAAACAATATAAACCCATGCCCCAATGCATGTATCTAAGCATGTTTTTGTGTCACGATTGATGTCTGGTCCTCTTACTCACAAGTATGAAAACACTTCCTGTTGTTATTCTGTCACCTTCCTCTTCTGTACACTTTCTCTTTAACTTCCAGCTGAGCTCTTGTCAGTGTCTTACCAACTGACTTAAACCTTAATGTCCTTAAGGCTCCAAGGGGTGTTTCCACCCCGGCCAGTAATTACTTCGAAGTGAACCCCAGATGGACTGTGTTGCCCAACATCTTACTAAAGGCCTAATGGAATTTAATGGGATTCCATACTGCCATCTAGCAATTTGGGGGACTTCCAATGCGCTGATTTAAACTTGGGTCAGTAACCACAGTAATATCCGAGCACATTTAAAGATTTATTACAGGGAAAACGGCAAAACATTGTAAAGCTGTGAGGTAGCCACACTATACGCAGTATAACATTCAGAAACATGCTGATTGAAATGACAAATGGATCTTTATCTGTGTGTGTTATCTATGGCAGATAAAGAAAGAAACACTGCAAAGACCGCTTGAAAACATACAGATTCATAAGGAATACCAATTCTCTCTGCATAATTTTTGTGAAAGTAGAACTTTAAAAAAGCTGGAATTCATGTTGTGGCTGCTGCAGTTTTTTTCATATTGTTTCTGTTTAATGTATTATACAGGCTATGTCATGTTCAGAATTTTTCTGCCAGAGCCTTACCTAAATTATGTTTCCACAACATCACTTTGAAACTTACCTTTTAATTAATACTTTGAAAGTATTTTCAGCTACAGTATGCCTTTCAGGTTTGCAAGTTTGTGAACCCCTGTGTAAGGAATGGCTTTTTTTATAATGTAGCCTTAGGCTCATGCTTGTTATGATTAGTATACTATACTATATATTTTAAGAATTTACAATATTTCTCTTTGAATCATTTTTTTCTTTGAGTTTGTAATGGTGGTTTTGAGTGTTTTCTTACATGGAAAGTTCAGCTATGTTCTTTCCTGGTTTCTTAGTTTAGTGTTTCACTAATTCATTTTTATTTAGTTGTGTAATTACCAGTTTTCATGTGGGTACTGTCATTTAGGGGGTACATTGCTTAGACACAATTAGTTACTGAGCACATGGCCTCAGACGTTCCACAATAATGTGTCATTAGAATAATTTGGACGAAAACTGGCCATTCAGCCCAACAAAGCTTGCCAGTTGTATCCAATTAGTTCTTTCAAAGAACATTAAGTTTAGCTTTGACGTTTCCTAAAGTTCTATTGTCTTACTTGGCAACATATTCCATGTGTCTATGGATGTCTTTGTGAAGAAAAAATTCCTAATGTTTGTGCAACATTTACCATCACAAGTTTCCAACTTTGTCCTAATGTTCTTGTTGAACTCATTTTAAAATAACCATCTCGATCCACTGTACAAATTCTACTCATCGTTTTAAACACTTCAGTCATGCAACCTCTTAATCTTCTTTTGCTTAAACTGGACAGGAGTAGCTCCTTTAATTTTTAACTCATCTCCCACAGTACTGGAATCAGCCAAGTCGCTACTCTCTTGACTTTTATTGCACTACTATGTCTTTTTAGTAGCCTGAATACCAAAACTGTACAGAGTACTCAAGATGAGGCCTCATCAGTGCATTGCAAAGCTTGAGCATAACATCCTTAAGACTTGTACTCTACACATTGTGCTGCTGTATGTAACCTAACATTCTTTTAGCCTCCCTAATGGCTTCTGAACACTGTTAGGAAGTTGATAGTGACAATTCCACTACGACACATAGATCCTTTTCATGAAGAGTACTCTTGATTTTCAGACCTCCCATTGTGTATTCAACCTAACATTTTTACATCCTATGTGTACTACTTTACATTTACTTACATTAAATTTCATCTGCCACAAATCTTCCCAAGCCTGTTTGCAGTCCAAGTCCAACAGATTCAAGATTATCTGCCAATCCATCTAGCTTGGTATCATTTGCAAACTTAACCAGCTAGTTATTTGTATTCCTATGATAGTCAGAGGTCATACATGCAGTGGTAAAACGTTTGATATCTAAATTACTGTGACAGCCAAGACTGTGGGTATTGTTAAGGTAATCTTTTGTTTGCAACATGATTTTTTTTAAAATACCTTGGCTCCTTTTGCTTTCTTAGAAACTGGCACCGTTGCTTGAGAACTCTGACTTCCCTGTTGCTTTCCCTTTGACTAAGTATATCTTTTGCTTCATTCAAAATATAAGCGTCCTCATGGCCTGCCATTTTCAGTCATTCCGGCACAACAAGGGTCTACCTCTTAACCTTCTTGTAAGTCATGAATTGCTGTCATTCTCCAGGACATATTGTATTTAAAGTAGAAAAAAGAGGAACAGGTTGCAAAAATATGGTAGGTAGGGGGATGGTTATATTGTAGGAAAACTTGGTTTATTTCATATTAGTTAAAATAATCATTACAAAGTATTTCTGTCTGACCCAGTGATAATAGCCTCTTATAATTCTATTGTATTTTTTAGTTTTGATGAGATGGTTATGCTAAATCTTTTAAGAATGTACTGTTTTGTTGGACTCCAATATTGTACTTGAACGTATCATACCTGTAAACTGCCTGTGCTATTTAGTTCTGATTATTTAACTAATTAATCTTCTTTTTATTTTTTACTTTTGAATTTAAGAAAACTATGTTGTTATTTGGAAGTGCAGAATCTTGTTGAAATGATGTATGATTGAGTAGTAATCAATATAGTAAAACTAAGCAGCACAAAATGTTTTTTTTTTTCTAACCCACTCTTTTACTTTAGAGGTTAAAGATTATACAGTGCCTGGTTTATTATCAGTCAGTCATTATCCGTCCTGCTATATCCTAACATAGGAGGAGCCAATCCCAGCCAAATCAGGACGTAAGGCTGGAACAAATCCCCAAGCAAGGCGGCAGCACACACACATACACACAGCATGTCTTTGGGAGGAAACTGGAGCACCCAGAGGAAACACACACAGAGAACATGCAAACTCCACGCAGGGAGGACCTGGGAATCGAACCCAGGTCTCCTTACTGCAAGGCTGCAGCGCTACCGTGCCACCCCTGGTTTATTGTGTTTTGTTAAAAAAATAAAAGTCAGTAATCAACATGTCAAAAGTAACATATTTTGACTTCCATGAATATTTGCAATATAAAGGAAATAATTTAATAGGAAATGTTAAGAAATGTAAAAATGCACAATAAAGAGAAAGATTTAAAAAGATTATTGTGAATAAGGATAAACCTTCAATCCAGCGCAATTCACCATATATTTTACATTATTCTAGTACAATTTTTCCCACTATGACCTTGTCTTACTTTCTGTGTTGTAAGTTATGGATTCCATTATTATCTTGGCCATATGGCTATAACACAATAGAGTAAACAAAAATGATTTGTCCTTATAATACTCTGCTTTCTGAGTGAATACTGCAGTGTGAGGTCAAAAACATAATTAATCATCTAACAAAATGTCTATGCTGTAGGCTTTCTGTATACTCAGAAAATTCTGCAAAAGACACACATCATAAAGGAAAATTGACTAAATTTAAAGTAGGACTAAAAAGAGTACCATGATTTTTTTTTTTTTTGGTTTTTATTTCACTTAGAAAATATTTTCATCTTATGTGATTTTATACATTTTCCTTTAAAACAAAAAATTAAAGCAAGTATAATTGAAGCATGGTGGCAACATGATCTAAAATGCTGCCTGTTTATCACTTGGTCATTAATTTGAACTCAGGATTTTTTGAGTAATTTTTTGTTCTCCTACAATCAAATCGGTTTCTTCTGTCTGTTAGCACTAATATTTCTACTTGCTATTTTATTTTAAACTAGCATTCTGTTCAGTGTATAATAATGTATTTAACTTAAAATACACTCAGATTTATTTGGGGAAACATTACGTGTATGTTGATCGTCCTCACAGTCCTTTTACATCTTTAAAGATAAAAAACAATTTACTAACATTATAGGCTAATGGAAAAAGCTTAAATGATGTAATTAAAACAGAATCACTTCTTTAGGTCAAGATTAAGATGTGCATCTTGTTATAATAGCCAATACCATGTGATAGTTTAGAATCACCTTTCATTAATGCATGGCTCCCAGTGTCCTACATACAGAACTTTCTTTATAGCAGCTTGTTGGGTAGGAACTAGTATTCAGCCCTGTGACCTCCGGTTCTTATCCTAGAAGCCAGTGCCTCTTGTATCAGACAAATAAAAGCCCCACATTCAAAGAGTATATAGTAGTACAACTGACAAAGAAAATACCCACTGACAATGAGACAAGACAGGATACAAAAAAAAACTCTCCAGTAGGTGCCAAAATAAATTAGGTTCATTTTTATACAAAGCACTTCCTATCAATGGGTGCCATGGGGAGGCAATGTATAGTGCACCTACTTCATAGTTACTAGCTTTGAGAAATTGTTCTTGGCACTTTTGATGTACAGTATTTTATTTTTCGCACTCTCTAATTTCTTGTCACAGCCCAAAATATGCTCCATTAATTTTCTGTAAATGAGAGAATGTTTGTCGGTGTGTTGGTATGCGTCAGTCAGTGTACCATGTGATGAACGTGAGCCCATTGTGGAATTAATTTTAGCTTTGCATCCAATGCCACCAAAATAGGCTTCAACGTCTTGTGTTATAATAAGCTTTTTCATAAAATGAAAGGTTTGGCTGCCTACATTACAATAAGTTCTTTAATAAAGAAAAGAGCAAAAATCTTAGGTTGTAGTATTCATTAAAAACTGTATTTTAAAATAAAAAATAATCTGTAAAAGCACAAATCATTATTTAGTATTATTAGATTTATTTTTATTAAAGAACATTAAACAGAAAAATAAAGAAGAAAAAAAAGTTTTGCACTCATAATTAATAAGTTTTTCTCCTCTTAAAGTATTAGGCTGGAAATATGGTAGCTTATTCTATTACCATCCCTAAACTACTGGGGTGGCTTGCGTAAGATTCAGAAATTAAGACCTGATACTTTTAAGAGTGAATTCATCAACTATTGTTGGTGTTGACAAAGCAGTATGTTTCACGAAGGGCTAAAGACTGATATTGTTAAGTACTAATTGGAATACTTTCTGAATTAGCTCAGTTTGAGGTACCTAACCAATTACCATAATTTATACAAAGATAAAGATATGTATTAACTTTTCATTATCCTATGGTGAAAGTTAATGGTGACATTTCTCTGAGTAAAAGCATATCAAAACATGTGTCAGCATCATAGATTAAGCTAAGGATTCATGCAGACTGAACAGCTCTTAAAGTCTAATGAGATAAGTTTAAAAGTCTATCTATGGAAAATGAGTCACTGGGTGTTATTAACATGTACCGTTTATTATCAGCATGTTAATGGAAATTAACATTATGCCTGCAGGAAACATCACCTAAGGGAAAGCATTGCACCTGTTGTTAAAAGTGAATAATCTCATATATTAAAACTGTGAATGACGAAATAAGACAGTGAAAATGGGTGCAATGAAATATGCACTGATTTACTACAATATTTTGGATGAGTACACGGATTTGTCTTCTTGATGGCCTAATGACCAACAATAAATGCTGTATTAAGAATTTATTGTGTGTGTCAAGCAGATGGGACTGGATTACCTTTATAGGAGATATCATATCTGAACATTCCTTCCCTCTTATGGCCATAGAATGTTTCGGGCTGGTTATTAGTCATGCAAGATCTTAAGTGGATTTTTTTGTTAACCCTTTTTGACAGAAGTCACACTGCAGAGGGTTTTGTAATTGGCTTTCTGAGAGATGTTATAGTAAAAATATGACCTTGATGGTCCTATCTAGTTTAGAACTACATATGTTTTGTCAGACACAGCAGAAAAGGACATTTGTTTTTTTTCTTATTTTTTATATGTTTCATTTTTTTTAACATTTTAATGTTTAAAAAATAGTTCTGTAATGAGTGTCACTTGTCTTGAAATTCACCAAAAAAATTAAAGGGAGTGGTAGGGTAGCAGATTCAGAACATGCAAAGAACATTAACACTAAAGACAGTATTTTTTATTGTTGTTGTAGGTTTTTGTGTAGTTTTCTGGTAGCTCAAATTCATTTCTTCCTCAAACCAATATAACTATATTGCAGTATAAACCTCAAGATGCTTTTTTATTTACAATATTATAAATATGTGCTCCTTGCACTTCAAAGTCTGCATGCAGCTTTATAGTGTGACATGAAAAAGAGAGTAAATGTAAATCAATGTAATTATTATACATTATATTTCTTCATAGTAAAACACATGGAGCTAAGATATTACATGTAAATTCTATGTTTTTTGGAAAATATTCTTGTTAATGATTATTAACAACATTATTGTTAATGATTCATCATATTTTAGTCTTTTTCTCCAGCCTACCTTTTTTCCCTTAAGTGTAGATGGAAAAGTAACTGACATAATAATTTCCGATGCAAACTGCATCAAAGGGAGTAACATATGGATGCTATATATCAAAAAAGCTACACTGGATCCAGTACACTGAAATTCTTAGTGGCAGAAAAATACAGTTTAGAGTAAATAACTAAATAGCAACAATTAATTGCGGGCGTTCAAGACCAGTGTTTACAGCAAGTAGGACTGAGTTTGTTTTCCTGTTTGCATGGTGCACTTCACTAATTACAGAAAGTTTGCTGTTATAATGCACTAACAGAATCACTATTGATCACTTTCATACGTGAACACACAAACAGCTCCTAGAGAAGCATTAATAAATATACTACAAGTTTGTATTTGGTGTTTATTGACTTAGAGAAGGCTTATGACACGTAGTACCACGTCAAAAGGTCTGGAGGTGCATCAAAGAGAAAGGAGTACCACAGAAGTATGTGAGGATTGTCCAGGATATGTAGGAGGGAGTGACGATTGGGGTTAAAAGCAGTGGTGGGCAGGGATGTGAAAAGTAAATCAACTAATAATGATAATATAAAACAAACTTGTCCACTGATCTGTGCAATACATTTATTTTCTTTATGATTCCAATAATTTTGATCATTTTTATAGTCAAATTTGCTGAATGTTTCAATTTCCTGTTCAAATACATGTGAGAAACACAAGGTGCGGCAGCAACAAGCCAAGCCTCACCTCATCCCTCAAAATAACGTTTGCAGACATGTTTATTATACACTGATTTTCCACAGTCTGGCTAATATCTTTAATGAATGTGTGTGACATATTTAGTCTTGCTAATTGGACATAAAATCGCTGTGAAAAGGTACAAGGTGAGGCAGATAGTACCGTGCCACATTGAAGGGGGCGCATGTGAGCCCAATAGGTGCTTGTTGCTGCTATTCTTCTTACACAGAGGTGATAAGTTAGCAATATCAGAAAGTCAAGTGCACTGCGGCGGTCAATTAATTTAAATTTTTTGTTCCAAATGACGGCCAAAATTGAAGATTATATATCTAAGCTTAAAAATTTCTCAAAACTGGACTTTCCTTTAAAACAGTAAGTGATAAAAAACAGAAGACCAATGCCAGTGGTAAAACATTTTCTTCCAACTAAGGGACAAGTAAATTTTGACCTTAAGTAAAATATTCTTTTGTTTTTCTTGTTAGCATTTTTTTTAACAGTCTGCATTAAATTGATTAAAGCATCAGAATTAAAAGCTTTTAAAAAAACTAAATATTTCAATTAAGGTCAAAATTGAAATCCATTATTTTGTACACCACTCTGTTTAATTTGTACTGAATAAGTATGAATTGTTCAATTGCAACAGCAAATTTAGAACACATAGAGTTTGTAGAACAAATGTGCTCTCTGCTATAAATGTAACGTTCTTTCTTAGACTTATATGTACCTTACCTACTGTATGTGCGTGTAAAGAATGCTGATGAGATATGAAACATAACCAGTAGTCAATAAGCATGCTGCAAATTGAATAGTGAATAAGCTACTTTTTTGCATTCATATATTTGTAAATCAGACTCTGAAGGAGTCAGTGCCTCACCAGCCATGAACCTCACCGCATGTCACTGATGCTGGGGTAACAGATAAAATTCCAGTTAGAGAAGGGATGTTCTTTAAGTCCTTAACTCTTTGATCTGGTTATGGTTGTGTCTGGTGATAAAAGACCATTCCTCCTGGAGTATGCTTTATGCTGATGACACTGTGTTGTGTAGCACCAGAAAAAGGGAACTGGAGACGAAGTTGGAAGAATGGAAAAGGGCTTTGGAAGATAGAGGATTGAAGATAAATAGGAAGAAGACAACATATGAGGAGTAATGACAATCAGATTTCAGAAGTTAACCTGCATGGAGAGTTATTGAAAAGAGTGAGTAAATTTAAATATCTAAGATCATTGGTAGCTCAAGATGGAAAACTACATGCAGGGATAACCTATAGAGTGTAGTGTGGATTTGAACTGATGGAAGAAGGCATGAGGAGTATTTTGTAACCAAAGAATTAAGGCAATGTGTAAAGGTTATGTTTTTAAAACAGTGGAAAGACCAACAAAAATGTATGGAGCTGAGACATGGGCAGTAAAGGGGAGCACAGAAGAAGAAGTTAGATGTCACAGAAAAGAGAATGTTGAGGAAAGAAAAAGAAATGAGACTATCAGAGGTACAATAAAAAAGGGAGAGATACTGTATCTAAGACAGTACAGGAAAGTAGGCTGAAGTGGTATGGACATGTCATGAGGAAAGAGAATGAATACAGTATTTAGGTAAAAGACTGATGGAAGTAGGGGGGAAGAGAAAGTGGGGAAGGCCAAAGCAGAGGTGGATGGATAAAGTAGAAGAACATCTGAAGGAATCTTGCTTGACTAGCAAGGAGTTGAAGCAAGGAGTTGAAGGATCAAGCTGTTTGGAGAAGGATGATCAAGAACATGTGTTGTAATGTTTGTGATAAAAGATGGTTTTGTCAAATATAATACCTAAATTGCATGCTGAATCAGTAAAATTAAGTTTTAAGACATCCAAGATAGAGCCATTCACTGGATTTTAGAATTTAAAAAATGAGATGTGTCTGAGGAGTTTAAAATACAATGCATTTGAACCAATGCCTACGCATTGGACTTCTGTTTTTAGGTCCATTCTCTTTTAATGTGAAAAGCACTGTAAAGGAGACCAGAGTCAACAGCAGCCACAAAAACACAACTCGGATAGGAGACCACCCATTGCCTGCCCTGGCAGGGATACCAGGTGGAGATGCAGGAAAAATCAACCATTGAATTATTCAAGGGATGTAAATATAGTGGAAGGACATTGAGAAAAAAGAGATCACATTCCCCAGCCCTGTAACTGCTGGCAGTGGGAGGGTGCAGGCTTGTCTGGCCCTATTGTTAGAAATGGACCAGCAGTCTGGCAGGGATGATAGGGGCTGCCAGGGAGGACTCCAGGCAGACTCGAATTGACCTCTAAAGTAGTCCTGGGATCAGGTATAGAAGAGACCAGTGGCTACTGCTTTGGTAAACTTGGAATTGGGTGGAGTGTGGATGAGAGTTCACTTGGCAAGAGGTGCAAGAATGGAGAAAGGTATAAGGTGTAGACAGGGAGTGGTGTGAAGTGTCTTCATTTTTGCTGTACTGCCTAATTTGTTGTGTTAAAAAGTCCTTCTTTATTCAGTTGTAATTAAAATTTCCTTCCCTTATGTTTTAGTATCTGTACCATTTTTAAAGTTTGGGGACTGTAAGAGTATCCTGCCCCCCAACAAAGTCACAGCACTTACTGTCTATGGCATGTCTGTCTGTCCACATGAAAGAACTCTTGACTGATTTTTTTTTTTTTTTTTTGGAATTTGCCATTTGTATTTTTCAGGGACATTTGTCGGGAAAGCTTTAATATTAGCTTGCCGTATAAAGTAGTGAAATTTAAAAAAAAAAAAAAACCTTTAAAAGCATTGGTGAATTTTCAAATTTACCTGTTTTAGACAGGGAAATATTCTGCGTGTCTTCAATTATAGATATACATACTGATACAAATTTGTTTAAAAGTTGTCAAGGGTTTCTTTTTCTCTACTATATGTATTTTACCAGTTTACTCCCGATCCTTTATTTAAATACAGAAAACTCATCATAGTTAACACTTATATTGCTAAAGTACCCTTTAAATGTGTAAATATGGACACATTGTTTTCTTAAAAATCCACTAAGCGTTCATTTAAAATGTTTATTTTTTATGGAAATCTAATGGTGAGTGCAACAGGCGAGCTCAGAGAGTTATGAGCTTAGACTTAGGATTTGGCTGATGATGGTCTATTTAGCATTAGAAGAAACTGCTCTATTGTCTCTGAAAGACCTGGAAGAATGCTGAAAGGTTGTAAAGGTTTTTTTATCACTGATCCTAAGGAATCAAACTCACTGGGATTTAATTTATCTTGCGCAGGACAACAATTTGGGAATTTGTGAAATATAGTTGAATGTTAGTGCATACATTATTTATATATTGTACTTTTGAAAACAGTTTTAATCATTTGATATGACCCACTATTTATTGATCAAGTTTTTGTAAGGGCATTTTGGGCTATTTTATGGAACCTTTGAAATTAATTGCAAAATAAACCTAAGTTTTGGCTTCACTCTTTTCATTTGTATTTGTTCCTGTAATTAGAAAACCATGATTTGCTAAACACTATAGTCTGAGAGCACTGGTTGTCCTGGTCAAATTATTATAATTACATTAAAGTGCAAAACTTAATATGAAAATTATTCTTTAGAAAACAATACTAAATATGACCATAACGTTGAAGTGTCGATATTATGAACTATAAGATGTTTATTCTTACCAAAATAGTTTGTATTTCACTAAAGGGAATATAGCTTTAAGAAGCATATTCATGCTGAATTCCAGCAGTCACTGAGAAAACTGCCACATGCCGAGCTGGCTAGGACAAATCACGAATGGAATGATCATGTTTCTATACAAAAACATAGCCAAGTGTGAGGATAGTCATTGGCATGCATGAAAAACTATGTTATCTTGCAAGAATGTCAGTTTCAATATATTATTCATACATTTTTATCTACTTTACTGCAGAGGCACAGGAATGCAGCTGGCCTAGTGAGATTTCAGGTTTAGCTCAACCTGATTAGGTCAATATTTTTCTTGAATACTGCAGCTTTGAATACCTTTCTTGAATGTAAGATTTCCAAGATTTATGGAGGTGAAGTTTCATATGAGTTTGCATGTGAAAAGCCTTTCTATTTATTTATATATTTTTGACGATTTATTATATACTTTCAAACAACTACTTCCATATGTACGGAAAGTTTTAAAAAATTAACTCACTGATACAAAAAGGTAAAAAGAGGAAATTATCAAAAACAAGCTGCAAAACATTTTACATGTAACAAAAAGAATGTAGAGCAGTAGCTTCTTCACATATATCTGCTAGTAATCTGGAATATCTGAACGCTCTATGCTTTGCTGTGAGTGCTGAGCCACAATGAAGAAAAAAGGCTGCTGTTAATATTAGTGGTCTGCTCCTGTTCTGGGCATTTACTGTTTACCCACAAGACGAGAATTTATAAGAATATTGGATTTGCTCAAACAGATTATGCTAACCTAAGTCTCTAGTGTTTAGGGATGTCGTAGAAAGACCAAACTACCTAAGGGAACACCCACACAGATAGATGGACAACAATCGGGCAGAGAATTTTAAACCATAATCCTGGATTCATAATGTATTCTGAAACAGGATGTTGCTCAAACAAAATGGTAAGCAAACACGATCAGACAAACACTCTAAAACTTAAAACAAATTGAAAATGAGCATATGCATGGTTGAGGAACCTGAAGAAAAATAAAAATACACTATACAGCAATTAGAATAAACCAATGTAATGGCTTTCCTGTAAAATACAAAATATGAAGCCTCCTCAGCTATACAGATGAAAACAGTCTCTGCCTGTTCTCTTTGTGTCTGCACAGTTTTTCCCAGGTAAATGCTAGATTAGATGATATGTGCATCAAGTAAATCATCCACTGCTAGAAAAATGTTCAAATTTCCTGGAGACCTAAAATTTTAAATTATGCAAGTTCTATAAAAGGATTGATTGACCTATATGAAGATAATTTAGGGTACTACAGCTGCCAAATGTTGAATACAATGTTCAATGCATTAATTTTCAAATCAATGCCTGCTGGCACATTGATTAATGCTTATCTCACAACTTAAGAACACCCGGGTTCTGGTTGAAAGTCCTGGCTCATGAAATATGTTAGGGTGGCATGTTTTTTTTTTTTTACCTTTGTGATTTTTTTTTTCTGTGAGTATTCTGTTTTTTCTTTCCACAACCTAAAATCATGTTAGGTTTATCGCTGTCTTTAAATTAACATCATATATGTGACAGAGTGACTCTGCTCATGTATGTGACTTTTGATGAACTAGTGGCCCAATCCTGGAATTTTTCCTGGACCTAATTTTAGTAGTATAGGGTTTAGGTTCATACAGGCCTTAAAAAATGGATTAAGCTAGTCCAACAAATAAAGAGCCTATGGAAAAATAATTTTGGATTTTATAACTTCCACATGTTAAATACTATATGGGGGAAACTTGGGAGAACATGCAAACACCACTGAGAAGGTACCATGAACGAGTACAATAATTGAATTCCATTATTTTAATTGTACACAGTACAATGAGATTCAATGTGCAGCTCCTCCACAAAACAATAATCTTCCGATAAAATGACAAAAATTGCACAATAAAACAATAAAAATATACAATATGACAACTGTTGTGTTTGCCGGATGGGAGAAGATCCAATAGACTCTGCTATGGGTGAAGAGAATCCTGATGCTGGTGTGTTCTTGAGCCAGCGTGTGCTATAGATGTCCTCCAGGGCTAGGAATTGCACTCTGACAATTCTCTGCACTCTCAACACAACCTGCTGTAGAGCTTTCCAATCAGCAGCTATTCCGCTGAGAAACCACACACAAATACAATGGGTTAAAATACTCTCTGTGGTGCAGCAGTAGTAGGTTAGCAGCACCTGTCAAGAGAGGCCGGCTTTTTTCAACATTCTTAAGAAAAACAGCCGTTACTGTGCCTTCTTCAGCAGTGCCTGGTGTTAGTTGTCCATAAAAGGTCCCTGGTGATATACAGTATATCCCCAGGAACCTAAAGCTTGATACACACTCTATCCTGTCCCCATTGATGAAAACTGAAGCATGATCCTCTTCAAGTGATCTTCTGAAATCAATGATGAGCTACTTGGTCTTCCCTGTGTTGAGGTTGTTCACTGAGCACCATCTCACCAGATTTTTCACCTCCGCACTGTAGGCTGATTTGTCATTATTGGAAATTAGCCCAATCACTGTTGTGTCATCTGCAAATTTTATGGTGGTACTGGTGGTATATGCAGGTGCACAATCACGAGTGAAGAAGGAGTAGATGAACTTTGCTGGAAAAATATCTTATTACATGTGTCAAATGTTTTCTGCAGCATCAGTATTACAGAAAGTGAAATATGCCCAGTACTCTTAACTAAATAACAGTGGTGTTTGATGATTTTAGAAATGACATTCACTCAGTGAATATAAAAGACTGAAAGAGGTTGTCATGAGCTGAGGGGATTCCAATGGCATATATAAGATAAAACACTCTTAACTATGAGCTAATTTGAGAAAACCAGGATCTTTACAAATATGATTCGGAAGAACATGCATACCAGTCTGTAGGGAAAATAGCCTATACAAATCAAATGCTAAAAGCAATGACCAATGATAATGATCTCATTACAATGGCATCTTTCAAGGGGTGGGATACATTAGTAGCAAGTGAACAGTCAGTTCTTGCAGTGATGTATTGTAAGCAGGAAAAATGGGCAAGTGAAAGGATCTGAACAATTTTTTCAATTGGGTCAGTACCTACCAAAAGTCATCCTAGGAAGGTTAAGCGGTGAACCAGCGAATGGGTCATGAGTGCCAAAGGCTCTTTGATGCATGTGGGGAGCAAAGGCTAGCCTGTCATCTGATCCCTCAGAAGAGCAATTGTAGCATAAATTGCTGAAACACGTAATGCTGGCCATGATAGAAAGGTGGGAGAACACATAGTGCATCACAGCTTGCTACATATGGGGCTGTATAGCCGCAGACCCATCAGTGTGCCCGTACTGAACTCTGTCCACTGATGAAGGTGTACTGTGGAGCAATAGAAGAAATTGGCCTGGTCTGATGAATCTTGTTTTCCTCCAGATCATGTGGACAGCTGGGTGCATGTTTATCAGTTACATGTTGATGAGAAGGCAGCAGGATGCACTATGGAAAGAAGGCATCTGGCAGAGGCAGTATAATGTTCTGGGCAATATTGTGCTGGGAAACCTTGACTCCTGGTATTCATGTGGATGCTACTTTTACATGTACCAGCTACCTAAAGATTGTTGCAGACCACATATACCCCTTCATGGCAAAGGTACTCACTGATGGCAGTAGACTCTTTCTGTGATCTTTCTGTTTTTATTCTTGAATTACTGCTTTCGAATTGTGGATTTGACTTGGTTGCCTTTTGATTGCCTTTTTAGCTTAATCTTTGTTGCTCCTTTTGAGCATACAATATCTATGACTCACGACAATTTGTTTAATAAATGTTATAAAAAGGTTGTGGCACATTTGTGAATTATCCTTTAACAAATACTTTATTTTTCATTTCTGCAATACTGACATGACTGTTGAAATCCAGCCAATATAAACTAAACAAGGTACTTTGCCACCTCTTATGATTCCCTTGAGACTTATCGCAGACAAATAATTTCTAGTAATTACCTTGTCTTTTGTTTTGCAGGCTCTTTCTAGATGCCTTACCCTTTCACCCTCTGTTGCACATTGCTTTCCGTTTATAAAATCCTGCACCTGCCCTAATCACATCCACAGTTTGATACCTGAGACTAATTAAAATGCTAGGCAGGCTAGGAAATTGCACATAACACATTCACTACCCTTCTACATCCTATTTTGGCTGTAAATGAAAATCATTCACAGGGTGAACAATAAAACTATCAGACTGAAAATACAAAAGGTGAAAAGCTAAATGTCAGGCAAGTGTCTACTGATTATTTGTTTCCCTGCTCTGCATATATTATGATCAAATCTATCTAATTTTTCATCTTTGTCATTCTTTTTCAAAATATTAATCTCCTGCATCTTTACAAACCAGAAAAAAACCTGAAGTCCCCACATTTCAGGACAGAATTACTTTTCTCCAAAGCAGGGTTAAATATCAGGGCGTCTTACAGATCTTTAAAATGTCAAACCACACATTTTGAATTCTTTACAGAAAAAAAGGAAATTTGATTTCTTGTGATAATTTCACCCATAATAGTGTTGTGTAAGTCTCCTTCTGCATGTTTTATAACTTTTTTAAAATAGTGTTTTATGTGACTTTGGTATTTCTAATGTGGAGTAATCTGTTATGAAATTAAAGATACTTAGCAAAACTACTGAGAGTGATTGAAAAAAATCTAAACACTGTAAATGATGTAGTACAGGACCACATGGAAGGCAATTTGCAAAAATTCTCCAGTGGTGGGAAAACATACATGCAATAAAATATAATCATTTTTACAATAAAATTATCTTTAATAACAGTCTAATTAAACTCATGAGATACTTGGGATGTTTTATACTGAATCCAAATTAAATATTAATACAAGAACCCTACAATTCCATTAATAGAAGAAGTGCAGTGCATGCAATAATTGACATAGTTAATCTTAGTGATGCATATATTCAGTAAATGCTTAAAAATGAGCCAAAAATCAGAAACAAAATCCATACCTGAGTTGAAATGTCAACAATACACTAGAGTGACCACCCCATGGATTGTCAAGATCTCCACTGTCTTTAAATAACAATAAGAAACAATATAAACATGTTATTTTCATGAATCCATGCTAAACGTTACACAGCAGCTAAAACTTTTCTTGACTATGATATAAAACAATCACTTACACCTGGTGGGCAGCTATATTCATATAATTCATCATCTTTACAGATGCTGCATTTACTTCTAGAATTACACAGTTGCAAATGGGCACTTTTTTCCTACCTAATTTTTATTTTTACTGTCAGTCATTAAGGAGACATATGACACAATGAGCATGTTTTATTAGTTCTGTCTGTCAGTTTTTAAACCACTTTAAGTACCCATTAATTAATATAAATGCCCTTCATAATTTATTTAAATTATATGCATAAAATGTAGCAAAATCTTACTTGAGTTATTAAATACTTAAAATCAGAAAAATGTATATACCCATTACAAAAATTGCATTGTAAAATGGGAAAGGATTAAAAATGATTTGTTAAGATAACACTTATTTGCATAAAATAAAGGAAGGACATTATATAAAAAGCAATTTACTATTAAGTCTGAGAGACAAGACTAATGGCAGTGCATATATAATTGTTTATATTATTGTAGCATAAAAGGGAAAGAATAAACCTAAAAACAATAATAGTTTCTTTTTAA
Source organism: Polypterus bichir lapradei (assembly GCA_026402145.1). NCBI lineage: Eukaryota > Metazoa > Chordata > Cladistia > Polypteriformes > Polypteridae > Polypterus > Polypterus bichir. Next base: position 8,466,728 of record JANRMT010062833.1, read on the forward strand.
GTGAAGTACAAATAATGTGTACATGAAACAATGAACTTGAGAGCCCATGTGAGTATTGTGTTATTGTGAACCACCAATTATAATTCAGCACATAGCATGGCAGCAGAAAGGGTATTACTACTGCCACAGGGATCCAGTGTCATGGGTTCAAATTCATGAGCCTGGATTATACCCCAAATTATGGCATTAAAGAATCCAATTTACCATATAAGCCAAGTTTTTCAGCACCCAAAATGTGCTGAAAAACGTCACCCTCGGCTTATATTCGAGTCAGGTCCTGGTGCCCCGCCAACCTGGCAGAAAGCTGGATTGTACAGTACAGTGGAACCACGGTTCACGAACGTCTCTGAACATGCACAAATCGGATTACGACCAAAAAGTTCGCCAAACTTTTGCATCTGTTCACGACTACACACTCGCTGTACGAACAAGCCAGTTTCCCTTTCGGTTTGTGTGCACCGATGATTTCCACACGTGTTCAGTCTCTCCTAGGGCATTCCCTGTGCAGCAAGAGAGAGAGAGAGAGAGAGAGAGAGAGAGCAACACTCACAGACACACGGGAGAGAGAGAGAGAGACACACACACACACACACGTGAGAGACAGAGACACACACACACACACACACACACATGCGAGGGAGAGACAAACACACACACACACACGTGCAAGAGAGAGAGAGACAAACACACACACACGTGAGAAAGAGAGCGAGCGAGAGAGAGAGGGCTGGCTGCATAAGGCCGAGAAGGCAGTTAAAGAATGCACCGGGCTTGTTTTTAAAGAGACAGATTTGAGCATTGTTTTAACCTCGTATTTAATGAAGACTTTTTTCTATTGGATTTTAACCTCCACTTCACTTCTGTTTAAAGCAATCAGTTCGTAATGTGCATTGTTGCAATGTTACTTTTCTTTGGTGGTTTATTAAATTATGGATTTTTCAAATGTTCATTTTTTTCCCTGTGCTTAAAACTCATTAAAAAAAGTGTTTTTAGCGAGCGGTTCATAGCCCTTGTCACACACGTGCGCATGGGAACCAGCTGAAGGGCCTAAACATTAGTAATTCTACGCCAGGCCAGGGGGTGGCGGAGTGTACTGACTATCTCTCTCAGTCCCTTGCAGACCTTTTCCGGGAAATCCCGCCTGTTGCCAGCCCCAAGGATGACGTCACTTCCCTTCCTGCCCTTTAAAACTGCCATCTTGCCTCAGTACAGGCAGTTCTGTTCTGGACTCCGAACTAAGCACATTGTGCTATTTACAACTACTTTTGCAGCCGATTCAATTATACAGGTGGCTGCCCCAAATCTTTATGATGTCTCCAACTCATTCTTATCATACACTATAACACGAACTCTTGCAGTGTTAGTTTTCTCTGTTGTTCAAGGTTTTCTCAGTGTTATTCAATGTTTTTACATTTAGTTTAATATTACGCTGTGCATTCTATGGTATTATTAACTATATTTGTGCTTAAAAATTTTTAAAAAATATATTTATACACAGATTGTACGGTCTGGAACAGATTAATTGTATTTACATACAATCCTATGGGAAAAATTACTTCGGGTCACGACCAAATTGGGTTACGACCAGAGTTTTGGAATGAATTACAGTCGTGACCCGAGGTTCCACTGTACCTGGTTTGGTCTGCGGACGGTAGAAGAACTGCTGCGGGCTCTGTGTGGTGCTGTGCAGCCTTTGTGAGACTCATTCCGGGCTGTGTGCTCAATTAATGAGCTGATGCCTCAATTAATGTACAGTAATTTTATTGGTATTTATTTTGATTATTGAAACTTACCAGTAGCTGCTGCATTTCCCACCCTAGGCTTATACGAGTTAAGTTTTTCCAGTTTTTATAGGTAAAATTAGGTACTTCGGCTTATATGCGGGTCGGCTTATACTTGAGTATATACGGTAATATTATTAAAAGAAACATAGAACATATTGTTTTATTTGAAGCAACATCTTTAAAAGTTGTAATGTATAAGAATTAGAGTTGTTTTGAGAACTAAAATGGAAGATAAACACTAAAAGGGCAAACACAGAGAGACTGAAGCACCTTTGTTAGGTTACTGGCATTCATTATTTCATTGTTCAGTTTGGGATGTCTGATTTAGTACTGTTTGATTCCATCAAGAAAGGGCATTTAAGTTGGCATTGTTCATCCTAGCAGTTAAGGTATTTTTTAAAGCACTACAGTTGACTGTGACTGGTTTCTAACTGCAAAAGAAGCAACTCTGGTTTCTGGATAATTTCTTAAATCAGAATATACAGCAAATTAAATATCTCTGGGAAATATCTCCACTTTAATCAATCTTATTATTTTCACTCAATGCAAGGAGAACATGATATAAGGAAGGAAGCAGCCACAGAATGGGTACCAGTCCACTGTCAAGTCAACTCTCGCAGACATTTACATTGCCACTCACATAAAATTAATTCAGAATTATCAAAAAGCCAAACAAGCACATATAGACACTCACAGAATGCACAAAGTCCACACAGAAAACAACCAAGAACAGGACTGAACCCTAGGAGGCTGGATGTGTGAGACCGCTGCATCATTGTGCCATCGTAAATCAGAAGTAATATGCCATATTAGAACAATGGAACAAATGTGAAGAGAAAATACATTCAACCCAACAAGCCCATTGCCCTATTCACCTAAATTCTCTAAAATATTGAGATTTGAAGGTCCCTAAATTCCTACTCTCCAACATTCTACTTTATATTTTATTCTATGTGTCTGTGTGGGTGTGTATGTGATGAAAACAGTGCAAATCTGCTCTTAACAAGTTTCCAACCATGTCCCTATGATTTTCTTGAAGATTTATTTTTTAAATAACAAAATTATATACAGGAGAAACTGCTTTCAAGGTAAGTCAGTTATATAGCATTGCTTATAAAATAGTGAGTAGCACTGTAATAATCAAGTGTTTGTTTTCTCACACTTCATACTGCCAAATCAGTTTTCCTGCATATTTCCAGGTCATTTTTGACTTTAAAGAAAAGAAGGACTGGCAGTAGTGGAGTCATTAATATCTTTGCCTTTTGTAGAGCACTATGCTGTATATGTTTTTTGTGAAGGGATGGTTAAAGAATGTCTTTTTTGCTTTCTTTTCTCTCAAACTGCACCACTTCATAGTAATGATTTCTGCATAATTCTCAAGATCTTTGTTTGGTCTACTGTGTCAGGGCTGTACAAGTTAAAAAAACAGATAATGTTAATGCCTCTGTTGTAGGCAGTGCAGTGTAATATTACTGTTGCATTCATAAATAGACATTTCTTAAAAATATGCATATCTTCATCCAGTAATTATTTGACTAGAACTGTGGTCAAGCAAAGTAAATTGAACCGTACATTTCTCTTCTTTGCTCAATTTGGCTGCCTGGCTGAAGTCTGTTTTATTTATTATTTATTTTTATTTAAGCAGTTTATGTTTTAAATACTATTTTGTTCATTTTTGTTATTAATGATGACTTCATTTTTTATATTATCTCTTTGTGCATATTGTTTTGTTTATTGATTTTATATTCTCATATCAATATAGGATACGTTATGTGCCTTTACTGTAGGTCTTTATGGTGAGCCTATGGGAACAGGGCCTCCTAATACCATTGCTGGGAGGACAGCCAGTCCTATCTAAGATCATAAGATGGCTGCTGTGGCATCAGTTTGACTTTTGGCTAATGATTGACCTTTTGATTTTTTCAACCACTGTAAATACTTTGTTCTGATTCACTGTTTTTTGTTCTTTAACTTGTTTTAATACTATGTTATGGATCTGTGTACTTGTTGTTCTGTCTTTATTTTGCAATGATAACGTTCTTGCCTTTAACCCCGAGGATGATTCGGGCTCAGAATCTATGTAAGTGTGGTTAGGACCAAGGTAGACTCGGGGTGATCTGTAATGATCTGCTTTTACATTGGTAAGCCCAAATAACTCTCGGAACAGTATTCTGCTACCATCCAGTGGATAAAATAACATTATGCTGAAAAAAAATCATGAATATTTCTCTCTGTTTTGCCACTCAAAGGTATTAATCAGTATGCATGAGTGGAGCACATTGTTAAGAATGGACCTCCTCTTTCTTTAAAGTAAACACTGAGTCTCAAAATGGGCAAGCAGAAAAGACTTTATGACAAAGATGCACATCATTTTCATCATTATCTGACTACAAAACACAAATGCTTCATTCTTGATGTTTATCCATACCACCAATATTTTCTCATGCTTTATCAGAAATAATTGCTTTTCTGCCCTTAGCTGCCACACTTATTTTTAAAGCCAAAACATAGTTACCTCCCATCCCTAGCAGTGACCTTCCCTCTATGTCCACTAAACCACTTCTCACAATCCTGACCTGGGACTGGTAGATAATGGTGGCTTTCCATGCAGTAAGAAAAATTAAAATTACAGGCATGAGCCTTTAATGGTTTAAGTCTTTCATAGCCTAAGGCTAGCTAGTTTAATATGTTTCATTTTAATTTGATGGTGATTACACTAATACAAGTTTTATATCCTCTATAGGCAGAGCCTTGAAGCAGATGTAAAGCCAGTATTAGAACAAACTGAAACTGAACCATTAGTTAAATCAAACAGCAGTGATGTCAATGTGAATTGGTCACCAGACATTCCCACGGAAATGGCACTGTGCAACCGAATCATCATGATATGCCTTGTGAATCTGGTTGCCTGAAGGTTCACTGTGGTGCACATGTGATGCCTGAGTTGCCCACAGTTGGCATCATTCTTTCTTCATTGATAATCGTGTACTGAGATGGACTAGTTTAATGAGGACACAAAAATAACAAGTAATGGTACAAAGTGCATTATGCCAATTTATTTCAACAAAAAATGTGGTGCAGCCTTTTTCAAGAAATTAATTTTTCATAAAAGCCAGTGCATGAAAATAAAACGAATAAATAAATCCTAATAAATATTGTCATTAAAAATAACAGGAATAAAAGCACAGTCAGGATTATCTCAATCCTTTGCCACTTCCCCAGTGCACTCTCTCTGTCTCTCTCTCACCTCACAGCAGGGCTGGGGTACCAGTGACTACAGTCAGCCATCTGGCTCCTTGTTATCCCAGCCCCCTCAATAGGTACCCACTTGAACATTCCTGCTACCATCCCTTGGCACATGCAGACTGAAACGAGCCCCAATTGCTCCTGCTCCTCAACTCATCAAAGGCAATCTACCCGTAGAGTGCCATGAGCCTCGCTCCATTGCAGGGTCTCCCCACCGCTTCACCTCCTGCCTTCTGCCTTGGCACCCCTTTCTATTAGTTTTATCTTCTTTTGTTTCTTCTTCTGTATCTCTCTTCAACAACCGCTCCTTTCTCTACTCAGGCTTCTTTTATACTTGTGGGTGCAGGTGCTTTGATTACGACCCACAAACCATTAATGAGCTAGCTGAACTGATCACACCTTCACGTGCAAATGTAATAGCCATTTTCCACTTCAACCACTCCAAGGCTGCACCCACCCATACCCACAGACACTGAGGACACTGAAAACAAACACTGCCATGAATCCCTAATGTGCTTAATCACAGCATGTAGAGGTGTGGCAATAAGGCAAAATGATTATGATCATGTAGCAAGACTTTAGCCTTGTAAGCATTGTTCACAATTCAGCAACTTTTCCTTGTGTCAGGGAAAATGTGGAATTCACTAAGACACTGTGGTAGTCTACAATAATGCAATGGGTGCGTCAATTAAGCAGATCGTCTCATTATATGTCTCACATGCAAGAAACAGAAAAATATTATAAGAAATTATAAGAAACATGCATCTACTGTCCCAATTGCAACATTGAGCTGTGAGTTGGTAACTGTTTCAAAATATGTCAAATGAATGATGTGTACTAAATCTGCATTAGTACAGCAGTGGAAACTAGACATACCTTTCTCGTTGCATTTTTGCTATCATTTTGATAGTTACATGTTTCTGTTACATATAATACGTTTTTTTGTTGAAAAAATGTCAACATTTTTGAGTCATTGTTTTGGGGATAAACATAACACTAAGGAGGTTAAATATAACCTCTTAAATCTGTTTTGCTTTTATTCCTGTTTTGTCTTTAAGACGCTGCTTTGTAAATGCATTCTAAATATGAAGAAGGATTGTGTTTGATAATATAATAATAAACATTCATGAACCGAGGTTCCACTGTATAGTGTAATGGGCATGCATCAGGTTGCTTCTATCATAAAAAATTATCAGAAGGATTTGTATTTTTAAAATTAATGATGAAACAATTTCCCTTCTGATAGGTCTTAATTTTCTTTGTGAGGGTATCACAGAGCATTATGGGGTACTTAGCATGCACTCTATGCCAAGGTTGGCCAGCTCCGATCCTGAAGAGCCACAGTGGCTACAAGTTTTCATTCTAACCATTTACTTAATTAGTGACTAGTTTCTGCTACTAATGAACTTCATTTATTTCCTATTTAAGACTCAAACTGTTTAAATCAGGGTTGAGCAATGTCAGTCCTGGAGGGCCACAGTGTCTTCAGTTTTTTGTTGCAACTCAACTGATTCATGACAAATCATTAATTGATCATGAAGTACATATTGCTCAAGTGACATTTTTCTTGTTCGTTTTAGGTGTCTCACTTGTTAAGATTTTGAAACTTAATTGCTTATTTTAGCCTTAAACAGCCATATTCATTGTTTTAACTGCTCCTTATTAGCAATAAGAAGCAAATGACAAAGGAACCAGCAGTTCTACATCTAGCTTGTCTCAATTTCCTCCTGTATGTACTGTATTCATCATTTACTATTTGGTTTAATTTAGATACTCATAAGGAAACTGAAGAGTAAGTGAACTGAAAATGACTCATTTAGGCTTCAAATCACTTGGATAATACATGTATCATTAGAAAGGAAAAAAAAATCTAGGATTTAAGAATGAACTGACATAGTAGAGTTAAAACACTAACAAGCTATGAAATTAAGTAACATCTGTTATTGGTGAGGATTGGCTTCTAACTGGGTTGGAATGAAAACCTATAGCCACTGTGGCTTTCCAGTATGGAGATGGCCACCCCTGCTGTATGCCCTAATGTTGTGTAATACCCTCACAACAACAGTAGACATTATAATACTCTTATAATGTTACTTATTTTATTTATTTAGTTAACACTTTCTGGGATTTCTTTCTGCTTTTGAGGCCAGACATGGCTCCCTGCAATTCCATCCATTATCACTCAATTATTAAGATAGAAAATGAAGGGTAGACAATATTATGCTTGTCTGAATATGTCTTGAAAATCTTGGAATAAATTAATGTACTTACATAGTTGAACCCTGGTCATCTGTCAAGGTTGTTTCCAACTTTGTGCCCTGTGCTCCAGGGATAAACAAAGAACAACTACAGATCTGAATTGGATTAAACAAGTTTGAAAATGTATATATGTATGATTCACTTTGTTAAACTTACTGCAGAATTGTCTATGTAATCCTTCCATATAAATATACTTTTTGAGAGTAGTAGTACACATGCATTCAGATCTGTAAGATGTTTTTCCTTGCAATTTAGCATTGGCTAATTATATTGATAAATTCAGTATTCAATATTGCAAATATTGAACAGGTGAAAGAAAAAACAAAACAAAAAACAGCATATCGTATGTACATTTCCAATTTTATATTTTGTGGTTGTAAAGTAAATTACAAGTTAATCACTTTTTAGAGTTTAAGCATAAATTGGAATTTCATTTTTATGTAGGGAAAACAATGTGTGATCATTTCGAATTATTTTAGTTTATTTTTTATGCCCAAAATGAGTTCATTTACTAGTAGGAAGTCAAAATGCTCTGATCAGCATAGGGCTTTCTAAACATTGCTGCCACTGCTGGAAAAATGTACTGTATATGAAACAATCCACTGATTAAGTGATTCAATTAAAAGTACTCTTTCAAAGCAAAATTTGCATCTTCAAGCTTTTGCAAGAATTTAATTTACCCCATCAACAAACCATAATCTGAGCAATTTCCTACTGTTTTAACTGCAGAATAAAAAAATACAATTGGACATTTACCTTCACATCAGAAATCAGAAAATTGCAGACCAAAGTATTAATGCAAGTGTTTCAATGTTTTGAAATTACTTCAATTTGATTACATTTAAAAGACTAAAATTACATAAACCCATTTTTAAACAAAAAATGAAGTTAAAACTGTCATTAAATTATGGTTTTCCTAAGTTTATGCAGTAACTAGTGCTGCAGCCTGTAACAGGCCATATCGCAGAGATTGTTTCATAAGAGAGTACTGTAAGTAATTATAGCTTTTCTTTCATTTTATAATTAGTTACAAAAAGATGTACTTACATGAGTGGTAGGTCCAAGGAGGCTCTAGGAAAGGAACACTTGGCAGCAACATGGAGGTATGCCATAGGTGGAAGCGCTGCTAACTGCTCACGTCAGTTTTGAGGAGACTTTTTGGATTGTTTTAATCTTTGAGTGCTGGCACACCAAACTTTCCACTTTAGTTTATGCTTAAAAAAAAAAGTTAAATAGGCAAAAGCCCAGAAAGGGAGAGGAAAACCAGCAAAATATCTTATAAAAGATATTCACAATACTCAAAAAAAAGTTGAACAAAATTTTATACTAAATAAACCCATGAATTCAGAATATCATAGAACATAAGGTAATGGAAAATGGAATGAACTTCGCAAATGATAAGCAAAACCCAGTAAATAAAACTAAACTCAAAAAACCAAAGAATCAGAACAGAAATGTCTGAAGACAAAAAAAAAATGATTATAGGAAATGCATACAAAAGGTCGCTGAAGAGCACAGCATGGACCTGTGGCAGTCAGGTTACACTGGAAAACCATAATTGACTGTTAGCGTGGTAAGGGACCAGTGGTAAAATTACAAACAATACACAAGTCAAGTAAAATGACACCTTTTATTGGGTAACTAATAAAGATTACAATATGCAAGTATTCGAGGCAACTCAGGCCCCTTCTTCAGGCAAGATGCAAGTGCTTGACTTGTGCTTGATTTTACTTGACTTGTCATTACATTCATAATGGCTAACACGGTACAACACCCTAGTACTACAAACAATACACAAAGAGCTGGTTCAATGATTATGAATATAAGTGACTGAAAATTAGATTCTTGCAAAGTGCTGCTGGGCTTACATATCATAAGGAACTCAGCAATATGGAAAGACAATGGAGTAGAACTGATTTCAGACTACGTATTAAAAAATTTAGCTGCTTTTGTTGTGTGGTTTTTGCTTAACAGTCAAAGAAATTTGCAATCCTATTTCTGACTACAATTTTTTAAGTACTGAGCGATGGTTGAAGGTTTAAAGTTGCTTTAAATTTCAAGCAGAAGCTGAGCAAACTGCAAGCCTATCCTGTATAACATGGCTGCAATGACATCATGCACCGTGCACGTACCACACATAGAAACAGATAAAAACAAAACATACGTAAAATATACAAAAAATAAAAATAGTTTTGAGCCATTATTATAAATGAACTCCTTTATTTACACTAACTGGTGGAGTCCTACATGTTCTTCTTAATGTAACAAGGCAGACTGACAAAATCAGAACATCCTCCTTTAATAAGTTAAGTTCATTTACATATTATGACTACAAAGATTTCAGTTTAACTAGTTAGCATACAGATAAATGGTATATTCAAGAAACACCCCACTGCCATTAAAGTATTATGTAAAGTTCCAAAATAGTTATTAATTAAAAGTCATGGGTAAATACTTTTACATGTAAACTGTTATCAGAAAACAAAACCTAAAGTTAAATGTTATATAGGATCATGTTTTCTAATTTAAATGTGCTGGTAAAAATGAAGTTGGGATGTCCTAGTTTAATAAGCAGGCAGTTTCAAGCTCTTTATTGCTTTTCCTTTATACCTACAACATTCCTGAACTACTGTCCCCAAAAGCAACATGAAAATTCTTATCTTTTGTGTGTGGTAGCAGGGTTCTGTCTATTCAATTATTACCAGCACTTGTAGAACTCATTCTGATTTTCTGACCCAAGTCCTCTTGATCTATCTTTCACTTGCATGCTTTAATAAGATTTACTTTTACAGCACAATTTGAATTAAGAGGGCATACTGAGAACATACACTGCTGTGTACCTTCCTGTGTGGATTTTGTTCTCTACATCTTTCCTGTGTGGGTGCTGTCTTGGTCTTGACGCTTTGCAACCCTGATGTCATCTATGCCTTTTTGACTAACACCTTGCTAGTCAAAACGAAAATCTGTAAAACTACAAAGTAACCGTTTTTGCCAATGTTTTCAGAGAATGTATTATTAATGATATTGGGATTTCTCATGTGCAAATTTATAACCTACTTATGTAAAAAGCAATAAAGTATAACCTTTGAAAATACTTTTTGACCTTCAGTATGCAGATATTTCCTTAATCTGTCATTTTGAAGAAGTTATTAGCAACATTCTTTTTTTGTAAAATTTATCTGAAGTACTTGTGGAATGTGGGTATAATATCAACTGAAAGTATTGAACTTTTACCCAATGGGGCTAATCATCCCTATACAACATACCTCAGAAGCATTCTGAAACTGGTGTGTTAAAGGGAAGAGAGTGTGTATTTCATTGATCTGGTGATCTGCAAGAATGTAAGAAAATTAATGAGATGACTGTCTACTTTAAAATCAATTTTCCTATATTCCAGTGGCAGAAGTATTGGAAATATAGACATTAGTTTTAAAAAAATTGGAAATATTTTGTTCATTACCTTGAGGGGAATGAGAAATGTATTAATTCTAAAATACTTTTTCAGTTGTGGTAGATTATGCAGTCATGTTGTTTGATATTTAACATATTCTTTACTATTTTAGGAAAACAAACTCTTAAATTTAAATCTTCTTCATACTCCCACTCTTTATCTATTTCTTGTATATTTTTGCACTTAATCTGTGACTTTGAATTACAAAACTGTGTATTTAACATGTGTACAACAAAGGAGTCATAAGAGAGTATATTGAAAATTATACGACCAACCAACAAAACAGTGTGGTAGCATCATTTTTGAGAACATTGTAACAAATCATGATGGTGAAGTGAGAGAAAAGTTCTTGAAGGAAGCTTTAAATTTACTGGTCAAGCCACATCTCTGTCCTCACCTATAATTATGAACTTTGGGTAGGAAAAGCAAGAATGAAATCAAGAGTAGAAACAATCAAAATGAGTTTCCTGCACTGGCTTACTAGGCTTAGTCTCCATGAAAGTGTTTTGTAGTATAAGATGACCTTGTTGTAGAAACTTTGCTTCCTCCAGATCATGAATATCTTGTTGAAGTGGTTCAGGCATACAGCTGAGATGCTCCTGGTGTCTTCCCACTGGAATGTACTACTCACACGTCACTGTGAAAGTCCCAGGAGCATTTACTAGAGGTACTGGATTTCTTGACTGACCTGAAACACTCTGTGAATTCCTTAAACTGGAGCCAGTGTGCCTTTTTCACAGTGACCATCACCAGAATAAACATATAGAGAGTGAAGTGATATATTTAAAAATGAATTCATTTAATTCCATTATATTTATTATGGCACACTATCATTAGATAATCTTAGAGAGGAGACCTACATATAACTATTAACATAAAACTCTCAATATGATTCACCTAAGACCCAAACTACTATGTAGTATTATATATATAAAGACACACCAACAGAAATACAGTATTTAGTTTTTAAGAGATAAAAGATGTAATTCTGCTGATACAGTCTCTGTCCTGGAGACTTTGGTCACCAACCCCCTCCTGGGCATTCTACAGTAAAGTTTGCACTAAGAAGTCTAATATTAATTTTCCTACCTTTGACTCCAAGGCTTCCACTGATTCAGATATCTTTCCATGCACACGAAAACAGCTTGGAATAAGAGCAGTGACACCAGTTGCAACATCAGGACATCATGAAGAGAAACGGAAAAGAGGAAGATTAGAAACTGTTTATCATTTATATATCACATATATTTGATACAAATGATTAACAGAGATGCTGCAGTAGATGTGCAGTTAATCAGCAACTCTAATCAGGGTATGCTAGACTAAAGTAGTGAGTCTTTATCCTGAATTTAAAAGCTAGACTTGTTTCTGTTGTTTAGATTTTTGCTATTCATTTTAAAACTAAGACTCTGTAGTAGTCATGTACTCTGTGTGTCTCTAAGACGTTGAGGTTTTTTGTGCACTCATGTATTTTAATCTGGCCCATACTGTAAACAGCACAATTAAATTGAAGGGTATTACTGAACATATTAGCCAGTTTCAGCCAATCTAACATAAATAAAAAAATAATTTCTAATATCTAATTAGTATTTAAGCTTTCTTTTTTTTTTACTATTTTTGTTTAAGCATCCACCATACTATTTCCCAATGACATCTCTATTCCTTTGCATGTGCTATCATTATGCATATGGCATTATGAAAATCATTTTTGTATATTAGTTAATGTGAGTAACTTTCACATCAGGTCTTTGCTCTGTGAATAGATTATATCTATCTGTGGCATAAGTTAGGGTAAAGACAAAATATTAAAAAAAGGGAAAAGGAAGAAATTCTAAAAGTAAAGTAAATAAATCTGTAACACTGAGGAAGAAAGTCTAGTTTGGTGAGTACAACTTTGACAAGAAAGCGTTAAGGATGAAAAGAAAGCAAAATAAAGTAAAGCCTATGGCTTTGGTCTTCTCATTTAGGTTACAATCTTGGAGTGATTTATTTTTTAATTTTTTTTTAATTTGGGACATAAGTCAGTTTTCAGCATTAGCCAACCCACAAAAATCGGTTCAAAAGAAAAGTATCAAAGTTTTCATGAAGTCACAAAGAATACGAGAACAACATCCAGGAATCCAAAGGCATCACTTGTCTCAGTTAGTTTTCAAGACCATACTTATTAGACAAATTAAATAAAAATAAGTACAGTGCATTTAAGCTGGTGTATATTTATGTCCCAACACAGGCGGCAGCTGGTGGGGAAAAGGATTCATTCTGTGAGAGGTGCCAGAGGATGGTGGGGAAAGCGGATATTGGTAACTGAAAAGCTATGATGATGAGAGATCTTAATAGCTGAGTCTGTAATGACCATAGGGACTGGACATGGAGTTTTAAAACCATAAGTAGGAAAAATGTTGTGGGTGTTAACTGAATTACGTGTGGCAAAGAGACTGATAATTGGCAGATCTTGCTACAATCATAAAACAATCCACCATATTGCATTAATGGAGGCTGCTAGAGATACGAAATACATCATTAGTTACTTTCTTCTGCTGAAAGAACCTAATTGGTTGGTTGCTTACATATCATTTTTCTGATGACAAATGTGAAAAAAGTGTTAAGTGTGAGAAGCTTAAGAACTCAGGAAATGAAATAAAGTAGCAGAAATTTGAGAAAGGATGCAAGTAGTCAGATTGTGGAAGAACTCTGAATTAGTACTTGCACCTTATAAAGTCAATTGTAGGGTTACTATGAAAATATGTGCAGGAAAAAGAACAGAAATAGTGTAATCTGTGAAAGCATGGCATAATTCAGCGAGTAACACAGACCATGGGAAGGCGCAAAGGCTGCTGGTTTTGTTTTACAGCCACTTTCTCAATTTGTCACTAACTGCTGTTGCTAATGGATTGCACTTCTTTTCCCTTAATTTTAAATGACTTAGTTTTTAAATTTCAGAATCCTCCATTCTTTTTCCCTTACTCTTCAACTCATCAGCAATAAGATGCAAAGTGAGTCGACAGATAACTGTTACAGAAAATTCTCTTAAATAAATGCTGAGGACACTACTGTAATGGTTCTAATATGGACATCCTTACAACATTACTGAAGGAACCTGCATATGAACGGCTTGGCTCACTATACAAAGCTGAGTAAATATGGGTTAGGATTAGTTTTAAAAGCTAGAATAATTTGCATAACACAGCTATAGAATACTCTATATAGGTTTGCACCAATCAACATACAGATAAATAGTATAATCCATAACACTAAGTTCTGAGTTATAAGATCTAAGTTTAACACCCCTGATTGAAAGTGCTTTCAGAGACTGATCAAGAAAATACTGGAAACCTTGGTTACAGTTATTCCTTCTAAAGGTGACACATCCATTTCCTGAGTCTAAGGGGATAACTTTTCAAAGCAAAGTACTGGGTATTATGTTATTGTTATATTTAAGAAAGTTCCAAATGTATCAGCACAGTTATTTGTGCACTTAGGATTATAATATATTCTAGTTGATAACAGTGATTTGTAAAAAATAAATATACAATGTTATGTTTAAAGTATATACATGCAAGTTACACTTTTACAGTATATAAAAAGTAGAAAAAGTGATTTTAACAACATGGTGGTTCTTAAAGTTTTTTTTTTTAAGGTAACATCATACATTTTGTCTGGTTGGTTGTCCTCTCACTTCATTTCCTCTCTGCATATGCAGCAAACTTTCACCCAATCAGGTTTTACCTCCATGACTGTTGTTATGAAAATATCAAGTAGAGTGGGTTTCACTTTTCAGTGAACTTTAATAAAATATGCAATGTTGTCCTCACGGTTGACATTTAGGATTCCATTTATTTTACTCAATTCTAATTCTCCTTTTAACATACTTTTCAAAATATTGCTTCCTTAAAATATTTCCAATTTTAATTTTTTGGTAGCAAATTAAGAATTGACAGATGTGTAAGAAAAATAAATAAATAAAGAAGACTGTTCTCATATAGTTGCTCTTATGTGCATTTAGCTTGTGTAATTAAAGGTAGCTGGTTAGTGGCTAAATCAATTATACTTCAGTTTGAGTGCCTTCTGTGCCCATTTATCGCAGCATATTTTTTAGCAATACATTTTTTGGGCTCAGTTAAAGATATAATTTTAAGATACTGTAGCCTTTAACATGTTACAGCAAATCAGAGCAAGGTTTTATTTTTAAAGCAAAAGAATTTTAAAACAAGATAGACATTTAATATCCTTATTGAACACAGTGTTTATGTGGTTTAAAAGGTATTCATTATATACACGTGCCCAACTACTGTCCCAAAATGCCATTGTGAACAAGTATGTTAATTTAAATACACAGATATCTATGAAGCATACCTATTTTGCAAATCATATCCAGTCAAAGAACACATAATGGACATTTCAGGACAGCAAAACAATACTTACCAAAACAAAGTGAAATGTTAATTATCAGTAGTTGAGTCAGCCTACCAATCTTCACTTGATATAAATGATCATCATGTGATTTTGGAGGTTTTAAAATATTATATTATTCTATAAGTATGGAGAGAAAAGCAAGTTATCTTTTCTAGCAAATATGTAGAAAATGTACAGATTTAGTGTAATACCTTAACAGGCAAAAATGTGTATAGCTTTACAAGCCATGGGGTATATTGGAGAGAGTTCAGGCAGGATATGTCTGTTGCATTCTTTCAGAAGAGGTTACAGTTAATTCTCTTGACTGGCTTCAGTGCTAGGAAATTTCCCCTGGAGCAGCTGGAAGAAGGTGATAGGGTAGGGTGACCTCATCTGTCCAGACCGAAATGTTAAAACTGTCAACCTCACCAGGATACGTAGAGTGAAAGCAAAGTAAATGTTTAAAATATTTTTGGATTTCTTTAGAAGTTTTAAATAATAACAAGAAAATAAATAAATAATGAGTAACATTGTCATGTACAAAAGTACTTCCTCTTCTACCTGAAGATTTCTTCTTTATTTTTTGTAATTAATTTTTTTTTATTGAAAGTTCGTACAAAACTGTTTAGTTAACATTAAATAAGAACATTTTAAACGGAGGCAGGGATGAAATTATTTCAATGAAACGTAACCTACAAAAATCTACATATTAATTAAGCCATGTTCTAAAGGACAGGAAAAAAGGAAAATACTTTAAAACAAGTCTAAATTATTAATAAAGCACCACTAAGGTTTTTATATTTTAATAGATTATAGAAGAGTGAGAAAATGTCACACCCAACATTTATTTCAGGCTTATAAATGTGCCAATCTTTTGAAAACATTTTATTTAATTGCATTGTATTTTTGTAAAACAAAACGGCAAAAACAATAAACAGATGTTACCATAGGCAGATTTAAGATGCTTACATATTTCACTCAGAAGTCGAAATAAAAAAACTTAATTTTCTAGTTTGTACCTGAAGGTGGCATTGTAAGTCTTTGAAATACTTAATTAGATCTAAGGCTGTATCAATCCACATCTGCACTGAAAGCATCTGCTCGGACAGAAAGCATAATGGGATGATAAAGACAGAAGTACAGATAGCAGCAAAGAATGTATAGACTTAGAAATGAAAGTCATAACATAATCTTTTAAATTAACAGTCATATGATCTGACTAGCAGAGATACTGACTACTGTGAAGATTATCTTAAAAATGTTGCTTTCCTTTTATTTAGCAGGAGAAAATATACTTTTAACAAGTATACTTGACAAAATTCATATTTTTTATTCACTAAAAGTATACTAATGCACAATCCATACATATCACATCTACAACTTGCATTTTATTTAACAAAGTTGACTTCTGTTATATTCCTTTACCCAGAAATAAGGTATCATTTAAATACATGCTGTAGGTATTCTTACATAAGTAAATATTACAAATTTATGTGTTTTTTGCTGCTGCTTTGTATCTGTAAGTTTTTATGTATGCACGACTGAGTTGAACATTTGACAATAGTATTCTTTTGAAGTATAAGGACAACTATACTTGTTTTATTTGAACACTGTACTTATGGATGTTTCATTATCTTGCAATTTACGAGCAGCTGCCTATTGTTACAAATCAAGCTCTATGCCACCTCCCTCCTGTGGTGTCCCTCAAGTAAATATTCAGCATCTACATGTGGCTTAAAGTTTTGCTAAACCCTTGCACTGTTCAAACCCAGTACAATGCTGAGATAGGCATGATGCATATCGGCCTTAGGCAAGTTTACTTTCTCCCTCAGCTACTTTTGCTATGAATATTTATTATCTTCCTAAAGATATATACTCAATTAGTATCTGAACTAATGGTTAATAGATATACTTTTAGACAGAAAGCAATTGTTGAAACTGAAGAACAATATCTCAAGAAAAACACATATCCCATCTCTGTAAATATGACTATTCCTCCATTTGTTGTCCATAAGATTCCTTTTCACAGTTAAATTAAAAAAAAATCCTATGAAACCATTGTGTGAGTCTAATCACAAAATGCAATGATTCTATATACAGAAATGGAGCAACTAAACTAGTAAAATGCATAGCCAAAATAATCAAAGTTTAAAATGTTCATAAAAAATAATACTGGGTGGAGGACTCTGAGGAAAAGATCATTCTCACCTTATAGATACATCAGTGGCCAGGCTATGGATGTTCTAGAGGACTTCAGAATGCTGGGCAACCTCTGTTTCCATCACTTCAATAGTGCAGGGTAACACATACTGTACCTTACAGAAGGACAGACAGCTCATCCAGGGACTGTTCTTTCTGAGACAGTTAAATGTTAAAAGAGTGTCACAGAAAACAATGAGCATTCTCTTAACATCACTGAGGATGCTTCAAAGTTTGCACACAACTAGATCTATCCTCAAATAAAAATTTCATGCCAGTTATTTAAATTGTTTTAATATTCCCCATCAATGTTTGGTATATCGGTTTATCTGCTGAGCACATTTCTAAAATTATTATGTACCATCTTTTTATTGGGAATTCACTCCATGTTCTGGCCAAAGTTTAAAGCCATTAAAATCACTACCTGACCTGTTGCACCATGTTCACTTTTAGTCCACACTCTTTATTCTATTAATATCTGGTAATTGGATTAGGCTGACAAGAACAGGTCAAACAGGTTTTATAATAGTACATACCCACTAACTGTGAGACAAATGAACCTAACATCTTGACCTTAACATGGTAAGTTTGGTATTTTGAAAGCCAAGGTTGTTTGTTTTTCACTATGTTGGCATTCATTCAGATTTTAAGTATAGATATAAATTAAAAAACAAATATCATCCCCCTACAGCACACACTACTGCTTCACACAACTTATCAACTATGTAAACTTTAATGAAGAAAATGGTTCAGATAAAAAACGAACTTTAGCACAGCAATAAAACAAAGTTGGAAGTAATTATTATGTGCTTACTTCACTGTTCACAATGACTGACTTGGGTGGGTTTTCCATGTAAATAGCCACTGTCATGCCAGTTATGGTGCAAATTGGAGGTACTAGAGTGATTTGGAATTGGGATTGTAGTGTAATATCACAAAGTAAATCATGAGTCTGTAGGTGTTCAGCACAACAGTGCCTTACTGCTAAAATTGTTTAAAATTCAAATACTATGGATTTGACATTAAAA
This sequence comes from Polypterus bichir lapradei, assembly GCA_026402145.1. Classification (NCBI taxonomy): domain Eukaryota; kingdom Metazoa; phylum Chordata; class Cladistia; order Polypteriformes; family Polypteridae; genus Polypterus; species Polypterus bichir. The sequence goes on from JANRMT010062833.1 coordinate 8,485,087, forward strand.
TCAAAAAAATTATTGTAACGGACTGTAACATGCACATCTTAGGAGTGTGGGAGGCATACCAAAGGATCCAGGGATACTGTCATACATTCACTAGAGAACATGTCATCTCCAAACACTCATTTGGTGCCTTGCATCATCAATTTTAAGAAATAATAAACAAGATACAATAATAAATAAGAAACAATAATAAAGATAAACACGTTTATTTGAATGAAGGCTGTCATTCCCTTCAGTAACACAAACAACAGTCTTGGGTGACAAAGCATCTATGTTTTTCATTGGTAGTAATAATATGTCCCACTATCTGCACAAAGACGTTCATCCTCAGTCAACATAATTTAACTTCATTCACTTCTGCATCACCATCAGCAGTTCTTCTCAACCTCCCTTGGTTCTGTCTTTAAACTTTCCTCTCTTTGTCCTTAACTTTTTTCTTTTGTTTTCAATCTGTAGCAGCTTGGTATCAGTATATTTTGTTTCATACAGATAAGGCTCAGAAACAAAACAAAGCTGTAATCATCTTTATATGTAGTTATATGAAGGATATTAAGTGAGAGATTCTTTGTCTAAATGCTTAAAAAAGTAAAATGTCACTTGGAGAAAGAATAGTGTTAGTGATCAAATCTCTATCAAAGTACAACAGCAACTGCATCATTCGCAAAATAAGCCACAAGAAATCATGTCTCTGTGTGCAAAATGTTGCTGAATATGAAGAAAAAGAAAAAAGAAAGAATTTGGACTTCATGAAAAAAAAACTATTGACATACATCAATACTCTGCTTTGAAGTGGACATATGTGCTATTTCAAAAAGGATAAAAAAAAACTTTAAAGGTCATTCCCATACTTAAAAGAAAACAAAATTAAAAATACAATGTTTTGGCCATATTGCCTTCATCTCACACATTTGTTAATCTTCTTCATTCGGCTGCTCCCGTTCGGGGTTGCCACAGCGGATCATCTTCTTCCATAATCTCACACATTTGTTAATAACCATAGTTAATGTCCTGAAGAGAAAAAAAAAAAGAATATCTTGAATATGGATGGAGAAAATTCCATAGGTCAGAATGTTTGAACTTGTAACTAAAATGTAATTAATATACGTGTGGAGGTTTGGTGTAATTTATGTGTGGTTTAACAAGAAGTGAAAGAGGATTTAATACACTGTTAATCTGGCCTTTCATTATAAAGAGTTAGCATTGGCTGCATAATGTTTATAATTGTTGTGATGTGAGATTTTGCATATAACTTGATAAATGTTTTGTATGTCTTTATTTATAATTTAGGTAAAGCAATGTAATTTAGTGTTACTTTGGTGAGAGGCATTCGTGTTTGCCCCACCCCCCTACCTTACCAATGTCTATTTGTAATTTTTACGATAGGATTTGGGGATGGTTCTTAAACCAGTTTGGCGAGTGTTTCTTTGCTAACGTCTTTCTCTCATCCCCCACATAAAGCTAGTTTAGCTTAACATATGGTCTTGGTGGGGTTGCAGGTGTTAAGACGTACTATTTCCCCCCATTGGTCTGAGATATGGTTTTTTGGAATTGGCTTGTCTCAGAGGACTTTAAGTACCATGATGTTCTATTGGCTGTAGGGGTTGGACAGAAAACCTATAAATTTGCTTGCTCAACCAACCACATTCCCTCTCTTACTAACCAACATATGATGAAAGAAGCATCTCTTGCTAACCTATGATGATGTAGAAGTATCTTTCACTTGTTAACAACTGATGTAGACCATCACACCATGAACTGACAAGAACTGCACAATGAAAAGCACAGCTTCAGCCATATTAAGACAGGCTTGAGGCCTGTTCTGAAGAAAGCTGAGCACCAATGATGCCTTAACTAGAGACATTTTAAGTAACTACAAGTCTGTGTGCCACCTGAGTTACACATCACCATTGTATCAGGTTGTATGGTTGCCAATATTCAAATGTACTTTGCATTTTGTTATTATTTATGGATATTATCAGTAATACATTATTTTATGTGTAACTTATCTCCTGCTTGTCTTTTTACTACATCTAATTGCCTGAGGTTATAGATATAGAAGGGAAGGTGGATAACATTTTGTTCTGTCTTCGCCCGCTGCCAAGAATTGATTCTACAACAAAATAAAATAAAAAGAGTAATAATTCCAAAACTCTTCGGTTTTAATATAAATCTGTAGTGCAGAGTTTCAGTATAGTATATGTGTACCAAATTTCAGGCTACAGGTTGTTTGATTTTTGACTTTGAACTTCCTGGGTTGACTTTTGACCTTAAAGGTCAATCATCACCCCGAAAGCGGATGATGTAGAGGTTATGTAGTACAGTATATGTGTATCAAATTTCAAGTCAATAGGTCAAATGGTTTGTGTGCTACAGGTGATTTAAAATCCTGGACAGACAAACAGACAGCCACGGTAGTGCAATATTTAAGATGTTCTAATCTATTAATTGCATAATACCTATAATACAGTTTTCTTTTAACAAAAAATACAAAAAAATCATTTGTTCCTGAAAAATTTAAATTTCTAGATGTGTTTTTGAAAGCTGAATGTTTAAATATAAATTGGATAACACTTTAGGTACTGCAAAAATGCATCTGTTACTTATTTACTATTATGTAACAAGACCTTAAACACTTCTTTCGGTCTTCATAGCACTTGCAAAGCATCAGAAAAGTGCTTATTCAATTTTGCAATGTGATCCACTAAGTAAACTTCACATTGAAGTGGTCTGAGATGGCTTAACTGAGACATTTACTCTTGATATCACCTGTTTAGTATAAGACCTCTGAATCCTTCATATTAACTACTAATTTTACCATTATGTCAGTGTGCCAAACTCAACAGAAATTAACAACTTATCTAGTGATGTTTCAGAACTGTTCTGAAGACCAAAAGAAGCCTTTGTTAAGGTCTTCCTATTAAAGAGTAAATGTGTAATTATTAGAAGTGCTACCATGCATTTAATGAACTTCTAAAACTGCATATTGTCAATATTCTCTTTTTAATGTGGCCTCAAGTAAAAAGGCCATAATATTCAGACCCTTAATAAAAGGACAAGTAGAAGGGTAACAGAATCTCGGTTACAGTCAGTTATATAGCTGGTAGATGGCGGATGCTAAAGGCAAATGGATCTCTAAACATGAGTACCATTTTGACGCTGAAAACATGCAGTTGCAGTAGATAAAGTAAGAATAAAATAGACAGCGCTGGATGAAAACAACATCATCCGGAGTCATGAATACTTTTTCCTGCTGATTCACGCTAACTTGGGATTCAGTTGTGTAAAAATATACCATGATGTTATGTTTTAATGGATTATGTTTTTTTTGATCAACTAAAATTTTAGTTTACTATCATCTATAAATGATCTATGTGATCTGCAAAATCAGTCCTGGAGGGCTGTGGTTGCTGCAGATTTTGTGTTCCAGCTCAATTGCTTAATTTGAAACCAATCCTTTTCAATAACACATACTATTTACTTTTGTTTTATGTTTTTATTCTTTCCTGTCAGGGTATTTTTATATCATAGGTTTGTTCCTTTATAAGGATATAATCCAAATGATTATTAGTCTAATGTAATTTAGTGATTGTCCATCCTTCAATTGTTTCTCTAAAATTTACTTCCAAATATTTTAATAAACTAGATAGTTCACAATGAATACACACAGCTGTAAATGGAAACAAGTTAGATGGAGAACTGCTGATTACTTTGTAAAATGTATCTTATTGCTAATATGGAGCAACTACAAACAGTGAATGCAGCTGTTTGAGACTAAAATAGATAGTTATGCGTGGAGAATCTTAAAAACTGAGACAGCTTAAATAAAGCATGCAAATGTTGCTTTAGCAATAAGTGGTTCAACAGCAATAACTGACTTCTTATTAAGAACAAGAACCTGCAAACACTACGGCCCTCCAGGATCAACTTTATAAACCTCAATATGCTCCAAACAAAAAATTCTAATATGATATATTATATGAAAGTTTATTTGTTTTAATGCATTTCAGCACATCCTGGTTCAACTGATCATATGTGGGATGAATTCACATCAGGTATTCTGACCAGATGCTAATTTTTTACAACTATGAGACACACTGGAAGGTATGGGCCATTGTTCCTGTCTTGCTTGTTAAATGAATGCCACAGAGAAATAATAAACTGTCAACTATTAAAAATATTTTCTACATATTAAAAGTATTAGAAAGTAACAGAGAGACTGTAGTTCGCATCATGTAAAAGTAAATGTTTTTGCTTTTTCTATTAAGCTGATTATTATGTGCAAAAGCAGTCTTAGCTGTATTTTGATTGAGTTTGCTTAAAACCCTTCATGTGAATAATTTAACTGGGATCTGCCGTCCTCTCATATTCTGTAGTATATCTAATTTTCTGTGTACTAGCTCTATAATAAACACAACATTAAATTTTAGCAGACAGACTGCATGCCTGTCATGACCCATCAAATAAAAAATATACATATGCAACATTTCAGTCTATTACTGGAATACTTGCACTTGGCTCCACTTTTCACTCTTCAAAAATGTAATTTAATTTAATTTTGCTGAATAGAGGTCTTTTGTGTTGGACAGCCTGTTAATGTTGTCTAATACATGTAGATTTTAACATTTAAGCAATCAAAAATGATGGAAAAAGATTGCAGAAATATTATTAATGTCATAGGCAATGATTAAATGTCATCGAGATCAATCTCTGGTAGCTCTGTGGAATGAGCAGCTTCAGTGTCACAGTGCCTTCACCCACAGGTTCGATTATTAAAGTGGAAATCTCCATTGTATCATATTTAATTAGTTCAGTCTGTAGAGAATGCTTGGTGACAGCAAAATTTGTCACCCTGACATAGTGCATTGCGCAGTCATATTACGTCTCAAGGTACTAAAAGTAAAAACTATAACAAATTGATTCCACCTAGCATTATACAAATCATTTTAACAAATTTGCAGTTTATTTACGATTTTTTATTCGAATAAGAAAGCACTGCAAGCTGTGCATGGCATCCTCTTCCCACTATTCTGTTTGGTTTTTTTTGCCTTAACTACCTGCAAGCCTTGTGAGTAACACCTTTCAAATTTCTGAATTAAATAGTGAAATGTGTAGTTTATTAAAATTACTTGTAGAAGTTGACAGGTAAAATGCTACAGTTGCTTTGGGTGCTATATGCTACCATTGTAGCCTAAAGCTGTTTAATTTCTGTTATTTAATCTCTATCCCATATCTGTTTCATTTAAACAAGCCACATGTCGCACAACATGTCTGTTAAGAAAATAGGTTTGTGCTTTAAGGTGGCCTAAGCCACATTATATATTTCTAAATGCAGTCAGCTAGTATTGCAGGGACACACAGTAGCACATATTAACAACTTTTTACTAATTGATCTGACCTCTTATGAAAACTCCAAACATTCTTTTTTAAAATGTCATTGTCTAGGTGGAGCTAAAAATAATTATACTTACACAAGATAAAGTACTGTACATCTACAAGAAAAAGGGCCTAATATTCTTGGAGCAAGGTTCTTTACAGATAATACTTTTAGATTGACAGGAAGTGTTTACTCCTTAACCTAAGGATACTCAAAAAGAAAATACTAATGCTTGAGAAAACACCATTGGTCGAGAACTATAACTGCAATCTGAAAGAGAATGTCGTATAGCAGTTTAAGAATTATGCAGCCATCCAGGACATGTGAATAATTAAGGAGCAGGTAGAAACTACTTCTGGGAACAGGCTGGAGTCAGATAAAACAAAAAGGTTGAACCTTTCTTCCCAGACAAAAACTAAAATAAATACTCAAAGTCCAAAGCCAAATTCACTAAATTACTTTGGATGATTACCACTTACTATCATTAGACTCTTTTGTTTAGGACAATCCAATATTCACATCGCATAGTGTTGGTTAGGGGGGCTTCTCATGCTGAGACCCCTGGGGCCTCATGCATAACGGCGTGCGTAAAATTCGCACTATAACATGACGTAAGAACCAAGTGGAGGCAAAGGAAAAGCATACTATTTGTTGATTTAAACAGTGGTATAATCAACAAAAGGAAGTTATCGAGTGACATAGCGTGTCAGAGAAACTCCAAAGCTCACGTTCACAAAGTTGCACAGTGCCAAAATAAAAATGAAGTCACATATCAAAGTCGCAGTGAAAAGGTGAGTTGTAGCCCACCGTTTGAGCTTATTAGGGTACAGACAAAAAAATAGGCACACAGTGGGGAAAAAAGCACGAAATGTCAACTTTAATCTTGAAATTTCCACTTTAATCAAGTAGTTTATTTTGTCATTAAAGTAGAACATCATAAACTTCATCTTAAAATCATTTAATTTACTAGTTTCTCAAATCCCATTGTAACTAAAGTAGCATGTTAAATGCTTTGTTTTGTATTTGATCTTCAATGTGCTCTATGTGTGTGAATCACTACGTGCTTCCGTTTTTTCTCTTTCTCCGACAGGACATAGAATCCATTACATTCGTGACATTACAGCTCTCTGTATAATTAAAATACTGAAATGTATACGTGGTATCAATTTTCATGATGATTGGAATGAAAGCATGTTATTAATCATGGAAACACGATGGCGCAGTGATTGTTCATGTCTCACACAAGATGCTGCTGTGCTATGCGTGACCTTCGATGAAACAATTTATTGTAGCAGTACTGTCTCTTTCAAACGTACTAACCTTCAATCAATTCCTGTCCTTACTTTTCTTTCTCCAAATACCCAATCACCACACAATCAGCTCTGTAATAGACGTTAAGCCATCTGTAAGCTTACAACGACGATTCTTCAAAACTTTTAAGGAACATTGAAATATTCTCATAGTACGTGTTTAATTATTCTATCCATCTATTCTTCCAGTGTTGCGCCAGCCTCAGCAAATATACAGCGCAAGGCAGGAACAATACGTGAACTTGCTAGCGCTGCGGCACCATGTCCTCACACGTTTAATTATTAACAATACAGATTATTTAAATGAAGTTAAAGTTTTATCTATATAATATAATCAATGTATTTTGCTGCATTTCATCTTACAAATGATACCGTCATCATATGTAAATACGCGCTTTATAAAGTGGTGCAGGTTGTGTAATATTATAACTGTAGTGCAAGTTTACAGTGCGGTAATTGTACTTACTGTATAAGTATAAACAGTTCTACAAGGAGCATTACAATCAGATGCATTACATTAATCAACAATATGCGGTTAGTTTCAGTGTATTTATAAAGCCGCGTCAGGAAAATAAAGAGTAATCACACAGGAACAGTAGCACTACTTTGACGCTGGGTGCCGCCAGTCTGCAAAACCGAACGGAGAACTTGCGTACGACAGGGTATGAGGTACCGTGGAAAAGTGTGTGGCTTTACGCCAAGTGTAAGTTTTATACATCGCGATTTGAATATGGAAATGTTCTTACGCAACATTTCTGTGCGTACGCACCGTTTATGCATGATGCCCCTGGTCTTCACTGATCACGTATTTATATGATTTAGCCTCTTGTCTATGTGAGAAAGATGAGGGCACCACACACACACACACATGCTCTTTAATTTTTTTATATTGGTAATATGATCTCAAAGCACTATATAAATTTGCTGAAAACTCCCTAACTTTGTTTCAAGCAGTTGTATCTTCCAACAAATGACTACATGCTACAATAGTAGTGTGGAATAACGGGTCATCTAGTATTACAGTATGTGTCAGTCTTTGGTGGCCTTCATTATTTTGACAGGATCCTTCAGTTTGTTAAATTAGGATTATTTTACCAGTTGTCAACAAAATTAATTACAATCAGTTCTACAAAACTGCTGCATAGAATTTCCTAAATTTCTTCAACTGGTCTTTATCATTTGGCCCATCAGTATGAAAAGAAAGCCATGGGCAACTCATTGAGGCTTCATTTAAAATAAAAGAACAAAGCTGAAATGAGAGTGATAAAGAATTTTATTAGCATAATTATACCACTATAGAGATACTTTTGGGGAAGAAAAGCCTCTAGCGAGATAAAAATTTAAGAATGGGCTAAGGGTCATGAATGTTTTGAAATAAGTTAATAAAAATGTAACCTTGTATCAAGAGATTAAAAAAAGATTTATTGAATATTCACTATACATTATATACTTTTAAAACTGATGAGTAACTATATATACAGCATAGAAAGTTTTAAAACAGATCATATGTTACAGTGTGTTGTAGTGTTTTCTAAACAAGCTGTTTGAATGTAGTTAATTTTTTTTTTCAGAAAGTGAAACAGATTAGTTTCCTGTTTTGGTTATAATATACAGTATGATGGATGGGGTTTGCATATACTTGTCATCTTTGTATGGATCTTCTTCACATATTTCAAAGCCATGTACAATTTAGGGTCATTTGGTGATTCAAAATTAGCCGAATGCCCTGACAAGTTGTCAGTGGTTACTGATGTCGGCCCAGGATTGATCCTTGTCTTGACATGAAGGCTGCAATGAACTTCAAAGTAACAAAGTTCACAAAATAGATGGATTCATGTATGACAAAGAAATGCTTTCAATGTATCAATCATACCATTTGTTAGTTGCATTAATACACGTTAAAAGTATCAGTGAAAACATGATTAAAAGATACAAAATGTACAAACCACAGTTTTAACTACGATTACAAAAATAAAATTATATCATAGTGACTTTTAGGAAAAACTCATAATAAATAGTGGTTTCTGCATAAGGTTTTAATTCAATCATTGTATAACTTTATGATGAATTTACAACCCTTGTATGGATTTCCCTTTGTTATAGGAATATACCCATCCCAGAACTCTGATAAAAATGTTTTTCTGTGTGAAGTCACATTTTGTTTCTAAGTTGATGTTAAACTGAACCCTAACCAACCTCTATATGTGTCCTTGTATTCTTGCTGAAGACTTCATTTCAAAATTACTAATGCCATCCAACGTACAATTTCCTACACAATTTTAAAATGTCTTTCATGTCACCATTTCATCTCAATTTGCTTACCCTAAAAAGATTCATGTCCTCTTTAATTCCTCACAGTGTGTACCATGCAGTTCTGTAATATGTTTGGTAACTTTTGATAAAATTGTTATTTGGAGACCACAAGTTGGTTAACCAGTTGAAGACAGAGTAGAGACAAGAGAAGAATGTCCCTCAGGGATCTGTCCTGGGACTGTTAGTTTTTCCTTTTTACTTTAATGACATTCATTTTAGTATAGGTAGTAAACTTGCAGATGATACCAAAATTGAAGCAATGGTAGACACTGAGGAGGCAGCAAAAACAATTCAGAAAAAGTTGGTCAAGCTTTAGATCTGCACAAGATGCAATTTAATGTAGAAAAGTGCAAAGTGCTACATATGGGGAAAGGTAATATCAATTTTAAATACGGGGGGTTAACACTGTCATAAAGGATGCAACCTTTGAAAAGGTTTTAGGAGTTTATATTGACACAACATCTTCCATCAACTAATCAATATAGAGAAGTGAATAAAAAGGCAAAATAATATCAGGTTATATTGTTAAAACTGTTAAATATAGTTAAGGGACTTTATGTTGAGATTATATAATGCACTAGTGAGACTGCATCTGGATTATTGTGCATAATTCTGGTAACCACGCTACAATGAAACTGCGCAAAGAGTAACCAAGCGTATCCCAGAACTTAATGACATGCTGTACTCAGAGCAATAAAACCTCTTTAGTCTAACACAGAGGGACTGTGAAGGGATGAAATCTGGGTTTTCAAAATTATCAAATACATTACTAAAGATGGTCTAGCAGAATTCTTTTAACTTTACTCCACCCAAAATTACATTTTTTAATGTTATATAAACCATGTACTTTTCAGCGATGGCTGAGAACAAAAATATAATACGTTTTCTTGAAGAAAGCACATAAAGATTTTCTTAGAACGGGATCGATAGGTGAGCAAGGTTGCAGAGTGTCAAATGTGAAAAACATTCATGCTTATCTCTAGCACAAAATGTGTAAAATATTTTTAATGCCTTTTTGATAAATTGTTATTAAATGGTTATTTTTTGAATTATCAGCAGGTATGTAAAAGGAAAACCTAGAGTCATGGGAAGTACTTTTTGAATTGAAGACAACAGTCTTGACCAATGAATGTTGGGTTAAGGTGAGTGTATTATCGTAGTATTTCCCTCTACTTACCCTTTACCTGTTTTCTCAAGGGTAAATGTTCTCGTCAAGTTCGTTAGGTTGGTCTACTGTTGCACTTTAAGATGAACACACACACACAAATAGATAAACTCACACACACACAGACCCTAACCACAACAGTGCTCTATGAATGACACACACACGCTGATTAACCCCTAGCACTTTAAATCACACAACAGCCTGTCACTCAGCACTTCAAGAGACTTACTTATTATCGGCACAAACAACATACAATGTTTTAGTGCTATCTCAGACCTAAATATTACTTTTGGTCTACAAGAATACATTTAAACATACAAAGACTCAGCACTCTTGACTATAGGCCTTTTATCAGCCAAGAAAACCTTCTTTATCGTATTGTCTCTAGCTATTGAGTGGCGCCCTCACTCTCAGCCTCATAAACCCCGCAGCACAGAAATAATGGCAAAAATCCGGCTGTCACCAGGTGCTCAAAGAAATCTAACTTATTACTTCAATCACTCTAGACATTAAGACAAAGCATAGAAAGTTAAAAGCAGCATGGTATTTATTACAAGAATAATAATAAAACCACTGGAACAAAGAATAATAAAAAAATAGGTACTGATAGGAAAATCTGAATATATATATAGTCTTCAGAAAAAGCTTACGAAAAAAAGGTAGAGATGACAAGGATGAATGTCCCAGGGAGGCGTTTGATTTAGCAATCGATGTTCATGATGCCTTTCTGACGACCAGTGCCGTCTTCGTCCGTTCCTCTTCTTCTCCTTCTTCTCTTTGCTTCTGATGTTGCTTTCAAAATGAGGCATATTTATTATAAAGTTTCATGCTGTGGTTTCACAACACATGAATGTTCCATGCACCTGATTGGCTGGCTGTCAATATGATGGATGAATTTTGTTCCCCAGGTAATAAAGTTCTTTGATATTGCCTCAGTTTTTCCTTTCCCAGGCCGTAAACCCAATTGATGTCCCAGATGTCCATCCATAAAGTAATCAATAGCCTGAGGTATCAGCTAAGGCTTCGTTTCCCAGGCTGTAAATCAAATTAGCACTAAGCTATGAACAACTGTTATAAAAGTGAGGTATAAGGAAGAGGATATGTCTTTTTTATTATAATGCCTCCTACATCTAAATTCATCTTGTTGGGATTGAGCAAAATATAATACAGAATAAGATGTAGCTTTTATACACCATAACAGTGAGTCTTCAAGTCAAAATGTCACTCCCATGATTGTTTGGTGAGCAGACTCACTTCAAATAGTCTGATTACCCCCCACCCACTCCAACTGTTTATCTCATTTGTTTTCAAAGGTATACTTGTATAATGTCATATATTTAGGTAAAATGTTTTAAAAAATTAAAGGAAATAATTTAGGATGTTTTCAGAACTCATAAAGATGTAAATTACGAACACTCAGTCTTTTATTGATAGAACCTTTAGATTTTTCCCTAAAGCTTTCTACTTTAGCTTTGTGCTGTCATTTGCTACCCTTAATGTTATTCTCTCCTGGTGCTATCCTTGAACTGCCCTTATCCTTTTCAATTTTAATTTTCTCCCACACAATCTGGTAAATCCTGTTATATGAGGAGACTGCTTCAAGTATTCTTGACTCTGTGTAAACAAAAGGAAATGATAAATGCCTGGATCCTCTCATTGCCAACATAGATTTTATTACCCTAAAGAGACAAATGTGTGCAATATCTTGCTTTTTATTGTGTTTTTCTAAATATTAGAGTGTACTGTTTATTAAAAGCAACACTTTTAGATAATTTAATCTTACACAATTACACACATACAGTACATTCTGGCAAATTTTCCTATTTACATTGTAAATCAATTTAACAAAGAATGGCTATTCTGTGCATGAAAGAGATTACTAAATACATAATTCAGCATTCACAGCATTCAGTCCTGCTGAAAGGATAAACTTATATCTTTATAGAGATCTATAGTTCACAAGCTAGGTTCAATACATTCAGCTATTACTTGTTTTGTTTTTAAGTTACATTATTAAACAAATTTATGATAATGCGTCATATTTTAAATTTAATAAATCACAGAAAAACATTGGTAAAGTAACAGCGTGGTCTTACTGATAAACACTAAAAGCAAGTTACAGATAAAACTATTAACTAGTTTAAAATTTAAATAATTGTGTCTTGCATACTCTAAATGCTTACACATTTCCTGTGATTCATTATGGTGCAAAACAAATTTTGATACTTTGTAAGAAATACAGTATACGCAAAGTAGTTTTAAACGATATAATGTTGAAAATGTAACTGATTAGCATTAAACAAGAAATTCACATTTATCAGTAGGCAATAATCAGAAAATACCAGTGATGGAGAAGTCAAAACCAGACTAAGGCAATCATTTATATTACTTAAGGTAATAAGCAATAATGGCAGATCTCTTTTGCAGCTTTATTTAAAACACAGAAACGAGAATGACACTAGTGGCCTAGTATTTTTTTCTTTTTTATACAATAACAGTAAATATGAAATAAAAAAGAAGATATTTATAAAATTACTGTCAATCTTTTTTGGTACTTCTGAGTTTTGTATTTTCCTCTTGGCACTATTTTACACTGTTTAGGAATAATCTTTGACAGTATCCTTACCACATTGGCGCAAGTTACACAACAAAGTTTGAACTAAATAAGCAGTGACATTTCACAGTTCCAGTTGCTTTTGGGCACACAAATATTTTGGAAACAGGGATATTTTGGCTTTTAAAAAGTAGCATTACAGGTCATTTTTGAATAATGGCAAATCATATAGTGACTACACTCCAGCTGGTTGATGTGCTTTAACTTGTGTGTTTTTTCAATGGAGCACTGTCCGAATATGTTAAAAATATGGACTGTGGCTATCTGGAAACTCAGACATGAGGATACAGGGTAGGTGTTGAATATTATAATCCCATAAACAAAAGTACTGTTCAGATGATACGATTTTTTCTGATAAACTTCTAACAAAATTCAATAAATGTTCATGATAACACAATTAAAAAACAATCAAGGATTCAAAACGAAATGAAAAAATGAAAATTCAAAATAAGAACAAATACAGTGTAATTGTTACAATACTTCATAAAGCCAACAATATAAAATTTTATTGATTGTTTTTCCTTATGTAGATTTCTAAGAGCAAATAGATTATTATGAGTGAAATCCGGGTGGGCATATATAATTTTGTTACTGTAACTGTGTTTATTGAGGGTTTCTAAATAGTTCACGCAGTTCAAATGCAACTACCAAAAAAGGCATTCAAGAAGTAGCATGACTTGTTGTACAAAAAAACCCAAAAAACTGCACAGTCCAAGGGTATAAATGGTACGTACGCACAAAAATGTTGTGTATGCCCATTTCCATGCTCACTTCGAGATGTGTAAAAACTAAACTTCACATAAAGCCACACACATATTCACGGCAGCCCCTCACCTTGCATACACACTTTTCTGTTTGGATTTGCAGTGCTACTGTTTCTGTGTCATTTACCTTTCTTTTTTAGATTTGCATCCAAGGACCGTGATGTATGAAATACTCCAAAATTAATTGCATTATCATTTACAAATTTAAGGCACTTGATTGTAATCAATCTCTAACAATTTAATGGTGCACAGAATGGCCAAACTATTCCAACTGCTATGGTTGCTTGAGCATTGCTAGAAGACATTGCAAATGAAAGAATTGGAAGAAAACATGTATTTAGAGATTTACCGATTTCCTGGTACATGATGATGACTGTTTTCTAAGTCAATTTAAAAATGTTATTTAGTATTGATCCGGTTCTTGGGATTACACACATATTGCAAAACAGCATATCCAATGTTGTTTAAAGAATTAAAAAAAAAGCAAAACATTGTTGTGATATTCAGACATTTTAAAAGGAGCCTGCCTGTGCACTTTATTTTACTGCCCATCTTCCTTCATGGCACCCTTCAGCCTCAGGGGCGTGACATTAACTGCCCTGATGTGAATTGTTGTTCTGTAGACAATTAGTCAGTAATAACTGAAAAAAGTTACACTTGCAATTGCCTATATTCATCCTATTGTGTTTTTCGCAAAGGTAATGTATATATCTTTTCACTTCACTGCCACTTGGCGTGAATGTTGCTCTCTGTAGGCTGAACAAAATAATAACACAGAATGTAATGGGTAAAAAGTTGATGATCGTTAGGAAAAAATAATAATATAAAGGGAGAATTTTGTTCAGTTAATTTAGTAACCAGATAAGGCTTCAAAATAATCATATGATTTGAATGTGCATCTGTTTGATATTACAAGACATGGCAGAACATAACAATTGAAAAAACAGATTTGCAGTAGCAAAAGCAAGCAGAATTCAGCCTTTCCCCCTGAAGTAGTTGTGTGTGGGTGTGCTGTCGTGTGTGTATATGAGAACTCAACCCAAGGTGCCCACTGCAAGCAGGCAAACAAGCAACAAATGTACTATTACCTCTATAAAAAGTACTAAAAATATGTAATAAAAAGTATTATTTACTTTTTTTAAGGAAAAAGAAAAAATTAGGGGGTCTGAGTCTTCAAGAACAAGTCAATTAAAATTAGTTCAAAAGAAGTTAATTAGCAGGAAACACAGGTTACTCATTAAGAAAAAGCTTAGAATTAAAACCTGCAGCCATGGTGGTCCTTCAGGACTGGAGTTGGCGATCCCTGTACAAGAGCACTATTATTCAGCTGTAGCCAAAATGCTAATACATAAAATTTATTCAAGTTGAGAAAGCAATGAATTATAAACCAGAATGTCAGAACCTAAATTACTGAAACACACTTGCTCATAAATCACATCCATAATATCAGACAAAGGGCTACTGCTGCTGTGCTGAAAATCATAACTGAGTCTTCGTTACAAAAATTGTTGTGCCTTTTAGGTTGTGATCCTTACCAACTAAGCAAGGTCTCATAGCAGCCCATTATCCACTCGCAGAGATTCCAAAACGGTGGTGTGGCACAATGAAAAAGTAAAATAATGAAAAAAAAAATATTTCTTAGGCAAGAGAATAAAATTCAAACACACATTTTATACTTTCACAATATTAAAGTCTCATGAATTTAAAGAATTATCTGAAGCCAAAAAAGGCACAAAACTAGAAAAACTTTAAGTGAAAAGACAAATACAAAAATCATAGACATAAAGTGATGAGAAACTAACGTTTCATGCTAAGTTTCATGCTAAGGTCTCTTCATTCATTTATAAAGCTGAGCATGTTCCCTCATTTACTGCATCAAAGTGCCACAGCTCTTAGGTTCAATATACAAGAAACCTGGAACATAATACAATGAACAAACTAAATTAAAATAGTTATCCATCATACAATTTTTCATAAACAAAACTGCATTCATTTAAGTATAACAAACACAAAATGAAAGAAAACAAAACATTTAGAAACAAAAAAATATAAAATACATAGAAAAACACAAAATATATTAATATAAAGAAAGGAAACGAAAGCCTCATAACACCTAAGAGATTTGCTGAAACTTTGTGTTTCCAGTGCCTACCTCCAGTTATTTAGCTAATTATATACCTATGATACAGAGGAGTTAACAGAATATAACATTTGCCAAGGGATAGACATTATTATTGGTTTTATATAAGGCAACCTGCAAGTTCTTCTTTATGAAAGGATGCCAACTGTGAGTGATCATCTTTATAATCAGCCACAGCATACTTTGATATTTAGAGAAATATAATACACTTTTATAAAGTACAAACATTAAAGACAAATCAGAACATTTCTTGAGATAGATGCAAACAATAATAAAAAACAACATACATAACATTTTTTTGTTCTTTGCTAAGGGCATTTTTCATAAAAGTAAAAATATTGAGATATTGCAAGAACTTAAATTGAAACAAACTATATTGGTTCTATATTTATTTATAAAATTATTTATTAAGGATTACATTGAATTTGTTTAAGGATCTAAATCTGTGCCACAGGGGGAAGGAGTCCAAATTAATCTAGTGTAATGTGACAAGTCAACCATATTACAAATTCAATAATAGCAAAACAATAATTAATTATGACAGCTTAAAACAGGAACAAGAAGTTATAAAATGTATTGTTTGTTGGAGCATTTTAAATTTGTTTATTTACATTATCGAACAGAGAGATATAGCATTTTTTAAATATTTTTGTAGCTCCAAGTTACATATATCCAGTGACAATGCAATGACAATAATGTTATGGAAATACTGAATTGTCATAATCTGCTAATAATGCAGCTGTCAGGTTACTGAATCCTAAGGAACCCATTTCCTTTTAATTCAACTGTAAATAAATTGGGTGATTTTTTTTTCCTTTTTTGTTTTCATTTTTGATTTTTATGGTTAATAAAATAATTTATCGTATTTGGTATGACTTGTTTCTTAAAGTCATACTTACTTGGTGCAACTTCCAGTAGGAAGAAAAGGACATTAGTGCTGAGATGACAGTGAATTCTCTTGCGTGTGTGAAGCTCTCCTTGAGTTTCAATAATTTGTTAAGGTTATGTTTACCATCAGGAGCATCTGTTGGAGTAAAAAATAAAATATATAAAATATACAAGTGGAAAATACCTCTCTCAAATTAAATCTGAAACAGTTAAATAATCAGTATGAGACTGTACATGTTTCCTTATTTTAAGATAGTGGAGTTTGAAAATTGGATAACACATCTAAACTGGAGTTCATCCATTATCCAACCCGCTATATCCTAACTACAGGGTCATGGGGGTCTGCTAGAGTCAATCCCAGCCAACACAGGGCACAAGGCAGGAAACAAACCCCGGGCAGGGTGCCAGCCCACCGCAGGGTACGCGCACACACACACACACTAGGGACAATTTAGAATCGCAAATGCACCTAACCTGCATGTCTTTGGACTGTGGGAGGAAACCCACGCAGACACAGGGAGAACATGCAAACTTCCACGCAGGGAGGATCCAGGAAGCGAACCCGGGTCTCCTAAGTGCGAGGCAGCAGCGCTACCAACTGTGCCACCGTGCCGCCCATAGAGTGAATCCAATTTTTAAAATTTGTTCAGAATATTTTATTTCCCGTATTTCAATGATAATTTACCTTTCCCCAAAATTTCCCTTATCCAACTTGTTTCATGCGAACAGATAAACAACAGAAGAAATGTTTAACTTCCATCCATGCACCATTATCCAACCCGCTATATCCTAACACAGGGGTCTGCTGGAGCCAATCACTGCTAACACATGGTGCAAGGCAGGACGCACACACACACACGGGACAATTTAGGATCGCCAATGCACCTAACCTGCATGTCTTTGGACTGTGGGAGGAAACCCACGCAGACACGTGGAGAACATGCAAACTCCATGCAGGGAGGACCCGGGAAGCGAACCCTGGTCTCTTTACTGCGAGGCACTACCACTGCACCACCGTGCCGCCCAATGTTTCGCTTTTTATGTAAAAATAACTTAAAAGTATTAAGTCATAAGCCGATGTCACATTATGTGATTTTTTTTTTTTTAATACTTTATTAATTTTATTGCAATCCATACAGAGCAATCAAATTTTTACAAAAAGAAAAATTAAGTTAAAAACAAATCGATCCCCACCCCTGAGAGAGAGAGCAAGCCAAACAGCGTGAAATTTAAGGCTTGTAAACATACCTAAATTAATAAATTCTCTGTGCTTTATGAGCTTATTTTAGAATATTACTGATTAGATCCTGCCATGTTTTGAAAAACATTATGTGATTTTAATCATTTAGTTATGTCAGATTTGCTGACCGTGTTGCTGATATCATCACCGAACCATCTTAATTTACATGACTCTAGGGATGTCATATTTAGCAATTGCGTACTGACCTTCTAGCCTAGTCATTGACCCACAATCTAGGCCCTATTTTTCTCTTTTTCATTCTGTTGTTGTAAGTAAAACATGTTTGTGAGGTCCAAAACACCTGCATTCCTTATTCCTTATCACTGTATTATACGAGGAGGTACCTAAAAATAGCCGGAAACTTTACCTGCAAATTTCACCGCTAGGTGTAGCATACTTACAGTATTCTGTGGCAGTCTGCCAAGTGGTGTTTGTGCTATATCTTGCCTTTGTTAATTAGCAATGTTAATAAATTAATTTACATAAAGAAATGTTGTGTGCTTAGCCTTGTGGGAAAAAGGAAGTGTTGTTCACACACATTCGAAATTGAGTAAAGAGCACGTTGAGTTACCTGTGTCTCTGTAGTTATTATTTGTTGGAGTTGGAAGGAACACAACAGTGTTGCTCTGTATTGTTCGTACAGCATTCCATGTTGGTTTTCTTGGTGCTTATTAAACATGTTCTGCGATTATTGTGATGGATGATCATAAAGAACAGAGAGTGTGCGTTAAATTTTGTTTTCTCTTATGGAAAATAGCTGCTGAAACTGTAGTGATGCCTGAAACTGTTTTCATAGAGTCAGCTTTAAGTAAAACACAGGTCTACAAGTGGTTTTCACATTTCAAACTAAGGGAAATGTCACTCGATCTTGCTCAGTTTGACTTTTTCTTGTTCCCGCATATGAAAAAAGAACTCAAAGGAAAGTATTTTTGTACCGTGGAGGAAGTCAAAGAAAAATGGCTGCTGGTATTGGACAACGTTCCACCTCAGCAATTCCAGAAATGTTTCCACCAGTGGGAAAAAATGTTGAGACAAGTGCATTCATTCACATGTAGAGTACTTTGAAGGAGACTAAAGTTTCAGTAAGTAAGAATTATTAAAACAATTTTTTTTAATTGTGGATATTTGTGGGTACCCCTTTATATGCATTGTATTTCCACACACAAAGCCCACCCCTACAACTAAAGACAAAATCAGACCTGTTTGATTTTGTTGGAGCGAATCATCGACTAGTTGGAGTGAGTCACTGGGTAAGCTACATTATGTGACTGGCCTTCACAGGAGTGCACTATTAAATTGTTAAAATTATGCAAATGAAGGCTAAATCTGAAAAATCTCTGAAAAAGTAATGTAATGTGACATGGCCTTTAAAAGGTCTTACAGTTTTTAATACAAAATCTCATCACCAAAGTTTAACAGAAGAATTAACCGCAGAGAAGTGAAAAATCTAAAACTTTTTCAGATTTAATGAAAAACACAAAGTTTGCCTTGCTGCGATGGGCTGGCACCCTGCCCTGGGTTTGTTTCCTGTCTTGCGCCCTGTGTTGGCTGGGATTGGCTCCAGCAGTCCCCCATGACCCTGTAGGTTGGATATAGTGGGTTGGATAATGGATGGATGGATGAAGTTTGCCTTACTGGTCCATTTTGGATAATCAACTTTCTGCTATCTCTAATTTGAAAAATAATTTGCTCACATATCATAGGACAAACATGTCTACTACAGTAGACAGTAATACATTTGCCTTCATTTTTTTGTCTTAATAAAAAAAGTTAAACAATAGTCCATATATTCTGTTGAAAAATGTTTTGATATCTCCTTGGTATCTAAATTTTATGTTGAACATTCTCACAAGGCACTGCTAAAATAATGCAAGTACAAGAAAAACAAAGCAGCTTTAAACAATTAACAGAAAGAACCATTACTAACAACAATGCCCATGCAAATGAAACAGAAACTTAAATAACAAGAGTTGTGTAGAAGTAGTGGATTTTGGGCCTCCCTGTTTTAATAAAGAACAAATACTTCATATTATTTGAACTGAATGAACAAATCATTTGGTTCCCTTACAAACTGTAAAACAAAGCAGACTGCTTGGAAGCTGTTCCTCTGAACTTTGCTTCCCAGAGAATTATTGGTGGAAACGATCAGAAAAAGCTGTGTTTATTGTGTCTACACCCTTTCATGATAGGTTGCAAAGTGACAGAGAGTGAAATAACATGGCTCCTCCTGATGGACCTCAAAGTTCCTGTTGAAATTGTGGTCTCTCCATTTCATATAAATGACACAACTGGATACCTTGATGAAAAGACGCAATGAGTTACATCTGTTTACCTTAAACATACTTATTCATTCAGGGTTTCATATTTTCAGTATGTTCTATTATTTCAGGGAAAAGGCTGAAAATCTAGAATGTATTCATAATGAGTTAATGCTGCACACCTTTAAGTTAACACACTTCATGTTAGTATTTCATTTCTGAAATTTACTGCAATGTGTCATGCATGTGCATCTGAAGACCACCTTGCCAGCTCTGATCACATATGCAGTACACCCATAAAATGAGAAGAAGCGCTGTCACTATCTGCTCTGTCTCTTTCCTCTGCAGCTCAAAGAAGACGCCCCAAGAAGGCCAACTAACTGTTTCCCCATCGCCTCCAAAAGTCCTGCCCCTTTCAGTCCAGAGCATATAAAAGCAGGGGTCCACGGAAGTAGGCCTCTTCCTTGTGACTTGAGCCTTCAACATGATGAAGCTCCCAGTCAGGTCATTAATTGTGGAATGCTGCTTAACAGGTAATTGTGTTCTGTTGCCCTCGTGCACCTGCTTATTTCTTTGAATGGTATTTACTTTTCTGTTGCCTCACAATTAAATGGGATTGCCGATATGGCACCCCAACTACTTTTAGGACTCTGCAAGACACTCTATTTCACATTCTACTTTATTTCTTCATTTCTGTCTATTCTAAAAAAAATATTTATTAAACATTCATATATATTTAAAATTATTTTTAAACAAAAACCATCTAAGTGATTAGGCTACAAGAAGTGAACATTATGAATAAATATGTTAACATTTAAATAAGTAAAAAAAATTCCAAAATATTCTTGTTTCTCGCCCCTTGGAACCAATTACAGAGATTTCTTAACGGCAGAAGAGTAATCACTTAAAATTCTTCACATTAATTCCTCTTGCTTTGCTGGAAGTTTACTAAGCATCTATACTGAAGCAATTGATAAAATACCAAATATAATGAGTGTCTTAGCTATTTTCACTGAAATTCAAATGAAAGCAAACCATAACTGCATTATATGGAAAACTATACCAATCAGATGTTGCTGCATATTATAAAATGTTACTTTAGTTATCTGAAAGCAACTTTAAAACAAAGTTACATTTATACGTATATGTAAATTGTGAGGACTTTGTTTGTAATTCAGATACAGCTGGATGTGTCTTTGTAGGGAAGACATATAAAACAAAATACATTTATTTCACTTTTAAAAAAGTACATTTTGTGCTTAGTCCTAAACTACTTATTGTAATTTTCTTTGAAATTTTCAATTTCTGCTTTTATTACTAACCGTTTCTCCAAATGTCATCTCTATGACCATTTTCTATGAATATTTTGTATTCCAATGGGCAGGCAACTTTTACTTCTTAACTGAAATAGGATCATCTTGAAAATATTAAAAATTAAACAGTGAAGCATAAATATATAAAGAGAATGTTCCTATGTTGTTCTAGAAAGGTATGCTCTAGTAATTACTTCTTTTTCCTGACCTGTCCTAAACAATGCTAGCATACTGTACATGTGATCATGAAAAAAAAAATTTTAATCCGCCAGTGAAATAAGCACTCAAATTATCAGTTGTGACACAAACAACTGTGCTTATTACGCTCCTCTCAGATAAAGGTAGGAAAAGTCATCCCTCCTTCAAATAAATAAGATGTTTAATGATTGGTTTTAGCATAGATTTACCATTGTATTTTCTCACATCTTCAGCTTTTTAAAGCACAGCTACACTGATAACATAAGTACATGAAATTTGATGTGAAAAATGATCTGAATTCCATTAGAATGGGGTTATTGTGTGATTTTTGCAGGAGAATGAACATGGATTACACAATTACATTATCTACATACATACCAAGAGACAAACTTGAGTACTCAGTAGACCAAAAAGTATTGTCTTTGAAATGTGTAGCATCATAAAATGACTCATAGCACCAGAAACTACTACTGGTAGAGAACTAAAAAGTTTTTTTCTTGAATATCTTTCTTGTTTAAAATTGTTGATGGTAACTCTAGAAACAAACTGGTAAGGGATTAGCCAAAGGAATTTTCTTCTTAAAACATTCGTTGATACAGTGATCCCTCGCTATATCGTGCTTCGACTTTCGCAGCTTCACTCCATCGTGGATTTTAAATGTAAGCATATCTAAATATATATCAGGGATTTTTCGCTGGTTCGCGGATTTCTGCGGACAATGTGTCTTTTAATTTATGGTACATGCTTCCTCAGTTTGTTTGCCCAGTTGATTTCATACAAGGGACGCTATTGGCGGATGGCTTAGAAGCTACCCAATCAGAGTATGTATTACATATTAAATAAAACTCCTCAATGATATACGATATGCTTCCCGCGCGGTGCTTGATTGTTTGCTTTTCTTTGTCCTCTCTCACTCTCTCTGCCTGGCGGAGGGGGTGTGAGCAGAGGGGCTGTTTGCACAGATGCTGTTTGCCTAGAGGATACGGACGCTCGCCGCTTTATCGCGGTGCTTTGGCATACTTAAAAGCACGTATTGATTTTTTGATTGTTTGCTTTTCTCTCGCTCTCTCTCTCTGACATTCTCTGCTCCTGACGGCGCTCCTTTGAAGAGAAGATATGTTTACATTCTTTTAATTGTGAGAAAGAACTGTCATCTCTGTCTTGTCATGGAGCACAGTTTAAACTTTTGACTAAAGGGTGTTATTTCATGTCTAGAAGGCTCTAATAATGTTAACAGTGTGGGAGAGTTTATAAGGGCTTAAAATATATAAAAATAACCATACAAACATATGGTTTCTACTTCGCAGATTTTCATCTATCGCGGGGGGTTCTGGAACGCAACCCCCGCGATCGAGGAGGGATTACTGTATTTGGTAACTGCTTAACAGAGATCCATAAACTATTAAAGCTACACTAAAGTGGTTTGACTCATAAATCATACAGTAATGCTTTCTTAAACTGTGCTGACAGTTGTTGGATATTGGGATACCTCATTAGTTGCTTTATGCTGTATTCCACTTAAAGTGAGAAGTCAGAATTTCCGGGTTCCTAGTTGGAATTTTTGACTGGATCACTCCTTTAAGTCGGATTTCCAACTTAGAAACTCAGGGCTGGTCTGTCAAGTCTTAGTTTGCCTGACTTCATATTATGATGTCAATCCATAACTTTAGTGACTTTAGTAACTTTAGTGAGAGCTGTTGTAAACTGTTTATTAGCACTTCTGTCTATTTGTGTCACTTTATATCTGTGGTACAATAAGTACTGTATGACTTCAATCTGTGGACATGCTGCTGCAGTGTTTGGATATGCAAAATACAGCATAATGTGTTGTTATTAAGTACTAGCTGTCCCCCACGGCTTCACCTGCGTGGTAGTCAAACAGGAAAAACTTTAAAAATAAATAAACAGGTATCACTTGCTAAGCGGAGGCAAGGTACACTCCAAATCATGGCGAGAGGTAGACAAACTTGAACAGAGGCTGGCACGTGAGCGAGGAGGGCCTCACCCGGCTCCCCACTCCTGACGTAACGCTTCCCCCTCAGATTAGCATGAATAATACGATGCTGCAAGTGAACTATGATACTTAGCACGATGAGAGAAGTCGCAAAATCAACCGGAATGTTTAAGCAAATTATAGAAAAAACCTGACCTAAATCCGTTAAGTAGTTCTCTTGTGAAAAGCAGACAGACAGACAGACATTGGATTTTATATCTATAGAGATTTATTCCGATGGAACAAATACAACAAAGGTTTTACTTGATGCTTTCATACTGGATATCTGAATGATTTACTGATACGTGATGAACTTGGTGTGACGTTATTCCCAGCTCCAACATTTGACTTCTGAGGTAAATGGAATGCAGCGTTTCATAAAATTTTTCTGTTCATCTGTTCTGGATATTTTGAAAGCTTAAGTCTGAAGTAATATGACCATATACAGTATAAGTTTGGTATAAATAATTTAGGTTAGAAAAAATAAATATTTTTAAGTGCATCATGCTGCCATTTTGTATTTTGCCATTTTGCACTGCTAATAAGGGCTGCCTCGCTTTATGTACATCATTTCTTGCGCTATGCGAAGCAAATCTTCCATAAACAATGGTGCGATATTCACAGTCTTCACAGCTTCTTGCATCCTGAAGATAAACACAGAATGTTAAAGATGTTCCTTATCAGTGGAAACAATAAACTGCAGGGTTCATATTTTAATGAACTAAATTTTTATTTGTAAAATAATTGTATGCCTTCTTGATAAATGTGGCTTCAGGTCACTCCAAGTTTGGAAAAAGACAGTGGCAACCTAAGTATAAATATGACAGTGTTTAGCTGAAAATATGGCAGTGTTTAGCTGAATCCATGCCTCAACCTGTAATGTTTTAGCAGCTCAGTTTTTCCAGAGGCAAATAAGCTACAGATCTTGCAAATCCATCCCATATGCAGACACCTCCAGGATCTGACTTTATATGTTCTGAAAACTCTGAGGTCTAAGTTTATAACTTGTTTTAATTTCACAAAGACATTTATCGTGTGGTGATTGGTTATGTGCAGAAAGAAAAAGCAAGGATAGGAACTGGAGGTTTAGTACGTCAGATAGAGACAGCGCGCATACAATAAAGAAAGCCCGCTCAGAAGAACATCCATTGAATTCTGCGTTCGTGTCTCCATCCACCACATCACGAAGCCAACATTTACACGATATTCCAGTTAAACCAGTGCGATACCCATTCATATATCCAGTTTTTTGGAGCCTCGTCACACCTGTCATAAAGTTCACTACACTGAACATACACCTGGGGACCCTGTAATGCAAGGGAGCAGCACTACAGCCACGCCACCGTGCCCCCCGCCACTCGTGTTTAATACATGCTTTAATGCATTTCATCGTGAAGAAGATATCATGCACTGTATGTTAGTATTCTGAATGTTCATAGAGCAGGAATATCATGAAGTCAATGTGCGGCGATCGCTGTCTGCTGTCTGTGTGCAAGAGGAAGTCAGTTTAAGAAGCACATAGAGATTAAAAACTGGGTCAGGGAACACTTAATATAAAGCATTTAATGTGCTACATTAACTTATGACGGGGGTTTGAGAAAATCTAGTAAATTAAACATTCATTTTAAGATGAAGTTTAGTTTGCGACATTCTACTGACAAAATAAATTACTAGAATAAAGTGGAAATGTCGACTTTAATCTCGACATAAATGGCGAGAATAAAGTGGAAATGTCGAGAATAAAGTCAACATGTCGACTTTAATCTCGACGTAAATGGCGAGAATAAAGTGGAAATGTCGAGAATAAAGTCAACATGTCGACTTTAATCTCGACATAAATGTCGAGAATAAAGTGGAAATGTCGAGAATAAAGTCAACATGTTGAGAATAAAGTGAAAATGTCGAGAATAAAGTCAACTTTCAACTATAATCTCGACATTTTGATTTTTTTTTTTTTTTCACTGTGTCCGTATTTTTTTTTTCCCCGTGGCCCTAATACGCTTTCGTATCATCTTGGGTTGTGTATTGAGTGATTTAACAAATCTGTTTTATCGGTTTGTTGTTGTTTTTTTTAACCACGTCATCTATTTATGAAACTACAGTATGTTGACAATACAAGAACTGCCTGTACAGTATATTAAAGATACGGTATAGGGCTTCCTGGACACTGCAGTTAACTGAAGCAGTCAATGCTCCATCTGGCGGGATTATACAGCATTGCAACCATCTTTTTAGAAAGCGCATGGGGGCGTTTATGGGGCGGGGCATCGTTAACTGCGTCATCGCGGGGGATCACATTCCGTGCACGGATCGTGCATGGTCCTGTCATGCTCCAGGCGGCTGTTTGACGTGGCTCCCACTGTAAGTGAAAATGGAATTGCCTGTTTACCTTTTTCACAGGCTATACTATACTACACTGGGTTAATTTGTGATATGTTAACAGAAGTTCTAAATGTACTTCCATTGGCTGCTTAGACTCACTTACTATGACTATTTGGCCCTGATGAAACAAAGAAAAAAAGAGTGGTCAAAACTGGTTAATCAGTGCCTGGAAGATTCACTGTTTTGGCTTGTGTGCTATTACCAGCTAATGGCTACAAATAAAAAATGTCTCTGTGTGCCTCCCCTTGGCAAAGTGTTACATTTTAATTTAAGAGAATGCCTTTTGTTGTTTATAAAACAATGTGATCACCTCCAATTTACCAACAATACACTAGGCATTGTTCTGGAGACATGTGACTAGACTTAAAACTATCCAGCAATATAACTGAAATCAATCTGTGACAGTCTAATATCAAACTAGATACAGTAGGTATGATTGAATACTGCATATATTATGCTGGAAGTTATTCATTAAGTAAATCAGGACAATGCATTTAATATTATATTTTAATATTTTATTACAATATTTTTCCAATAGTTTACTCATTTCCAGTCTTGCTTTGGCCCAGCTGCAATATACAAATCCAAGATGCAGTTCTTCTAATAAAAGATTCTTCTCAGCTTCTTTCCAGCTTTGAAGAACACATCTTGCATTACTACCATATTGAAGAAAATTACTCAACTTAATCAATACTTTCTAATTAGTAAAACTTTCAATAACTCTTACTCATTAATAGTGAGATTTAGTTAATATTTAATATGCATTCTGACGAAACATTTTGCAGAGCCACATGGTGTGAACCTACATTGAACAAATTCATTTTTGGAGGGAAATCAGTGTTACTGTCAACATGGACGAATGAGAAAATGAGACTCTTAGCACTTTCCACCCTGTTAGATTATAAAAACATCTAGGTAAACCAATGGCTGAATGGTACAGGAAATGAAAGATGTAGGTATATTTTCAGCTTTTTTGCTCGGAGTGCATGCATAAAAATGGCAGGATGTGTCATCTTTCAGTTAGCACTGAAAGTCAAAACAATATTTGACAAATATATTGCATCACAATAATTTACAACTTGCCAAACTGACATTAGTACTCAAGAGTGTTGACTGCTGTCATCTTTTATAATGTACCGCATTTATCCAACCTCCTGCAACTATCTCAAGTTCTCTGTTGTGCTTAAAGGGTCATGTACAACTCTTGCCCTTGGGTTAGGTACTGTACATAGATGTTTGCTACCCTAATATATTCCAGCAAGATATTGACTATTCATCTTTATGAAGGCCTCTGACCAATTTTCCAGCTTGTCCCACAAGAAGAAAAGAAATCTCTGGCTCCAATGCATTGAAAAATCTTAACTACTTCTTCAGTAATTAACAGAAATTGTCACATTAATATTGGAATGACTAAATGAGGTGGTTTCCTTGGTCCAGTCATAAAAGGGGAATATGACTGTTTCCAAATAAGGAAATGAACTAAGGAGAAAGTCCATTTACATCCAATGGTCACAGTAAATAAAGCTTCATTGAGTTTGGGGAAAGAATGCATATATTTTAGAAATATCCCAGATTGGGACCCAAGTGCAGCCATGCAATGGGTGACACCTCAGCACCACATTAGTTCAGATGGAATGGAAGAGTGTGAGGTTTTTTAAGTTGACTGGAGTGCCAATTCTGCCACCAACTCCCAGGTTTTTCCCTGCAGATTGGGGGGCCTACATGCAGGGCTGGATGCAGATTAATGTCATACGAAAAAAGTTGTAAATCCGGCCTACCTTTAATCCCTTCTCACCTTTTCGTTAGCGTCTTTTGTCCTGTAAATGTACAAATAAGGACAAGCAGTAAGCAGCCTGCTATTCTGTCCCCCCACCACAGTAGAACGTGCACAGATTTCTCCCAGCTCATGCCTTGATTATCTGGGAGTGAAGTGCTGGAGTTTTAGAGTGGAAATTATAGATCATTATTTGGAACACATGCATTTCATTTGTGTTCCATTTCCACAATAATCTGTGTAAACACATTGTTAAAACTGAAACATTTTTCATATTTTAGTAATACAGTAAATGACAAAACATAGGCATAAACTATATAATGTGTGAAGCCTTAAGTCCAAAGATCAAATAAACATTTTCACAAAAGGTGCAAAGATGCTACAACAGCTTCCGTGGAGTAGTGGTAAGATTTGCTTGTTTGTACTCAAGAGTCCCCGGTTCAATCCTGACTGCCTCTTATATTTACCGTTTTGAGTAATGAGCTGGTCTTATTCTTAATATTATACTATAAACACATATATTTGGTTTGCATCTCAAACAGCCACTGTACATTTACAGTACTTGTAAAAGTTAGCATATTTTTTTCACTTTTATTCTTTCAGTCACGATCACGATACATACAATGGCCCCCAACCCCTGGGATCTGACACTATGACGCTGTTACTTTTTATTTGAAACTGGGATGTGAGATGTAGATGTGAGTGGTGTTTTGAGGTAGTGGAACTGATTCTCTGTCTGGATGGATAAAAGAAGTTAATTAGTCAACTAAAAAAGACAAATAACTTGAGGGGACATAAGTAATATAGATTAAATACAATATGCAACATTACCTCGCCTTTCAGGCATCACTGCCTATGGTACGATTGTTTCTGTTGTATTGATATACAATTATTCAACATTTACCCTAAATCCCTTTGAATTTTTCTAAAGGATTACATTCTTTGACATGGAAAATCTGATATTTGTCATCAACAGGATGAGTTATGTCAGTGATTTTTATCGTTTTACTTTTAAAAAGGCATATATTTTTTCAATTTTCAATTATAGTACCTCTCAATAATTCAAATGTGATGTCAGAAAAATAAAATTCTAACACTGCTACAGCTTTTAAAGTAAAAATTGATCAATTAAAACTTTCCAAAAACATCAAAACAAAGGTTAAAGTTATGTTTTTAAGACCTGCAATGATGTGTGGAGCTAAAACATGGGCAGTAGCGGAAGCGCAAGAGAAGTTAGTTGTGGCAGAAATGAGAATGTTGAGATGGATGCAAAAACAAAACATGACAGAATAGGACATGAGACAAGTGGAAGAAATATCTTAGAAAGTACAGGCAAGAAGGTTGAAGTGGTATGGACATGTGATGAGGACAGACAGTGAAAATGTGGACAAAAGAGTGATGGGGATGGAAGTACAGGAGAAGAGAAAGTGAGGGAGGCCAAAGTGAAGGTGAATGAATAAAAGAAGATCTGGAGGAAAAGGGCTTGACTGGCAAGGAGGTACAGGGACCAAGTTGTTTGGAGAAGGATGATCAAGTGCATCAAACCCACATAGAGGTGGAAGAAGATGAAAAAGAATGTGAAGACTTTTACACTTGTCTTCATGATCATCATAATATTTCTTGCCTTTTCTTGATGAAATTGTATGAATAATGTTTACTTATGGTTTGATGGGAATTTTTTTGCATTTAATTGCAAACAGTAGTATTTATTCAAAGTACTTAATATCTGGTGAGATGTAGATGTGTTAGAACTAAAAACTTTAAAGGCATTTTAAATTAAAGAAATTCCTAGAAAAAAAAGCAAATGATCTCCAAGCTTAGAAATATTGCAAAATTAATATGATTTCTTGAGTTTCTATTAGATTATATTGGATAAACTTTATTAATCCCATAGGGAAATTCAAAGGGAAGAAAAGCCTGAGCGGAAAAAAACCAAAAAATTGTAAAAGATTGGTGCACTGAAATTCCCATTTAATACATTTTAACCTATCGTCATTACAGCAAAATAAAGTATATTTCTTGCAAATCATCTAATTGCAGAAACATGAACAATACAGTGATATATTGCAAAACACAACAATATTGTGCAATCTTATACATATGTCATTGAAATGTTGTTTTATCATACTCTACATGCTTAAATGAGTCTAGTGTGATATAGCCAGCCATGTACTCTATATATCTGGCCTTTACTTTACTGTTAGAGTGAAGTTGTCAACACTGTGGTTCTGAAGGAAAAATCTAAGTTTTCATTATTTTACAACAATAGTGGCTTATAAATAATATAATTGAAGAATGATAATCATTTAAGTTTAAATTCAGAAAAAAATTCTCTAAAAGTATGGCAATACTAAATACTCTCAAAGACTTGAATTTTAGGTTTGCTGAGTTCATTCAAAATATAGATGTCATATTTGAAAAGAATTTAATCTAAAGTATGTCTAAATAATCCAGTTTAAAAATATTGGAAAATGACCATGATTTCTTGAGATTCAGGATCTAGAAAAGCTATTCATTTACCTGAAGCAGAATCGACTACTGTAATGCTATATAGTCAGGCCGATTTAAATTACTCACTTGCTGCTTTGCTGTTAATTCAAAACACACCAACAAGTATCACAACTGAAACTAGAAAGTATGACTATACAAATCCAGTTTCCATAAATAAAGTCAAAATGGTTTACCTCCTACTTAACTTAAAAAATGAATCAGTGCATACATTGAGATCTCAAGTTTCTAATCTTGTAGGACCAGACATTATTTTTGTTAAGAGAATACATGTCTGGGTACAACTTGCTAAAATTCTGGTAGTAGATAGTGGTGAAATCTGTCACTGAAAAAACTATGCCCATGGGTGTTCTTTCTAAAAACCTGACCCAATTTCATTCAGTCCAGCTGTATCGCCATAATTGTGAATGATTATTTATAATTGATTATTTATAATGAATAATTGTGAATTGCCAGCTGCAATGCATTGTTCAATATTCCCACTAATCCAAAGTCTAATCTGACTTTACAGAATGTTTTTTTTTTCCTTTGCAACAAGTTACATTTATTTTTAACTCTTGTCATTTGTTCTCTGCATAACTCACACACATTTTCATGTTTAACAGGGGTGTATCTGGTTGACTTTTCACATCACAATCACAGACTTGACATCGGTTTAATGGTATTGCTAAGAACACCATTGCCCTTTGCTGTTTACATCATTGCCCATACTTTCAGCTGCACCTTCATAAGGCATTGAATTAGTTTCAAAATATTACACTAAGTGAACCACCTAATTCAGTCACAGTTGTCTCCAGATGTATAATATATACACTTGGCCTATAAGACTACATAGATACAGACTTCTTTCATACACTGAAAAAGTGGCATGTCAGATTAAAATAAAAAAAAATATGCACATCAGTTAAACATAATAAAATTGTTTTTATCAAATACAATTTAATTATGCTTAATGCACTAAATTAATACATCCTGAAACAACATGATATTTTTATATAAAATGAATGAATCTTTTTCATTCTCTCTTAAATTAATTATATTATGTTAAATGAACATGCCAATAAAGCATAATATTTTAAAAATTGTTTTATAAACTTTTTTAAAAATGCAGCTCTCCAAGTTACTTAAAGTAACTTAAGTTACTTTTTAGGTTGTCAATTATACTTTTTCCAGTATCATTTTATAGTTCATGTTCAAATAAGAAATAAACAAGTTTGCTTATACCAAAACTAGTTTTATTTGGTAAAAACGATAAAAACTAATGAAAATACAAAAGATTAGTATTCAAAAGTTGAAATGTGAAACAGTTGTACAAGAACACTGCTTCTTTGGCTTTGTCAAAATGCCATGACCAGTGTATAACTAAATATGAACATAAAATGCACCTTGGATAGAGTGTTATATTATAAAATACATTTATTTATATGTATGTAACTGTATTTATAGAATAAATGTTAAATATTAGTAAAATATAAAGTGCAAAAATTGCAGTTTGGCACCTTTTTTCACAGTTTTTTTTTTTTTTATTTTCAAACAAGCAAATTCGACGACTGCACTGTATTATATTCAGGTGTATTATTTATTTGTCTGTATTAATAGCATTTATCTGGTTGAGCAATGTTATAATACTAATGAACAGCAATGCTGAAAGTAGTTGACCTGTAACGAAAGTCAGAACTTTTTTTTTTCCAAGTACATAAACGTACCCGTACTAAGCGAGTAAATCCAGACAACGTAATAGTACATTTACTGACTTGTGACGGTAGTTAGTGAGCACAGTTTGATAAAACATTAAAAGAGAATACAAGTAAAAATGCAAAATGGAGTAACGTTAGTCTGTTTGATTAAGTGTTTTAAAAGAATACCTATTTATTTATTTCTTGTGTGCATGTGTGTTTTTTAACTTTTATTTCATTAACCTTTTACTCTTAAAGGGCAACAATTACTCAAACCCAAAACGTGATGCTTTTTTGAAAGTCACATGGCTTTTACCGCCAAGTTATCCAACCTCCACTGAAGATGAATCTGCTTGGTGCCCATTAATTTTCAGTGAGGGCTAAATGTAACTATTTTGACTTCTACCTAAATGACTGAAATTATTATATTGTACATCCCACAAGATCCAATAAATTAAACATGATCCAGTTATGTTCAAAAGTGGAACATAAACTATACATGTAATATAAAGTAAATACATTTTTGTAAATGTAACAACCTGCCATTTACCTTTTTTCAGTGTATGATAAAACTAGTATAAGAAACAGGCTAAAAGTATCAGAAACCAAATCACAAGAATTTTATGCCTACTGATGTACAGAGAATCCCCTTCCATCACAGAATTTCAATCAAGATTAAAGAACTTTTATTTTAGCATATGATACACTTGTCAAAGCTACTACTGAGGCTATTTTATATTACTGTTTCATTTTGCCTTTTAATCAATTCTAATTTATTCCATTTGCAATTATTAAGTCATTCCTATTTTCCGTCTGCTGTTGGTATCTGTTGTTGCACTTAGCCTTCTTTGGAGCACGTGCAGTGTTATAAATGACAGACCTGTTTTAGACCTGTTTTAAGTACTAATTAAAAATGATCTGCTGTCTGTTTGCTTAAATCAACTATAAAAGAAATGATAAAAATAATTTGTGAAACAGGTACATGTTTCTAATATGTATTTTTTTAAGTATACTGCAGAAGTGTAACTATTCTTACTAGACTCCCAGAATCACTCATTACCAATAGCACATTATCTGGTCAACATGGAGAAATCATTTTCTTTTGTCATTTTCAATAGAGATAAAGAATGCACATAAAGATACATTCAAGAAAATGTAAGACAGTGTGTGTTTCAGTAATATGTTAATTTTTAAATTTTTTTACATTTCACCAATATCATTAAACAGAGGAAAAGCACTGTCTTTTAAGTCAAGTCTCGCTTGTGATTGACATAATATCACAAGCATCAAAATGTTATAAAAATTGTACTGTAGAGAAAATGTATTTGTAAATATAGAATGGGTAGTTCCATTATGACCTAGTAAACTTGTCAAAACCTCCACACTCACCCACATAATCAGGTAGCACTACATATTTTTGACAGCCTTTTGTAAATGTATGCTTTGGTTGTGTTTGTTCAGCAGATGATTTTGAATTTCAGCTTTTTACTTTTCTTTTTTTTAATTCTGTCTAAATGTTTGGACTAAGATGATAAGACAAATTAACCACATGAGCACTATCACCCAACATTACCTGTTTTTCAGAATCTACATATCCAACCTACATGGAGTAAATTCAGGTATAGCAGCCTTGCCTCCACTTGCATTCTGTACATTTTTCTCCCTGCGTAAACTGAGCAGGCATCCTTTATATTTCTTCTAATGTTATAGCTAAAGAACTTATGTGAATTTGCTTGGGTTTCTATTTGTGGCTTTCTCTAGATGTTATATGGCTTCATTTAAACTGTTGACAGTTATTTCAGTCTATAATACATATGAAAGATGTGAAATTTGAGGAAGTTGGCTACTCTAAATAGTCTTGCATGTAAAAGTAGGTCCTGCGATAAAGCAATACTTCACCTTGTGCTCCAAATAATTGTGAGTTGGAAAAACATGTTAGTAAATAGATGACTTTTCAAACATGAGAACAACATTTTATGTGGGCTTTGTAATTCTAATAGGACATTGTGGAAAAATTACGGTGATAGCTTTTAAAAAAAAAAATGTATTTTTATTTTCATATGTTTCCAATGCTTGAATTAAGCCACCAATTGCAAGACATTTCTTCAGCTGAAGCTGTAGAGGCTGGTAACTGTTTAGTAATAATGGAGTGAAAAGTTGATTGAATAGATATGAAATTATTTAAAAGGGGAAGATTTTGTTTGAATAAATCCCTTGGTATAAAAGGAAAAAAGATGAATAAGTTTAATAGTACATTGAATGAAAGGATTTGTGAGAGTGACTGTAGGGAACTGAAATAACATCTGAGGATAAAATTCTAGCAAATGGAAAAGTACTCAGACACTGTAGAGATTTATAGTCATATCAAGCAAATAGCATTAAAAATAAGCAATAGTCATAGTTACCTCACAATTTATTACAAAATAAGGCTCCCTCAAGGGATCACAAAAACTTGTCAGTTTCTGTGAGTGTAGAAGAACAATCAATCAGCAGAGTGTAACTGGGGAAAAATACTTTTATAGCATTTGTTCAGAAAAATAAGTAAATAGAAAAATATAACAGATATAATCAGTCTAAAATATTATATAATGTTGTATTACTCTATCCATCCATCCATCCATCTTTAGATTGTGGAGCTGCAGATCATATCCTGATATTAGTTACCAAACCTGAGTGGACCCTAGATCATTGCAGGGAGTAACTTCCTCCAGGCCAGGTTAAAATTACTAGTTATCATAGAATGGCTATTCTTGACATATGTAGGTCAAACCTGCCATATCCAGTAAAAACTATGTGGACACAAAAAGGAAATGCAAACTCCACATTTGCACAGTGGGCAAGCCATAAGTCAAACCCGGTCCCTGCACCTGAGATGCACTAGCAATAACTGTTGCCACTGTGTCACCCTCATATGGTATTTACATTTTTTTGTATTGCATTTCTTACTACTTTTGATTCTATACATTCAAATATATGTTTTGCTTATACTAGTATCAAAAAGTATGTTATTTTAAAAATCAAAATTTTTCACTACGATAAGTTGTCAGAAAAATAAACATTGAAGCACAATTTAAGCACTGTAGTCAAGGGTATATAGCCTTTTTTTACACATGGCCAATTGTAATCATAATTCAACAAGACTATTAATTATTTCCCTTTTTTATAGTTAATAGGAATGCAAAGTTCTTTAGCCAGGTTATTACAGTCTGGTTTGTTTGATACAGTGTAGATTCTGGACATAATGTCTTCCTGGCAATAGCTATTTCCTATCAACCAATTGTATGGAATTAATTTGGATTTTTAAAATAACATTCGATGCTTTTCGAAAATAGTCCCAAACAAAAAGAAAGGGTGAATAACTATCATTATTCAAGGTAATAAAGAGAGAAAATACTGATGAAAGAATTTGCAAAATAAACAGTACAGAGCCATGTTTCAACATCAAGTCTCTTTTCTGTACATTTTCTGCTCATCTGTATTCAGAGTCCAATGAAATCAGTATTAAACAGTAGATTTTTTTTTTTTTTTTTTTTTTTTTTTTTTTTTTTTTTTT
>JANRMT010062833.1:8520946-8556026 GCA_026402145.1 Polypterus bichir lapradei
TTGGCCAGCTGTTTTGCATTTTGGCCAGGAGATGTGGCCAAAGTCCGAATTACTAGAAATGACCAGTGTATATGCAATATACATTGGCCGGCCATTTTGCGAAGTGGCAAGAACTCCCTGGCCAAAATCCAATGCACTGATGTAAGACTGTCCGCTCAAGATGCGAAGATGCTTAAAAACTTTCAGATGCAGATTCAGATGTGAGTTTTCCATTCTGCACAAGAAACTGCTCAAGGCGGGTCTTGTTCAGAAAGCAACAATAACAACAACAACATTTATTTATATAGCACATTTTCATACAAACAGTAGCTCAAAGTGCTTTACATAATAAAGAATAGAAAAATAAAAGACACAATAAGAAAACAAAATAAATCGGCATTAATTAACATCGAATAAGAGTAAAGTCCAATGGCCAGGGGGGACAGAAAAAACAAAAAAAAACTCCAGACGGCTAGAGAAAAAAAAATAAAATCTGTAGGGATTCCAGACCATTAGACCGCCCAGCAGACTCCACTTTGGACGCTTTCCCCTCGCCCAAACACTAAACTTAAGGTCAATAAAATAGGTCCCTGATGTTAAGTCACTATTTTAGGGCTAAAATGATAACAGCAATGTAAAATCTACTTATATACCTAATCTTAATTATTGTGAAACAACCAAGCGGCGTCTGCTTTCTGATCAAGAGCCACCAAGGCACACTCGATGCAATTGCACTACTAAGTGTGAAACAAATCACTGGTCATGCCTTTTTTCTTCCGACTTGGCCAATCACCCTGTGCCATTTTGCAAAGTGGCTGGCCAAATCCCGAAATCGAGGAAAAGATCAGACTTTGGCCAGTCAATTTACAGCGACATTGGCTATTTCCCAATTTGGCCAGCCACTTCCCACTTTGGCCAATTTTTGGTTTTGGCCGTTAAACATATTAATTTATAAACTGTTCAAAAAAATTAAAGGAACACTTCCATTGTTTGATGGAAATGAAAATATTCAACCTAGAGAGGGCTGAATTCAAAGACACCCCGAAAATCAAAGTGAAAAAATTATGCAACAGGCTAGTCCATTTTGCCAAAATTTCATTGCAGCAACTCAAAATCATACTCAGTAGTTTGTATGGCCTCCATGTGCTTGTATGCATGTCTGACAACGTCGGGACACGCTGCTAATGAGACAACAGATGGTGTCTTGGGGGATCTCCTCCTAGATCTGGACCAGGGCATCACTAAGCTCCTAGACAGTCTGCGGTATAACCTGGCGGTTTTGGATGGACCGAAACATAATGTC
This sequence comes from Polypterus bichir lapradei, assembly GCA_026402145.1. Taxonomy (NCBI): domain Eukaryota; kingdom Metazoa; phylum Chordata; class Cladistia; order Polypteriformes; family Polypteridae; genus Polypterus; species Polypterus bichir. Next base: position 8,522,229 of record JANRMT010062833.1, read on the forward strand.
CCAGAGGTGATCTATTGGATTTAGGTCAGGTGAGCGTGGAGGCCAGTCAATGGTATCAATTGCTTCATCCTCCTGGAACTGCCTGCATACTCTCGCCACATGAGACCGGGCACTGTTGTGCACAAGGAGGAACCCTGGACCCACTGCACTGGCATAGGGTCTGACAATGGGTCCAAGGGTTTCATCCCGATACCTAATGGCAGTCAAGGTGCCGTTGTCTAGCCAGTAGAGGTCTGTGCATCCCTCCATGGATATGCCTCCCCAGACCATCACTCACCCACCACCAAACCAGTCATGCTGAACGATGTTACAGGCAGTATAATGTTCTCCATGGCTTCTCCAGACCCTTTCACATCTGTCACATGTGCTCAGGGTGAACCTGCTCCCATCTGTGAAAAGCACAAGGTGCCAGTGATAGACCTGCCAATTCTGGTATTCTACAGCAAATGCCAATCGAGCTCCACGGTGCAGGGCAGTGAGCACAGGGCCCACTAGAGGATGTCGGGCCCTCAGGCCACCCTCATGAAGTCTGTTTTTGATTGTTTGGACAGAGATATTCACACCAGTGGCCTGCTGGAGGTCATTTTGTAAGGCTCTGGCAGTGCTCATCTTGTTGTTTCTTGCCCAAAGTAGCAGATACCGGTCCTGCTGATGGGTTAAGAACTTTCTACGGCCCTGTGCAGCTCTCTTAGAGTAACTGCCTGTCTCCCGGAATCTCCTCCATTCCCTTAAGACTGTGCTGGGAGACACAGCAAACCTTCTGGCAATGGCACGTATTGATGTGCCATCCTGGAGAAGTTGGACTACCTGTGCAAACTCTGTAGGGTCCAGGTATCGCCTCATGCTACCAGTAGTGACACTGATTGTAGCCAAATGCAAAACTTGTGAAAAAACAGAAAAGTTGAGGAGGGAAAAATTTCTGTTAAACCATTCCTGCTTTGGGGGGTCGTCTCATTGTTGCCAGCCTTGTGCACCTGTTGTTAATTTTATTAACACCAAAGTAGCTGAAACTAAGTAACAACCTCCTCTGCTACTTAACTGACCAGATCAATATCTGAGAAGTTTCATTGACTTGATGCTATACTCTGATTAAAAAGTGTTCCTTTAATTTTTTGAGGAGTTTCCTTTAAGCTAGCTGCTGCTTGTGCTGTGCTGCGTGATCTGCATGTCACACTGTGCGTCGATTATTTAAAAGCCTGTACAGCAGCTGTCCTTTAAGCCAGCTTCCGCTTGCGCCTTGCAGCATGATCTGCATGTATATATAGTGGTCACCAGTAGCCATTGTAGCCCCTCAAACTCCCAACAGACAGGCTCAGGTTCTCCAATTAGTGAATACAAGTTTTAGAGTCAGCTATCCACCGTAATTTTATTAAGAAAATGTTATCTATCTTCATGGCACCACATGAGGTAAAGTTTCAACTTATGACACTATGCCGGGGTCAATTTCTGCTTTAATCAAGAAAAATAAAAATCTTTTAGAATGAGCACCCTAGATGTTAATTTTCCTGTTAAACAATGATGTTAAGGTTCTGGCCAAAGTTTACCATTTTGACATAATGTATTTGAATTGATTAAACTCCAGCCTAGAAACTTCAGTCTCATCAAATAAACTCAGATTATTTCATTTTTGAACATGGAACCAGGCAAGGTGTCCTCTGTCACTCATTTTATTTGCTATTGCCACATGCATTTGTGTAAAAAACAGAAATTTGGGGAATTGCAAAGGAGGTGCCTGAACAAAGGGAAGAGTGTGAACAAAGAGTATTTATTTATGCAGATAACAGGGTGCTTTGTTACTTATTCATACTCATCAATTCCAAATCTGCTAAATATACTAGAACTAAATTATTTGGGTTAAATGCTAATCTAAATAAAAGCATATTTCCTGTAAATTAAGTTTGATCAATTTTCAATCTTTCACAGCAGTTCACATTTCTAGTAGTTATTATTAAAAAGGATTTAGAGACCTATTTCATTCTTATTTTAGTCACAGGAATAAAATTGTTAAAAGTGTTGTTATCAACTGGTCAAGTCATTTTGCATTAGATTAGAATACTTTATTAATTCTCAAAGGGAATTTCAAATACATACTACAGGAGAACAAAAAAACATATCAACTCAAAGTACAATATAAGACCATATTCTAAAACATATAATACAATAGATATATTGCTATGAAATAACAGTAGTAAATTGAAGTATGTACTGTTTTTAAATGGCTCCTACCTAGAAAGAAGGAAAGGCAGAAGGCAAAAAAAGATCCCCAGTTGCGCTTCTTATGGAGGGGATGGACAGAACTGTTCACAGTGGAATTCAACGTTGACATTATTCTCTTTTCCACAACATGCCACTGTGTTGTCAGACCAGTATAGTTTGCTGTTTATATGGAACCCCTGGTTCTGTAGCTCTGCACCACCTCGGATGCAAATACAACCTTGATCATTTGGAAAACAAAGAGACCACAAAGAGAAGAAACCATTAACACTAGAATTACCAGAGCCTACGAAAAAACTTGTAGATCTGTCCCACCTTAAAACGCTTCACACCTCTCCGTCATGTCTTTCGTCTTCTAAATTTGTGGCTAAGCAGCAAACAGTAAGCAGCCTACTATCACATCCCCCACAGGCACACAGTTTTCTCAGCTCAAGTCTGTTTACCTGCTTGTCAGTTGCTTGGACTTGTATAGACTGAGAAGTCAAGCAAAATGACATCTTTTATAATTATTATATTGTTATTTGGAACACTTGAATTTCATGTGTGTTCTGTGTCTACATACTGTAGATCTGTGTACACACATCGTTAAAAAAGAAACGTTTTTCATGTTTTAGTCATAATTGACAAAATGTAGACATGAAGTTTATAATGTGTGAAGCCTGAAGTCCAAATATCAAAGAAACAGTTTCACAAAAAGTACAAATATAATAGAACAAGTGCGCTTTTATTCAAAAATATAACTACAGAAAAACAACCTATGTTAGAGTGCGACATTGACACACATTTGTTAAGAGCACTGTGGTGCTGCAACGGTATTAGCCCTTGATTGGTAGTCTGAACTTTACGGGTTCGATTCCAGATGAGTCCGTTTTGAAAAGTGAGCTGCACATATTCTTACTATTTTAAAATAAAAACATACATTTAATTCCAGTCTGTAAAAGCCAGTGTAATTTATGTTACTAGTAAAGGTTAGCTTTTTTTTTTTTTTTCTCTCAGCCGCGTTCACGATCCCAACTCAAACCACCCCCACATTTGACACTGCTGTTTTCACAGACGCGCTATAACAGAGGCAAACTCAAATCATGATGATTGTTCTACATCGGATCAAGAATGCACTTTTGCCATCGCTGTACTTTGTATATGTACATGGGAAGCTCTGCACTCGTGACTTTACGCTGTAGGAAGTAAGTAAATAAATAATATCTACAGTGGGAGCCACGTCAAACAGCCGCCTGGAGCATGACAGGTCCATGACAGGACCATGACAGGACCATGCATGATCCGTGCACGGATTGTGATCCCCCGCGATGACGCAGTTAACGATGCCCCGCCCCATAAACGCCCCCATGCGCTTTCTAAAAAGATGGTTGCAATGATGTATAATCCCGCCAAATGGAGCATTGACTGCTTCAGTTACTGCAGTGTCCAGGAAGCCCTATACCATATCTTTAATATACTGTACAGGCAGTTCTTGTATTGTCAACATAGTTTCATAAATAGATGACGTGGTAAAAAAAACAACAACAAACCGATTAATAAAACAGATTTGTTAAATCACTCAATACACAACCCATGATGATTATGCTATTTATTATTAAATAATGAATTAATAAAACTAGTTAGTAAAATATTTTTTAAGACATCCTTAATAATCCTTAAAGACATGGTAAGTCTGTAATTTATCTATACCGATCATTGTAGGTACGGAATACAAATGCAGGCTATGTACAGTATTTTACATTACGGTGTATTTTACCTAGTTCCATTTAATATACTGATAAATTATATTTTGCTGCAAAGTAAAGCTCAAAATGTAACTTCTGCTTGGGTTTGGTTTTGTTATATTTTTGATGTTTTCGCTGATTTTTTTTTCGCTGACAGTCAAAAATTGGCATAACAAATCAATTAATGGCGCATAATATCTGGAACAAATATCTGTCCATACGGATCAGTATTTCTTTAGTCATTTAACCAGCATAACGTTCCCCCATCAAAGATCTGATGGGCCATTAATCACTTATCACAACTGTGAATAGATGCGGCAGCAGAGACAGATTAAATCCCCATAAACATTTACACTTGAAAACAATACTAACAGAACTAAACAGTTCCAGAGGGTTAGCGCCTGTTATCGCAGGACAGGAATCACCTACAGGATACTACTGTATTTTTCACTGCTTATATATTTTTGCCATAGTTTCATTTGGTTTTACGCGATTTCATATATTTGTGTGTGTGTATGTGTGTGTGCAAGAAAGAGTGAGAGAGAGAGCGCATGTGCGAGAGAGGGCTTATATTGTGATTTGTCCACGGTTAAAGCCTGGCTTACTACTAATAATAAAAAACATTTCAATGTAACCCATGGGTCTCAATCACAAAATCAGCCAACACTGTAAACAGATGACACAACAAATTATATACTCTGAAACGTTCATTTGAACATTTAAAAATATATACAAAAACATAAATATAAAAACAATCAACTATTATTGTTAAAGTCAGGATCAAGTTTACGGGGCTTCGTTTAACGTTGAAGCACTAACGGCTAAAGTGCCACCGGTGTGTGTGTGTGTGTGCGCGCTCCGGCATTCGTCAGGTTTGTCTGAGCTGGCTTTAATACAAACACATTTGCGTGCCGGCAGGACGAAAAAAAACATTTTAGCACCATCTAACAGTCAGTAGTAAGGAGAAGTCAGTATATTCTCCGTTGAGATTTCTCACATTCCACTCCTCCTAAGTTTGTCTTTTAATGAAGTTCTAAGAAAAAATAAGAAAAATATTTTGGGTCACTTAAGCACGAAATAGCACAGACGCAAATGATCAAGATTTTAATTGTTGTTGTCATTTTCTCAAACATGATTTTCCAACTTGGCGTTTATAAAGATTCAGACAGACTGAATTTAAGAATGCACCCCTAGTAACCTAAAAAACATACACAAACACACCAAAGAGCAAAGCGGAGATGCGCATTCACACCTCAGACCGTCTTTTGTCTTGTAAATGAGGTATCCTAATTCACCTTCCAATCCCCACCAGCACACACACTCTTTGTCTGTACTGTACACTGTTGCTGTTTGTTAGGGCACTTGGTTATACAGAGTACTTTAATGTATAAAACACTTACTTCCTGGTTTGTTTTATTTTAAAAATAGCTTATTACCTTATTCAGCAAAATAAACAATGTTATCTTTGTGTTAATTATTAACGTATTGATGTCTTTTAATTAAGGACAAAAATAGACCATGCGCTTGTGTTTAGGACTGCTGAACAGCTGTGTTCATAGGTTTAATCAACGATTTACAAGACAACAGTTAAAGCATTTGTGGATGAGAGGTGTGTGTGTGTGTGTGTGTGCGCTCCTGCATTTCTCCGTTAGCTTTAACACAAACACATTTGCGCAGACAGGTCTAAAGAACCCCTCCCCCCGCCAAAAAAACACACACAGAGCAATTAGCACCATGTCATAGTCAGTATTCTCCACTGAGGTTTCTCACCTTCCACTCCTTCTAAGTTTGTCTTTGCTCTTTTGATGGAGCTCTTAAAACCCAAAAAATTATTTATACTGAGAAAAAATTATTATGGGTCACATAATCACAAACACAAACTAGCACAGATACATATGATCAAGTGTTTAACTGTTGTTTTCATTTGTTTCTATGACCAGTAATAATATTAATAATAATTATTATTATTATTAGCCCAACTCTTTGACTATTTAAAACAAAGGCGTCTCCCATTTTTTGCCCATTTACTGTAAGTAGTTGGTTCAAGTAAATGTTTTTTTTAAATACCCAAACAGTCCCCCAACAATTAAAACATGCACACACGACTTTAGAAATAACATTTATTCTTCCAAAACTAGTCAAAGTTAAAACAGTAATTTGTACAAAACATGTGAATACATTTATTTATTTTTGCTTAAAGGTCATTAAAATACCCGAATAACACCAGCTGCTTATCAGTCTCTATCTGGTTCTTTTATATTAAAATATCAAATTTAAAAACTATTAAAGATGGAACAGTTTAAGTCTTTGTTTCCCCTCAAAGTATCAGACGGTTTGCAATTCTATGTTCAGAATATAGACCTGACCAAACATCATTCTAAAGCTGTTGCACTGTGACGTCATCCCTCCTACAGCTCCCTCAAACAGCTTGTTCAGGCTCCTCCAGGAGCTCCAAAAGGCCAACCGTCATCCGTCTGACCCCCCAATCCTCCACAGCGGAGCTCTGATTAAAGACAACAGGAGAATTAGTGAAGACAAAGATAAATAAACTTTACAGAATATCTAATGCTGATAAAGAAAAGTTGCAAGTAGCCGGCTATTCCATCCCCCCACCGACTTATGCTCATGCCTTGATTGATTATCTGGGAGTGAAGTGGAGTTTTAGAGTGGAAATAATAGATCATTATTTGGAATACACGTATTTCACGTGTGTTCCGTTTCTACAGTAATCCGTGTAAACACATTTTTAAAACAGAAACGTTTTTCATATTGTAGTAGTAAATGACAAAATGTAGGCATAAACTATATAATGTATGAAGCCTGAAGTCCAAATATCAAATTAACAGCTTCACAAAAGGTACAAATATAACAGAACAAGTATGCTTTTATTCAAAAATATAACTTTTTTTTTCACTTTTCATTCATCTCAGTCGTGTTCAAGATCCTTCCCTATTGGTACGAGAATGCAGTCACAAGTACGCTGCAGAGCTACAGCGCGTCTTCAGATTGGGTGGGGGGGGGAGGCAGGGAAGGATCTTGGACGCATTTTTGGACGAACCTCACAAGCCCAATCGACTCTGAGTGGCTTCTGTCGAAGTTTACCTTTCACTAGTACGAGTGAAATGACAAGCACAGAAATTTTCAATGTCACTAATTCTTCAGCTTCCCGCGTAGGTAGAAGGCTGAAATTTGGCAGGCTCATTCCTTACAGCTTACATACAAAAGTTAATCTGGTTTCATTTATAAATTCTACGCGTAACGGTCATAACGGTCGACAACGTCCGAAATGTTAAACTTTCTTATTTATGGCCCCATTTTCACGAAATTTGGTAGGCAGCTTCCCTGCACTAACCGAAACCGATGTACATACTTATTTCAGTGGTATGACGCCACTGTCGGCCGCCATATTGAACTTTCAACGGTCTTTGTTACCTATGGGCCCATCTTCAAGAAATTTGGTACGCGGGTTCCCAACGCTAACTGAATTCTACTTATGTACATATATACGTCCATAGCCTGCAGCTTGGTCGCCGTGTGAGGCGGCGTTGGGTCCCCCATCCCCACACCTCCCATGTTGTTGGCTGCCTGCCTATATAAGGCCGTCCGTCGCTCCAGTCTCTTCATTCCCTTCCTTGCTTCGCCACAGTATTCATGTCTCCCTGCTGATAACTGCAGCCTTTTTATTTTATCCACGGCTTCTCCACTGTTTTATTGTTCGTTTATTACGATTATAGTTATTGTATAGGTATTTTAGACTTAGTTTACATTGTTCAGGTACCCATTTCCTTTATCATTCCAACCGTACCCCCATTAACCTTTCTATCGAGGTGATCACCATTGATCAAAGAACTGTCACTAACCGAGTGGTGCCTTTTCCATTCTCTTTGTTACATATTGCACAGCCATATCAGGCTCACTCTTGATATCCGGAGGAACATTGTGTCTTATGTATTGAATGACTGGGACAGGTTCAAGGTGTGGACTGATGACGGTACAGGAGATAATTATACTACACAGGAGCACTATAAGAGTGAAATGCTTAAGCTCTTCACCTATGGTTCTGCATGTGAGTTGATGGCTGCCGCTGAATTGTTTGGTTGTCGCTTTCAAGTGTACCAAAATGGCCAAATATTTTACACCTTCAGACAACCGCCACATGCCTCTTAAACATCTTAGATTCATAGATGACGATTTAAGTAGTGGACACTCTGATGTTTATGAATGTTAAAACTCTCAAAAGCTGGATGCGAAGTTATCGATGAAACCGGTTGTATGCTTACAACGCTTGACAGATGCCGAATGTCACTTCAACACAACAAGTCCCGCAAATACTAACGTAATTGAAACAAACCATGAAACTCAAAATGATTATGACAGCAGCAATCCAAGCTGTGAGATTTGAGGCAAGATTGCTTTTCACATGACCAACTGTACGTTGCAAGCTCAAGAGTAAGCTCAGCGCACAGCTTGGTTATATTACAACCGGAGGGCCAAACTGACAACGTGGCATACAAAGATATCCTTAACAAATAATTATTGGTATTTTTTCCCTCAGTTTAAAAAGGTTTACTTTTCTTCTTAATAAAAATTTTAAGGCAGTACTTCGCCGCTGTGTAGCGCGGGTATTTTGCTAGTGACTTTATAAATTCCGAAAATCATTGTAATTGCCTGTTTGGCACCCCATAGGCACTGTATAATAGATATATAAAAAAACAGCTAAGGGGATAGATATATAGATAGATAGGAAGGAAAGGGACTATATGATAGGCAGACAGGGAAGCTGCTATATAATAATAAAATTACTGTTATTACTATATATATAAATAGGGAGTTCAGGCAGGCAGAACGACGAAGGTTAAAAAAAAAAAAAAATTTCTCCCCAGCAGGGAAGCGAAATTCAGTCTCTAAGATACAGCAAGTCTGTTGTGCTCTGAGTGATGAAATCTTACCAGTACGCCATGGAAACTGTTGTGACATTCTTGTACCTTCTGTGAAAGTGTTTATTTGATCTTTGGCCTTTAGGCTTCACACATTTTATAGTTTATGCCTACATGAAAAAGTTTCTGTTTTAACAATGTGTTTACACAGATTACTGTAGAAACGGAACACACAGGAAATGAGTTTGTTCCAAATAACGATCTATTATTTCAACTCTAAAACTCCACTTCACTCCCAGATAATCAATCAAGGCATGAGATGGGAGAAGTTCGTGCACGTTCTAATTCGGTGGGGGGATGGAATAGCCGGCTGCTTGCAGCTTGTGTTTATCAGCACATTTAGATGAACAAAAGACACTGGAGAACGGTTTTAAGAAGCGATTTAAGGTGTGGATGGATCTACAAGTTTTTTTGTAGGCTCTGGTAATTCTAGTGTTAAAAAATTAAAGGCATGGTACTAACTAAATTAATTATAGAACTGGACATACAGTCAGTCATTGCCCAACCTGCTATATCCTAACACAAGGTCACGGGGGTCTGCTGGAGCCAATCCCAGCCAACACAGGGCGCAAGGCAGGAACAAATCCCCGGGCAGGGCGCCAGCCCACCGCAGACTGGATATACAGCTCAATTATAATCTTTTATTAACACTAGAATTACCAAAGCCTACAAAAAAACTTGTAATCCTAGCCCACCTTAAAACCCTTCACACCTCTGTCAGCATCTTTTGTCTTGTAAATGTGTCAATCAACACAAGAAACAAGCAGCCTACTAACCCATCCCCCCACCCTTCGCCGCAGCTCAATTCACAAAGAAGGTTCTCTCAGTGCGCAGTGTTTATGTTGTAGTGAATTGCTTGGAGTTGTAAAAGGTAAATAATATATCATCATTTGGAATATATACATTTCACATGTGTTCCATGTCTACAAAAATCTATGTAAACACATCTTTAAAACAGAAACGTTTTTCATGTTTTAGTAATAAATTACAAAATGTAGACATGAACTGTATAATGTGTGAAGCCTGAAGTCCAAATATCAAATAAACACTTTCAAAAAAGGTACAAATATAATATGACAGCATCTGTGGTGCAGCGGTAAGAACTGCTGACTTGTAATCAAGAGGTCACCGGTTTGATACTGGCTGCCTCGCAAATTTACTGTTTTGAGTAGTAAGCTGCTCTTATTGTTAATATCATACAATAAAAACATACATTTTATTTGTGTTTGTAACAGCCGGTGTAAATTTATAGTACTTGTCAAAGAGCATGTTTTTTTTTCCACATTTATTCTCTCAGTCACAATTACGATACAACCCCCCCACCACCACCACCACCATCCCAGATATGCAGATTTGACACTGTTAGTTTTTATTTGAAACTGGGAATAACTATAGATGTGAGTGGTGTTTTGAGACAATGGAACTGGAAATTCTCTGATCTGGAAGGATAAAAGCTGACACACAAACGGTGGTGAATCTGCCTTCTTGGTATGTCATTGTCACTTGATTTTTTTTTTTTATTCATTTTTATTGAGTGTTTCTGCTCACGCTGAATTAGTATGCACCTTATGGTCCATGATGTCAAACCCACACTGACAAAAAATAGAGACATAGGTATATATGATATTCGGAATAATTCATTTTATGACCTGTATAGTACATTTCGGAAAACATTGAGGCACTGATGCAACATTATTCATATTCATTCACATACCTTCTTCTGGTTGTAATCAGTGACCACATTTTTTTTTTCTGATATTGCCCAGTCTCCACATTTTGGTGCATGGTGGTGTTTCTTTTGTATTTCAGGACATGCAGAGTAAAGAATAGTACAGAGAGGTAATTTCCACGGTATATACAATCCTCAAATTCAAATGTTAACAGTTCCCACACACCTAAGGTCCGTCCTTCCTACATTTACGACATGTGCACCTGTTGCAATGTACACACTTCTGTCTATGCTGTAATTCTGATTACATTGAAGGGGCACCAGACACTGACTGATTTTGCTTTCCAGGGGGAAGCAGCGGTCTTGGAACAGATGCTTGTCGATGTTGCATCCTCTTTTTCTTTTTCCATCGACTTTTCTTGTAAGAAGTGATGATGAAGTTCCTCTGCAGGGTGAGCCAAGAACACTCTTCTTTTCCCAGTGGACCCTGTGCATGCCTTGTACAGTGCATGCCTTGTACAGTACATGTGCGTTCATTGCCGCCAGGTCAAGCATGTTGTAGTATACAGCAACCGGTGACCTGTGTGTTCTTGTTCACACTGAATAAACTCACACCTTCTGGTCATGATGTCAATGCAGCACTGGGGAAAAAAAGAAGGCAATAAATATATGTGACATTTTGAAGAAATTTTATGACCTGAATAGTACCAATCCGCACTAATGCAATATTATTTGAAAACGAACGGCGTCAAATCAGGTGTAAATTTATGGTACGTGTAAAAGTTGTTTTTTAGTTTTATTCTCTCTGTCATGTTCACGCTCTCCCTCCCCCACTCCTGATCCAACCCTAACTAACAGCGTCAGCATAAATTTACACCCGATGTTACTCTGTTAGTTTTCAAAGGTGCGAGGGGATTTATGGAGGGTCAGGATTACAACTTTTTTGAAGGCTTTGGTAATTCTAGTGTTAAATAGTCCTATAACACTTTAATTTAGATACTGCAAAAACGCATCTATTACTCATTTAGCATTATGTGAAAAACACTTCCTTGAGTCTTCATAACACTCACAAAGCATCAGTAAAGTGTTTATTCATCTCTGTAATGTAACATACTAACAGAATTTCACTTTGAAGTGGCCTGAGGTGGATTATTAACTATAAGACCTCTGTATCCTTCATATTAACAAGTACTTTTATTGTCATGTCAATATACCCCTCTGCACAAACATGAATAACTTATGTACCAAGTATTGTACTATAAGTCTTATGAAGACCAAAAGAAGCCATTGTTAAGGTATGGTTACATAATAGTAAATGAGTATTCGATGCAGTTTTTGCAAGATGTACTAAATTTTGTTCTGCATCACTGCTTGGTGCTGTAGCAGACAGGAGTACTTAAATTAAAGTGTTACCAATACTTTTTTCATACATGAAAGTCAAAGACTTTTGTAAAGGTAACCTATCCAAAGTGTTTAACCTTTCCTTGATACTGTGAAATAACAGGCAGAGAGAGCATAAAGGTTCTGGGTCATAAGTGGCAAAATCCCCATTAAATAAGTATTGCATTGGTTTGATATTGCACAAGCTTTGAGCCAGCACCAGGGCAGCAATCAGTCCATTTGCCTAGATGTTTGTTCTTCATTTGGTTATCAGATGGCAGATTGAGTCAGAATGTTTTTATATAGAAAACAACAGAGGTGGGATATTGAACAGACCTTAGCCTGAGTTGCAGAACCCTATAAAACATTTTTATATGTTAAATGTTTTATATAACATTTATCAGCACCAGGAGCTGAGCCTTTCATTGAGTTTTCCAGATAATTAATTGACTCCAGCCTTCAATAAAACACATTTTTCATCAGTCTATAATACTAGGGTGTTGTACCGTGTTAGCCATTATGTAATCATCTTGCCTGAAGAAGGGGCCTGAGTTGCCTCGAAAGCTTGCATATTGTAATCTTTTTAGTTAGCCAATAAAAGGTATCATTTTGCTTGGCTTTTCTCTACATCAGTGTATAACTAAGTTATCTAAAATGTACCCACATCAAGATCCTATTTGTGAATCTTATGCATGAACAAAGCAGATAAGGCAATGATCTTACAGTATGCACACATGAAAGTTCTTCACATAGCTACTACAGTTCTGTGATGTTGCACTTGACTTGCAAAGCATCATGGGGCACTGGGGAAAATGTTTACTGCATGGCACTAAGGAAAATATTTGCTGAACAAGTTCATTGGCAAAAAAAGTATATTCACAGTGAAAAAAAAACCTTTAACAGACTTCATTGATCAATGCTATTAATAAACCATCAATTGTGATAATTTACACAATGCTAATAAACCAATGCCATATAGTATCTTGCTTAGAAAGAAGCTTCTCATTTGACACAGTGGAAAAAAATGTTCTAGTTTAATTTAATATAGGAGAAAGTTGAATTCACCTTACAAATAACAGTATACATTTTATAAATGTACATTAAAATCTTGCAATTGTTTAGTAATATCTGTAATTACTTGCTAATGCTGAACCATTTTTGTACATTTGGAAATTTCAGTGTTATTGAGTGATTACTTTATATTTATTTTTTTTCTTTCTTTGATCTGTAAATGGACATGGGGAAGTTAATCTTCTCTAGTGCCTTATTATGTTTTATTGACTTGTAACTTAACTCATTACAACAACCATGATGAGAACAATTGTGATAAGTACAGGCTATTCAGGTCCATTGAGCTATGATCTCTTATCATCACAGTTATTCTAATGGAGAAGGTAGGTGAATAGGACTGGCATGCTTGTTGGGCTGAATGACCTGTTCTCATCACAACTGTCCTAATGGAGAACCTGCAATAGGGTTATTGAGCTTATTCAATATTGTACAATGTTTAAAATCGCTATAAGCACAAAAAATATTGCCTGTATTGTGCTAACAGGAGGAGTACAATTAAGTCTATTTTAGAAGTCTATTAAGGTCAATATTTAGCTAATTGGCTCTCTTTAGACCCATAATTGGGAACTGCCTACTTGCCCAAAGATGTTTTCTCTGATGTCCCATGCACATTAAAGCTAGTTTGATAGGTCTGTCTTTACAAACACATACATGTACTGATAAGCTGCTCGTATTAATTTTCATGTAGGCTTTGCATAATCAATTATCCAAAAATGTATAGTAATCTTTACTAACTTAGCACCAAGCAGTGATGCAAGAAAAAATGTAATACATCCTGCAAAAACTGAAAAGCGTGCACAGCACCAAGTGCCATAACATGATACTCAGTGGTTAAAATTTCATTTTCTAATTTAGTTAGTATGTACCATATGAATCAACTAAGAATAAGAATGAATATTGTCACAATCACTCTGAACCCATTAACAGCTGTGTTTGGTGTACTCCCAAATGAGCTTAAAGAAGAGAAGAACAAACAAACTGTAATTTCCTTTACTACACTACTAGCATGTAGACTTATCTTGTTCAACTGGAAGAATCCCATCCCACCACTTTTAAGTCAGTGAGTAACTGATGTTCTATACTATTTGAAATTGGAAAAAATCAAAATCACACTTAGTGGATCTGTTTAAAACTTTTTAAAAATATGTCAGGATCTAATAAATAACATTTTAGAGTAAGCTTCCATTTTGGCGAAAAGGATACTCTTCCTTTCTTGTTCCTTTTATAGAGTAGCATTTTGTTACTGGCTCTTCTCTCCTTCTCTCGGGCAGGGGGGATGAATTTGGCTTGGCCTTGTTAAGTTTGACTTGACTGTGGGGAATGTTATCTGTTTCTAAATAAAATCAATAAAAAATTAAAAAATAAATAATAGGAATAAGAATAAATATTATTGTGAATAAGTATTCACGTATATGTATCGATATTTACTTTAGGATAATTGGCAATACCTCCCATAACAAAAAATAAATTATATTCTTGCCATTATTTAATGAAGATACCATTCTACTGATACACAGTATTATGAATGCAACTGAATTTTTTCTAGCCCAGAAACTCTGCTTTATCATTTCCTTTATTTGTTTGAAGTGTGAGAAGCAAATTTGAACCAAAAGAAAAGTTCAATATAACCATCAAATGTTTTGTTGCTCCTTTGTTTTGTAAGAGTAAATTGAAAAGTAATATTACTCTAGATTATTCCTCTTGTTGAATTTCATCTCAGCTATACATATACAGTGGTGTGAAAAACTATTTGCCCCCTTCCTAATTTCTTATTCTTTTGCATGTTTGTCACACAAAATGTTTCTGATCATCAAACACATGTAACCATTATTCAAATATAACTCAAGTAAACAAAAAATGCAGTTTTTAAATGATGGTTTTTATTATTTAGGGAGAAAAAAAATCCAAACCTACATGGCCCTGTGTGAAAAAGTAATTGCCCCCTTGTTAAAAAATAACCTAACTGTGGTGTATCACACCTGAGTTCAATTTCCGTAGCCACCCCCAGGCCTGATTACTGCCACACCTGTTTCAATCAAGAAATCACTTAAATAGGAGCTGCCTGACACAGAGAAGTAGACCAAAAGCACCTCAAAAGCTAGACATCATGCCAAGATCCAAAGAAATTCAGGAACAAATGAGAACAGAAGTAATTGAGATCTATCAGTCTGGTAAAGGTTATAAAGCCATTTCTAAAGCTTTGGGACTCCAGCAAACCACAGTGAGAGCCATTATCCACAAATTGCAAAAACATGGAACAGTGGTGAACCTTCTCAGGAGTGGCCGGCCGACCAAAATTACCCCAAGAGCGCAGAGACGACTCATCCGAGAGGTCACAAAAGACCCCAGGACAACGTCTAAAGAACTGCAGGCCTCACTTGCCTCAATTAAGGTCAGTGTTCACGACTCCACCATAAGAAAGAGACTGGGCAAAAACGGCCTGCATGGCAGATTTCCAAGACGCAAACCACTGTTAAGCAAAAAGAACATTAGGGCTCGTCTCAATTTTGCTAAGAAACATCTCAATGATTGCCAAGACTTTTGGGAAAATACCTTGTGGACTGATGAGACAAAAGTTGAACTTTTTGGAAGGTGAATGTCCCGTTACATCTGGCGTAAAAGGAACACAGCATTTCAGAAAAAGAACATCATACCAACAGTAAAATATGGTGGTGGTAGTGTGATGGTCTGGGGTTGTTTTGCTGCTTCAGGACCTGGAAGGCTTGCTGTGATAGATGGAACCATGAATTCTACTGTCTACCAAAAAATCCTGAAGGAGAATGTCCGGCCATCTGTTCGTCAACTCAAGCTGAAGCGATCTTGGGTGCTGCAACAGGACAATGACCCAAAACACACCAGCAAATCCACCTCTGAATGGCTGATGAAAAACAAAATGAAGACTTTGGAGTGGCCTAGTCAAAGTCCTGACCTGAATCCAATTGAGATGCTATGGCATGACCTTAAAAAGGCGGTTCATGCTAGAAAACCCTCAAATAAAACTGAATTACAATTCTGCAAAGATGAGTGGGCCAAAATTCCTCCAGAGCGCTGTAAAAGACTCATTGCAAGTTATCGCAAAGGCTTGATTGCAGTTATTGCTGCTAAGGGTGGCCCAACCAGTTATTAGGTTCAGGGGGCAATTACTTTTTCACACAGGGCCATGTAGGTTTGGATTTTTTTTTCTCCTTAAATAATAAAAACCATCATTTAAAAACTGCATTTTGTATTTACTTGTGTTATATTTGACTATTTGTTAAATGTGTTTGATGATCAGAAACATTTTGTGTGACAAACATGCAAAAGAATAAGAAATCAGGAAGGGGGCAAATAGTTTTTCACACTGTAAATGGTAATCGATATACAGGCTATAATTAATTTCTCCAGTATTCTCTCTTCGTATTGATAATTTGCTTCTTATAAGAATGTTATAAATAAAATCAACTCCTTAAAAGAAACAAAAATCTCTTCTGGTTGATTACATTACATAAGCGTTTTCTTATACATGGATTTTTATGTAGAAAATTTAAAAAGAAAACAACAAAATTAAAAGTACAATTCATTTCTTTTCACTGAGATGTAAGTTTCTAATTAGATGTTTTAATTACAATATGCAAGCATTAATATGCCAAACTGTTCATTAGCAATTACAGCATTAGCAGGAATAAACTGACAGCAGGGTGAACTCCCCTTTGATTTGCAAAAAGGAAAGGAAGTTTGAGAAGGAAGGAAGATGAACAACACTATCAACAAATTCTTTAAATGATACCTGGAAAACTTTGGTTTACCATATTTATATATGTATGATTTGACTATTAGGCAACAATGAAGAAAGTCTAGCCAATTTTAAGAATCTCAATTGTTGCCTAAATGTCCATTTTAAATTTAATACAATAACATTTCTGATAAATTAAATGTTCATCTTTCAGCATAAAAATTACATTGTAAAAGCTGCCCCTTAACTTACTGTTATTTAATATCCCAGAGTATTGTGTGAATAAATACACTGTATATATGAATATTTATTGGTTATAAGAATGCATATTGGGAAACTGAGCTGTCCCAGTAAAGATATTATTATATATAATTATTTAATTATTTAAATTATATACTGTATATAAACCATGGAATAATGTAGCTCATTATTTGTTTTCTCTCATTATTTACAGATTTTGATTTACAAGTGTGACAGTTATTACTAACTTTTAGTGATCCTTAGTATCCAGATTTGGCACTTGGTGCCATCGCTTTATTGCCCAGCTGCTGCTCCTGCTCATGAGAACTGACCCACAGTCAGTGAGAGCCTTGGAATCCAAGGACACAAGGATTTCATCTTCTTGTTAGAGCTGCCTATATCATGTACTTTGATGGTTGAAAATCTAGAAGGGAGCGAGTGGCCAGTTAGTCTAGGTCTTCAGAATTGTGAGTTTATCAGACTTTGCCTATGACTTTTTCTAAAAAGACCGAACCCCTCAGGGGTATATTTTCTCCATAAATACTGTCAACTAGGTTTTTTGCCCTCCTTCATTGTCCTCCATTACGGCATATCTCAATTATAATGTTAATTTAGGTATACTGTTATATTTTTATATTATTCAGAATCAGGTTTGTTCTATTTTCCAGTTTCTTCAACCAAATTTGTGTGTTCATGTATGATGTGTGGTTTCATTATTTTTGTCATTTGTTTGTAAATGAAAAATTGAATTCAATTGAATTAAACTTGGTAAATATAATGCCCAATGGCATGCCAAAAAAATAATAATAAAATGTCAAATTGAAGAAGAAGTTTTAGGTTCTAACACCTACCATTATGTTTATGAGAGCTCATATTGGAATTTAAAGTGTTGACAATACATTTTTCATCATTTCATCTGAGTACATTTAAGTTAGCCAGAATACATTTTTGTTCCCTTTACTTACCACTATAATACAGGTACTTGTATAGTACCCTGCACAATCTGTGGTTTACTCAATAGCTATAGAAAAGGATTCCTTTATGAATAAAAATTTCTACTATACTAGTCTTACCATAGAGTGAAAAATATATTCAACTATATTATTTTAATACTAGGTTGACTTTAACAGAGTATCCTGCAGGAAGGATATATCCTACTTCAAGGAATTGAGCTGTCAAAGCATTATTAATTTTGAGTGCATGAATGAGACTTTTAATATTCTAACTTACAAAATATAATAAATAATCTTTTTAAATTTCTTAAATTTTATGTTTTGTCCTACTGCCTTGAAACAAAGGAAAATTTTAAACTGGTAGGCCTTGCAACTATGATTGTCTCAGAATAACATTAAATAAGGTAAATATAATTTGTTCTAGCATGGTGGCGCAGTGGGTAGCGCTGCTGCCTCTCAGTTAGGAGACCCAGGTTCGCTTTCCGGGTCCTCCCTGTGTGGAGTTTGCATGTTCTCCCCGTGTCTGTGTGGGTTTTCTCCGGGTACTCCAGTTTCCTCCCACAGTCCAAAGACATGCAGGTTAGGTGCATTGGCGATCCTAAATTGTACCTAATGTGTGTTTGATGTGTGTGTGTGTGTGTGCACCCCGCGGTGGGATGGCACCCTGCCTGGGGTTTGTTTCCTGCCTTGCACCCTGTGTTGTCTGGGATTGGGTCTAGCAGACCACTGTGACCCTGTAGTTAGGATATAGCGGGTTGGATAATGGATGGATGGATAAATTGTTCTCTCTCCCTTTCATTCCTGCTCCAAAGGAGTATAACATTGAATACTTCAGCACACCTCTTGTCTGTCATGCCTGAAACACATAAACTTCTCTCAACAACAAGAGAGATATCAATAATATTGTACCTTTTTCAAAACAAGTAAGAAGCCTTACATAAACCTAAATATTGTGTTAGCTATGCATTCATATTTATTATTACTAGTTGCTAACAACATACTCCAAGTAAATGGACTATCTAGAATAAAGTGAAATACTGTAACTAACTAGTGGGCTGCTAGATAGTATACATCAGGATGTGTGACAAACATTAACATTTACATTTGATGTTATCCAGTGTTTAAAAAGAGAAAGAAATGGTGAGAAATTAAGAAAAAGGAAAAAAAAGGCAAGTGTAAAAACATGATTAGGCTCTTTACACAATTTATAATATTAGCAAAAGAATAAAGGTACAGCAGAAAAAAAGAATAATATTAGTAGAATTAAAAAATGGAAGAATAAAATATACTTGTAATATGGTAATAATAATACATAAAAAATGCAAGACCAAGAAAATAAACAGAAATGAAACAGAATTACACATGCAAATGCAACCATAGATGGGTAAACAATTAAAACAGACAGAATACACACAGATAATCATGGATAAGCCCATCCATGGATTAGCCAAAATACCATAAAAAGTGTTGCCTTTGTAAGATGTTACCTGCT
The DNA here is from genome assembly GCA_026402145.1 of Polypterus bichir lapradei. Lineage (NCBI taxonomy): Eukaryota > Metazoa > Chordata > Cladistia > Polypteriformes > Polypteridae > Polypterus > Polypterus bichir. The sequence goes on from JANRMT010062833.1 coordinate 8,541,621, forward strand.
GCTGTTCAATATTATACATGAGTGTGTGCTCTGGCTATTTGGTGACAGTTAGTGTGGAAGAAGTCAAGCTCTTGCGTAGCATGCAATCAAGTGAAAAGAACTGAATAAAGTTATAGCTATACATTTAATCCTGTATGTGCTGAGAGATAAATTTCACCCGCCCAGTTTAGGGCGACAGGGAGGCAGTGATTATTGTAGCAGCATTGAGTGTAAGACAAGAAGCAAACATGGTATGTCGGGCTTTTGCAGGGCATAATCACACAGCAAAAGAGAAAAGAGTGTGTTGCATGTAATCCAGTAAAAAACCTATAAATAAAGTATCAGTCTAGCTTTAATCCAGCTATTTGATATAAATATTCTGAAACAGTGTGATCCAATGGCAGACCAGCAAGAGCTCAACCTTCAGGAACTCGTGTTTGGGGAAGGAAAAAGGGGATAGATGTTATTTACTTCACCATACAGGAAGAACTGAAAGGTTTATAAAACACAAGAAAATTATCAAATTTGTCTGTGTTTCTGGTCAGTTTTCCCCAGGTTACGTACGAGATAGGGACTGTAGGTTTGTACTTAAGTTGAATTTGTATGTAAGTTGGAACAGGTACATTATTTTAATAAATGCTATTGTTGACCAACTTTAAGCAAGTGCTCTAGCAATGAATGATGGAGTTTCACCTCTCTCTGACCTTTTTATTATTTCTACTTTATTTTCAATGGTGATGGTTTTTCTCTTCTTTACTGTATCACCATTGCATCAGATTTGTTTTTCAAAGACATTCTTAAAGGGTGAAGACAAAAAGTTAAGATGAGCTCTTCTGCACAGCACTGTACACGCTATCACAGCAGGAAGACACCCATCATCAACACGTCTGATGTACTGACAAGAGACAACTTCCTGCTATGTGCATAAAAGTACAAGCAGGCTTGCTATTGAGAATGAATGGGGGCTGCAAGGGGCACCCACCACACAGTTAGCTCTACTACAGTATGCTGCCTGCAGCGTCCGCCCACCGAGAACGAACACGATGCAGCCAAAGGCAGGTAGTGATTCGCCCTCCACCGCCCCCATTCAACAGGCAGCCACCCTACAATGCTACCCCCCGCTGCCCCAATCACCCTCAATGGCCTCTGTTCAGCCACAACTGGGTCACCGCTTGCAGCATTACCAGCCGTCCACCGAGAACGAACGGGGCAGCCATGTGTGGTGGGCAGGCAGTGAAACGCCCCCCTCCACTCCTTCCAGCCTGCGTCCAGTCAGGAGCACTAGCTGCGGCAGCATAGAGGGCAGGCAGCAAGCCACCCAATCAAGCCTCCGTCCTACACACGAACGATAGCTGTGGCCCCGGTGACTATGGACCATGGGTCACCTCTTGCCACCGGGAACCGCCCAAGGGACACTACTCTGCGCAAGCAGCAAAATTGCCCCCCTCCAGCCTATGTCCAGCCACCGCTTGCAGTGTCCCCAGGCCGAAAATAACGGAGCGGCAGTTACTGAGGCGCATGCTTTACAGCTGCGGCCCTGTTTGTAAGTCATAAGTCGGATGTCCGTAACCTGGGGACTACCTGTACACACAATGTATTAGGAGATAATAAAAAGATCAGCAGTTCTCCTGTAAACAACAAGACTGGGCAGTTGTCAAATATACAGAGATTTCAAGAATAATAGCTGAACCTAAAGGATATAAAGATAACAAGAGTGTCATAAAATAGACTTTTATTTAAATAAGTTATTTGGGTATAAGCCAAGAAACCAATCAGGGTAAATGTATACATTAGTCAGACTTATTATGTTAATTCAGTTTATAAAATGGACCTCTGCCCTTATTTTTTGATCATTCTGTAACAGACTACTGTGATGAATGCTCCCTCTTTGGCATTTGCTGAAGAGTAAATAAATGATGCAATAGACAATTGTCCTCCTTCCTGATTATCAAAGAGATTTTATCAAACTTGTCCTAGTAGAGGATTTCTTTAATTAATATCTTGATATTTTTACAACACCAGAGCTGCAAATTTGCAGTGGGTCAAGAATAAACTAAGTGTAGTTGCAGTGTGTTCCTTGAAGTTGGAGAAGGGTATTAAAGTTGTGTACTAACTTAGACCACCTAATGAGCATGCTTAACTGATGTGGTATACTGATATATACTGTAATATACTATATATTACATACTGTATTGTGCATACATTAGGCACAGTATTACAGACAGGAAAAAGCAATACTACATATTTTATTTTTATATTTAGACTAAAGTATAGCATGGTACTGAAACAAATATATTTACGTCAATGCCAATTAAAAGGTAAGTGATGCACTGAAATATAACAGCCCACTTCAAGTCCTGCACTTCAGCAAAAAGATGCAGAGTGTGTGTCCCTATTTAAAAAATTGCTCAGCCACCAGTTTGGAAGTTGTAAATTGAAGATGCTGGCACTTCCTTCCGTGGTGTATTACTTTTAGAGTGGAGATATCTTTCTGGGTATCCCTAATATCTGATATGAGATCTCTCACAAAATGTGTTATATAGAGCTTGTGCTATACTGTGACTACTGCACTGTGATTATATGTCCTTTAAGAATACTGTCTAGCCTCTGATTAGGTATTTTATGTACTATGATGACTGCTGAATTAATTGTGTATTAGGAAAAGATGGGTACATAATGAAAGACATATCTTCTCTTATCTACATAACTGGGAAATAGGTAACAGTGAAAGAATTATGCTCCATATACAATTCTACTAATGTGTACAGTACTGCTTGTCGTCATTACTTTCCATGAAGGCATTTCAGGGATTTTTTTTAAGCTTGAAGTGAATAATTTAAAAATAATAATAATAATAATATATAAGTTAAGCTGAACACAATTTTTTGGCTCTTTTGGATCATAAAATTCTTGGCTTATCAGCAAGTATATATCTTGTTTAACACTATTGACAATAATCATTTACATTTTCACTGAACTTTAGTCTATTTCTTAAATTTTTCATGTCATTTGCTTACTTTTACATGTCAATTAATATCATCTTTATTCAGTACGCAATCAGACATTATTCAAGTTTGAATGATATTTAGAAGAAGAATTTTCAAGTCCTTCCCTGCAATTACAAGTGAATTTTACATGTGAGTATATCCCCAATAATAACCTCTAGCCTAGAACTTCTAACTGCTAAATTTAATAATCTAAAAACAAAGACTGAAGCATAGGAGCTGACCAATTAGAAATAATTATGTTAAAGTACAGGCACCCCTGTAAAACCAGAGGACAAGATCCTACTTTTTGGGTTGGTCCTTAAGTGTTAACTTTGAACTAAGATATGTTAAAACCATATCTCTTCTGAAATATTTAATTAATTAATTTAAAATATGTATAGTTTTAAGTTAATTATATGGTAAGCTTCAAACTTTTGGCTAATCAGAACTGAATTTTGGAAAAGAAATAAGTGAATGTTATTTAAAAGTGTTAGTCTTAAAGTACAACTTTTTTATTATTAATGTAGCATTCTTTTATTATGGTGGATTCAGCCCACACAAGGTAATCAAGGCTGTTAACGCTCCATCACTAGGTATTAGACAAAGAAGTTTGGAACTGCATAGTGAACCTCTAGGGCCCTAAGGTCACCATTGCCTCCAGATGTCTCACTTTTTAGTTTGGTAAAGAGAAACAAATAACATAGATATCCCCACAGACCCATCTCTAGACATGAGGCCCTTAGAGAATAAAAGTCCTTGATGTGTATGTGTGCAAACTGGCAAGAGAGGCATGGCAGACAAAATGAACTCTCCAGAGAAACAATGAAATATAGCAGACAAACAAGTAAAACTGGTGGATGGGATGTGGAGAGAACAACAGGATACCATTTGCCTTAAGGAGTGATCAGAATTAGAGTAAAAAAAGGAGGATGACCAGAGAACCTGAACCTCAGTGACTTGATTGTTGCAAGCCGTAGTTATTACAAATGTCATCAAATGTGTTACTTTCATTATTTGCCGTGCATTATAGAAGAAAGGCCTAGGAAGGATAAATAAAATAAGTCTAATTAGGATTAATTAATTTATAAAATAACCAGCTGACAATGGTATACAAGTTGTATGATGTACAGATTAAGATGATGTGCAATTTATCAGAATAGTCAGGTGCATCTTTGTGTTGTTTTAAAAAAAGTAGTAATCATAGCTGAAGAGTTCACATTAGAAGAAGTGAGAGTAGAATCCAATATCTACAGTAATGGATGTGTACTTTCCTCAAAGTAAAACTCAGGAGACAAGCCTTCAGCATCCAAAGATTCCTTGGATTCAAGGAATCCATGGTTTGCTTAAGTCCACTGTATACTGTGACAGTGTCATTTGCAGGGAGAAAAAATTTGGTGGGTATGGGTTGTTAATGAGATGTTCTAATGTATCTTTAGCTGGAGTGATAGATGTGAAGGCTTCACATTTTCCTCTTAACACTGGTAATTACCTTTAGCATTCACAGACATGACACCAATTTTAACCTAGAAAAGAACACAAACAGAAGCGTATAGTTTAAAAGAACTAACCTAAGACGTAGGGGGGCGTTCAGAAGATAATTTTCCAACAATGGTGGGCTGCCTCCAAAAATGAGAGATAAATTCATGAACTCCCTGATGGAACACCTGAGACAGTAGCATATATGCTAGTGTAGCTAATTGTGAAGTACCAAACATATTATTAAAGACAGCATTCATGTTTTGGTCCACTATCATGGTCCAGTGCGGTACACAGAAAATTCCAGAAGGTAGGTGGAAGATTTATGTATATTTTTTAAAATACTTAAGAGGGGAGAAAATCTTAAAATGAGGAGAAAGTGTGTGATATCAAGAGCTATATTAACTTGAGACCATCAGCCAGCAGATGTCACTTGGGCTCATGTTTTACATTTCTAATGAATATAGTTTTCTTTGCAGGCCTTCATTTTCATTCAAGTCTCCTACTAATAGGATTGTTTATCTGAAAGAAAAATAGCACTAAATTATTCAGAGAGAGAGAGAGCTTTATTGTCATTATATTTCTGTACAGCGAAATTTAATTGACTTCTCTACCTTTACAGTCAAGTATACGAGCATGTAAACAAATGGACATAACAATAGACATAAGCTTTAAAAGCAATTAAACATAGATTTCAATAAAAATGCCTTGTTGGAATGAGCAATATATATTTACTGTGTGTAAGTAAAATTATGTACAACTGAGGTACTTACTCATATACTGTATACAGTATTTAATAAAAAGTAACATGTTTGACAATTTATGATCAATATGATGTAGAACACAAAAGTAATATAATAATCAAACAGCATTTACTCAAATGGCTACATCTTTGTCAGTAACAGTGTATCAATCCTCAGAGGTTCAGTTGTATGAATGCATGTCTATATTTTATGCATGTGTGAGTGTATGTATGTGTTAACTCTCTATAGGAGAATGTAGGGGTATGTATAGTAGTTCTTGAGGCAGGAGAGGGGAAATAGACAACACAGCTTTTGGAATAAAAGATAATAATCTTCCCAAGTTTGTTAGTCCAGGATCTGATTGCACTATATTACTTTCCTGATGAGAAATATTTAATCTCAACAACATGTATTTCATAGTATGTGTCATAATTCCATGACAGAAAGAAACTGTTCTACATGATACAACATAATTTACTGTAATATGATAATTAATACAAGATATTATAAATCTAATTTTATTTAAATAATCTCATACATATTGTTGGCCCTAATAATTTTGAAGGCTAATTGAGCTTAATAAATTTCTAAAAAATACTTACAGATGGTGCTTTTTATCTGTTTTACAAAAAAAACTTAATTTTTTTTTAATGTGCAGAAAAAAATAGCTGAATGACAAAACCAGTAGATGCATCAGGGTTTATTATGATTCATTGTGTGACACTGGATCAATGGAAAAACTGGATAGGTAGACAAAAGGATAGGAAATGCATTTAATCACAGAAATGTTTCCTGTATAAAGGTGTGAAAGGATAATAGTATACTGTTAACATGTAGGTGGAAGAATGGAAATTTGCTTTGATGCTGAATGCTAAAGTAACCTACAGTATGTGCTTTAAATTTCTACACCTTAATTTAGGTTCAAGAAGTAATAAGTTCAGTTTTCCTACATGCCTAATTATGAAACTGTAAAGAAAATATTATTGCTACAGTTGATACTGCTTGAGAGTCTGCAACATTGCTCTCTAAAGTTTCCAATACTTTATTGTTGATTATCCTAAACAGACAGTGCTTGGATTTGTGGGAATAAAGAGCCTGCCATTGTTGAAGCCTCTCCTTCCCAAGAAAAGTTTAGATTTACATCAGTTTACATTAGTGCCCTTAATGTCATAATGTAACTTTTTTTTTTCAAATGCAATGCAGTCAGATTATTTTTTTCCAAAAAACAACCTATAAAACTGCAGATATATTAGTTCACATATGTGGCCATTTTGTTAGGGATTGATCTTAATATTTTCAATATTCTCCTGTCAAGGCAATAAGAAATAAACATTTTATTTCTTTTATGTCCTTTAGATGACTTTTATATTTAAGTGGCTAAGGACACATACCAAAGTGATCAGGAGGTATAAATAAAGGAGGAACAAATATTACAAAGAACATGCTGAAGTAAAAGCCAAGTAGTCTTTGTGAATACCAGAGAGCAAGCAAAAATAGTTGGGGCACCACGTGGCTACACCATTTACTTGTAATTGTTGGTGTTTGTCAAAGAAAAAAACACGTGTTTTCAATCAATGGCATGACAATCAGGTGTGAGTGGGCACCCTGTGTTATTTAAAGAACAGGGATCTATCAAAGTCTGCTCTTCACAACACATGTTTGTGGAAGTGTATCATGGCACGAGCAAAGGAGATTTCTGAGGACTCAGAAAAAGAGTTTTTGATGCTCATCAGGCTGGAAAAGGTTACAAAACCATCTCTAAAGAGTTTGGACTCCACCAATCCACAGTCACACAGATTGTGTACAAATGGAGGAAATTCAAGACCATTGTTACCCTCCCCAGGAGTGGTCGACCAACAAAGATCACTCCAAGAGCAAGACGTGTAATATTCGGTGAGGTCACAAAGGACCCCAGGGTAACTTCTAAGCAACTGAAGGCCTCTCTCACATTGGCTAATGTTCACGCTCATGAGTCCACCATCACTAGAACACTGAACAACAATGGTGTGCATGGCAGGGTTGTAAGGAGAAAGCCACTGCTCTCCAAAAAAACATTGCTGCTCGTCTACAGTTTGCTAAAGATAACGTGGACAAACCACAAGGCTATTGGAAGAATGTTTTGTGGATGGATGAGACCAAAATAGAACTTTTTGGTTTAAATGAAAAGCGTTATGTTTAGAGAAAGGAAAACTGCATATCCCATCTGTGAAACATGGTGGTGGTAGTATCATGGTTTGGGCCTGTTTTGCTGCATCTGGGCCAGGATGGCTTGCCTTCATTGATGGAATCTGCCCATGAACTGAATCTCAAGAGAAGGTAGGTCATGCAGCAAGACAACGACCCTAAGCACACAAGTCGTTCTACCAAAGAATGGTTAAATAAGAATAAAGTTAATGTTTTGGAATGGCCTAGTCAAAGTCCTGTCCTTAATCCAATCGAAATGTTGTGGAAGGATATGAAGGCGAGCAGTTAATGTGAGGAAACCCACCAACATCCCAGAGTTGAAGCTGTTCTGTACGGAGGAATGGGCTAAAATTCCTCCAAGCCGATGTGCAGGAATGATGAAAAGTTACTGGAAACATTTAGTTGCAGTTATTGCTGCAAAGTGGGGTCACACCAGATACTGAGAGCAAAGGTTCACATACTTTTGCCACTCACAAATATGTAATATTCGATCATTTTCCTTAATAAATAAATGACCAAGTAATATTTTTGTCTCATTTGTTTAACTGATTTCTCTTTATCTACTTTTAGGACTTGAGTGAAAATCTGATGATGTTTTAGGTCATATTTATGCAGAAATATCGAAAATTCTTAAGGGTTCACAAACTTTCAAGCACAACTGTATCTAGTTAGTTGCGGTAATAAGAGCGTAGAAAGCACAACATGTCCAGCGTGCAGTCGTCCTGCCGAGAGCACACCTTCGTGCAGAGTACACCAGCCACTGAGAAAGCATGCTCTGCCTCCACTGAAGTAGGCGGCACAGTCATCAGATACTGATACACTTGTTCTAAACAACGCCCACGCTTGACGTTGCTCTGAAACACCGCCATTTCAGCTTTTACTGATGTATCCAGTTTCTTGTCATCATATGAGTGCCTTTTGGGGACAGTCGCGGTGGGTCTTGTGCAGACTGGTGTCAGTCCTTCACTCCTGTGCGTGTCTTCATAATCCGAGCTGACGACCTCATAATCGTATACGTGCAAAATAAAGTGCGAAGTGCCTTAATATTATTTTGCCGCGGTGTAGAAAAGGGGTCCCGTGTTTGCACTTGTCTGGGCTATAGCTCAGGGGGAGGATGAAAAAAATTAAAAGTGCTCAGTCAGCGTCTCAAAGGCCGGCACAGCTATGCGCGCGCGCCGGCTGCTCGACTTTTGCTGGGCAGTAGACGCCAGTTTTTGCAGACACGTTCACATGATCAAAAGTCTCCGCGCTCTTTGGAGGTCATTCATATACAAAATACCCGCGCCTCGCAGCGGAGAAGTAGTGGGTTAAAGAAGTAATGAAAAAGAAAAGGAAACATTTTAATAATAACGTAACATGATTGTCATGAGTGTTGCTGTCATATATATGCCTGCCTAAATAAGTCACCCTCGCTTCGCTCTTACTTTTTTACCGTTCATTTAATCATGGCTAGTGGCGGAAAAATTATAAAATGGAAGGAGGATTACACTGAGTATGGCTTTACCAAAACAATTATTGATGGCGAATCGATTATTCATAAAGCTTGAATTGGTGATCTGTTTTTGTGTGTTAACCTCATATTTTTTCATACTTCTTCTCAAACCAAGGTGGTGCGAGGCTAAAATGAATTGGGATGCGCTGATCAATGTTATCGGTGTACCAGGAAATCATGCATTGACAAAAGTTCCCCTTTGATTGTAATGCAAAGTGTGATTAAATGCATTATTTTTTAACGCGTTATGGAGCACATGCATCGAAGCTTCTCAGCTGTGCTTGTGCTAAGAAAATTAAACATTTTAAAAATAACGTAACACGATTGTCAATGTAACCTTTTGTAAGTAGTGCCTGGAGGATTCAGTGTGGAGAAAGTCTAGAGACAGCGTGTGTATTAACTTGTGGATTTCTCTGTATTTGGTGGCAGTGTGACGAAGTTGCTTCGGAAGACGGCGTTAGCCGCGGAGCTCAGCTCAGTGCGAAATGAGGTAAATGGGAGGGGAGATGATGACGTGACTCCCCCACCCGCCTTAACTGTCAATCCCCCACAAACACAGTCTCTCGGAATTTGCATAACACACCCCTTCACCTGCATATCCTGCGTCCTCTCATTAAACTTGTATCCCGCATTACCCGTGGGCATGCAAAACGCCAGCGGCAGCCTGTCTATTAAGTTAATTTAAAGTTTAGGTTTATACCTTGCTTTGTTTCCGAAGTAGCTGTACTGATGAATATGGTAGTATGTCACTCGCTCGCTTCTTATTGTTTCGCTGCCCCTCTAACTTAAAAGCCTTGTGCAGCGCCTGTCAGTTGAAAATTGATTGTTTGCTTGCTTTTATCGCTCTCTCTCACTTCTCCTAGCGGAACTGTCATCTCTGAATTGTCATGGAGCACGTTTAAGCTCATGTGTTTGCAGTGTTTGAATAAAAATCCTTCTTGTTTCTACGACCTCCTGTGTCTCTGTGCAAATCTGTGACCCAAGCGTGACAATATATTCCGACGCTGACTTTATATATTCCAGCGCTGAGTTTATATATTCCGACGCTGACTTTATATATTTAAGTTTTGACTTTAGGTGGCAGTGTGACGAAGTTGCTTCGGAAGACGGCGTTAGCCGCGGAGCTCAGCTCAGAGCGAAATGAGGTAAATGGGAGGGGATATGATGACGTGACTCCTCCACCCGCCTTAACTGTCAATCCCCCACAAACACAGTCTCTCGGAATTTGCATAAGCACACCCCTTCACCTGCAATTTTAACTTAGTTACAAAGTGATCAAAACTCTCGTTTATATCCTGCGTTCTCTCATTAAACTTGTATCCCGCATTACCCGTGGGCATTAAAAACGCCAGCGGCAGCCTGTCTATTAACTTAATTTAAAGTTTAGGTTTATACCTTGCTTTGTTTCCGAAGTAGCTGCAATGATGAATATGGTAGTATATGTCACTCGCTCGCTTCTTATTGTTTCGCTGCCTTCTCAATTATATAATGCATGTTTTGTTCAGCGTATTTTGGAGCTCTTCCTGGTTTTCTACATAGTGCGTTGACAGTCAGTTCACATGATTACGTGGGCGGCGTGATGATGTCACACGAAACTCCGCCCCCACGGCGGTCAAGCTCAACTCCATTACAGTAAATGGAGAAAAATACCTTCCAGTTATGGCCATTACGCGTAGAATTTCGAAATGAAACCTGCCCAACTTTTGTAAGGAAGCTGTAAGGAATGAGCCTGCCAAATTTCAGCCTTCTACCTATACGGGAAGTTGGAGAATTAGTGATGAGTCAGTCAGTCAGTCAGTCAGTGAGTGAGGGCTTTGCCTTTTATTAGTATAGATACATATATATATATATATATATATATATATATACATACAGTGGTGTGAAAAACTATTTGCCCCCTTCCTGATTTCTTATTCTTTTGCATGTTTGTCACACAAAATGTTTCTGATCATCAAACAAATTTAACCATTAGTCAAATATAACACAAGTAAACACAAAATGCAGTTTTTAAATGATGGTTTTTATTATTTAGGGAGAAAAAAAATCCAAACCTACATGGCCCTGTGTGAATAGTGTATATTATAAATAGTATATATTATATATATAATAGTATATATATATAAACAAACATGAAATATGTCTCAATTTGTAACTATATGTTTATACTTATGTACTCATCCAAACCTTTACTTTCAAAATTATTTTTCATACCAGTCACTGAAACAATTTCTGTTTATTACTAGACACAGAGGAAGCTTACATTTTGTATACTAGAATAGGGTTTTTGTTCTGCAATTCACACATCTCCTGCCTTCTGTTGCAGTTGCCCCACAGAAGTTTAGTGCATTTTTAGCTTTTTATTTTCTTTTGAATTTCATGTCTGGTCTGGAATAACAAAGTACACACATACATTTTCAAGCCAGCTTCTTCCAGTGCTGGGTTACAGGGATGGAGACAATGCCTTTGCTGGTAGCCCTGGAAACAGGGCAAGAAACAAGCAGCCCTGAGTGCAGAGCTAGTCATATAGACAAATACACCTAAACCAGTGTTTCTCAGCCACTTTTGTGATACAGGAGGCAGTCACTGGGTGGAAAACACATGAGACTCGTTCATGGAATAATCAGCCCCACCGTCACCATCAAAGGAATCAACAGACCTGTGTGAGAGTTTTTTATCTCATTTCTCATCACGATCATAATCTCACCCAAAGCCGAAGCTTCAGTTTTATTTCCCATTATTTAATCATGCTCATTTCTGACTTTTTCAGAAATGTGAGCATTTTTAAAAATTAAATAAAATATGTTGCAAGGCGGGTGGCGCAGTGGGTAGCGCTGCTGCCTCACAGTTTGGAGACCTGGGTCCTCCCTGCGTGTAGTTTGCAAGTTCTCCCCTTGTCTGTGTGGGTTTCCTCCGGGTACTCCAGTTTCCTTCCACAGTCCAAAGACATGCAGGTTAGGTGCATTGGAGATTCTAAATTGTCCTTGGTGTGTGTGTGTGTGCGCCCTGCGGTAGGCTGGTGCCCTGCCCGGGGATTGTTTCCTGCCTTGCAGCCTGTGTTGGCTGGGATTGGCTCCAGCAGACCCCCGTGACCCTGTAGTTAGGATATAGCAGGTTGGATAGTGGATGGATGGATACTGCAAGGCACAGTCGATCCTTTTGGAGGGTGAGATTGTATGTTTGCATAAGGGGGGATTATACCATGAACAAGCCACTACCTGAAATGCCTTTTTTTCTCGTATGCTCACAGCACAACGACGTGAGTGGCGTGACACAGCAACATTGGATTGAAGGGGTATTCCTCACATGAAACTGTGATAGGCAAAAGTACAATGTAACAGTATTTGTGTAGGACTTTCTTTACCCTTTAGCCATAGGATAGCACTCTAAGTTCTTAAACTCTATTTCCCTAAGCTGATTTATGAAAACCCCTTTAATTTTAAATACATGTTTTTAGAGGATAAATTAGAATCCCTTAACTAATACCTACTCCCCAGTAATAAGCTGCCAGCTGTTTCACAATAAGTAACTTGTAACACAATTCACAATACAAATATGTTCTCAAAATATAACAAAATTTATTGACTAAATCGGAGAAATATCTAAAAAATAAATAGTAGTCTGCGTCCCTACTACTTGCCCAGAGAGTTTGGACACATCATCATTGTTATTGTTTACATCCCTCCTTAGGCGGACATGGCGATAGCGTGTGTCATAATCCACTCCGCTGTTGCTAAACTATAAACACAGCACCCCGAGGCGATTGAGCTAATCTCTGGAGATTTTAACCATGTGACGCTGGACAAAACATTACCTGCCTTCTCCCAGTATGTGGATTGTAACACCCGGGGAAATAGGACTATTGACCTACTGTATGCAAACGTTAAGGATGCATACAGCGCCACCCTGCTGCCTGCGCTTGGGAAAGCAGATCATAACCTGGTTCTGCTTCAGCCTCACTACAAACAAAGTGTGAGAGTGCTACCTACAACCACATGATCATTCAGGAAGTTGTCCCCCAATGGCAAAGCAGACTGCTTTGGAACTACGGACTGGGATATCCTGCAGGGGTCACATAGTGAGAACATTGAGGAGGTTGTTGACTGCACTACTGACTACATCAACTTCTGTATGGACATTGTAGTTCAAGTAAGAACAGTACGCTGCTATGCTAACAACAAGCCATGGATTACAAGTGACATCAAGGGCCTTTTGAACCAGAAGAAAAAGACTTTTAAATGCGGTGATCAGCATGAGCTCAAGCGTGTGCAGAAGGATCATGAACTATCTTACAGACAGACCTCAGTATGTGCGTCTCGGGAACTGCAGGTCTGACATTGTGGTCAGCAGCACAGTAGCGCCGCAGTGGTCTGTGCTTTCTCTATCTCTGTTCAGCCTATATACATCGGACTTCCAATACAACTCTGAGTCCTGCCACGTGCAAAAGTTCGCTGACGACACTGCTATTGTGGGCTGCATCAGGAGTGGGCAGGAGGAGGAGTATAGCAACCTAAACAAGGATTTTGTTAAATGGTGTGACTCAAACCACCTACAACTGAACACCAGCAAAACCAAGGAGGTGGTGGTGGATTTTAGGAGGACCAGGCCCCTCATGGACCCCGTGATCATCAGAGGTGACTGTGTGCAGCCTGGGAGTGCAGCTGGATAAATTGAACTGGACTGCCAATACTGATGCCCTGTGCAAGAGAGGATAGAGCTGACTATACTTCCTTAGAAGGCAATAAGATGCTCCAGATGTTGTATCAGACGGTTGTGGCGCGCGCCCTCTTCTACGCGGTGGTGTGCTGGGGAGGCAACATAAAGAAGAGAGATGCCTCATGCCTGGACAATCTGGTGAGGAAGGCAGGCTCTATTGTAGGCACGGAGCTGGACAGTTTGACATCTGTGGCAGAGCGACGGGTGCTGAGCAGGCTCCTGTCAATCATGAAGAGTCCACTGCATCCACTGAACAGTATCATCTCCAGACAGAGGAACAGCTTCAGCGACAGACTGCTGTCACTGTCCTGCTCCACTGACAGACTGAGGAGATTGTTCCTCCCCCACACTATGCAACTCTTCAGTTCCACCCAGGGGTAAACGTTAACATTATACAATGATATTGTCTGTTATACCTGGATTTTTTTTAACTTGCTCTACATTTTTATCACTCTTTAATTAATATTGTTTTAATCAGTATGCTGCTGCTGGAGTATGTGAATTTCCCCTTAGGAAAAGAGAGAGAAAGGTTTGTACCCCACCTTTGTCCCCTGGCACGATTTGTCGTGATGCGTGTTGGGTCTTAAAGCTGCTTCCCATGCGCTCATGCGTGACTATATACAGTGGGATGCAAAAGTTTGGGCAACCTTGTTAATAGTCATTATTTTCCTGTATAAATCGTTGGTTGTTACGATAAAAAATGTCAGTTAAATATATCATATAGGAGACACACACAGTCATATTTGAGAAGTGAAATGAAGTTTATTGGATTTACAGAAAGTGTGCAATAATTGTTCAAACAAAATCAGGCAGGTGCATAAATTTGGGCACC